>CM076457.1:10105449-10637949 GCA_038419695.1 Scomberomorus guttatus
GTCATGTGCCATTTCAAAGTGCTTTGTCTGACAGGCCGATAAGACAGAACAAGTGTAAACAGTAAAACAATTTGAGACTACAGTGAATAAAATGTATTTCTTTTGTTTGTACTTTTTTAGGTTTCAACACACAAACACACACGACATCAGGCCTTGATTATGTTTTTCATTGTCCTCTCTTAGTTGCTTGAAATATTCCACATTATTTCCGGCTAAAAGAAGTTTGTGTCAAAATGTCTCAACAGCTCATTTGACAGTTTGTCCGTGCAGATGACACATTTGGTGTGAGGCAGCTAGCTTTCCTCCTCCAGGAGAGGTGATTTGCATTTGGCCGGCTCAGGTTCAGTTAATCTCAGACCTTCTTGAGGTCTGAAATGCATCAGCATTTATTTGAGCTCTACATTATTTGTGATAAACCTTTCCATCACTGCTCTAACAGTCATTATTTCTGACTGCTGTGCACCTGGAAAATTCATGTGCCAGGAAGCATGTTGCATTACTATGATAAATGGCAACGGTCATCTTTCATCACATCAGTCTTACAGTAGCTGCTGTGCAACTGCATATTTAACAGGGTTTTTAATATGGTGAGTTCAATGTTTATTTCTTATTTCTTCAGTTTGAAAACATAATACGAAAATTTAAGACCATTTTATTGATTTTGGTGAAATATTAAAACATTTACAGAGGTTGTCGTAGGCTGTGAAAAAAAACTCAAAACTGATTTGAGTTTTCATAAATAAACCTGCCTCGAAGGCCTGCTTGTTCTATGTTCACGATTCATAATGTTGAGCCACACAGCTTGGGCACAGATGCAACACAGCAGGAAGATGCATAGAAATTGGAGAAATACTTTATCAGCATTGGCTATTAGTGACAACCAATCAAATTGCCTTTCTTTTAAAAGCAGTGCAATCTATAGCAAAGTGCTTTGGTAATTCTGCGATGAAGGGAACAGTTTGGAGCATATTTGCCACAACAGATTCACTCAGGAGGAAAATGAGGTTCATGTCAGGAGGTGCAGAATCACTACGAGGGAACATATGGCACCTCAAAATAGTTCAGGATCAGAGGAGTGCTGCTGCCCAACGAAATAATCAGTTTGGTGATGTAACAGATAATATCCACACTCCTCATTCTGTATGTAATAGTTCATACAGACAGCTCCATGCTGGGTGACATTTATTCTGACAATAGATACATGACTTATGCGTAATAAGAAAAACGTATGTCTTCTCCTCCTTTAAGGGGTTCATATTAAAGTCAAATTGACCCACAAATCAGCCATAAAAAACAGTTTTTCTTTAGAATGTGATAAAGGCCAAGCACATACAGTAATACGACTGAGGCTCACATTTCCAGTGATCCTTGACACCAAAATTGTCTTGTTCCACTCAACAGCTACCAGACACACTTCTATAGCACCTCTCCTAACACTCGAGAGCTACATGAGAAGTCACCGACATACCAAACAGAGGCAGGTGACAAAAAAGGGGGGGGGGGGGGCACTTGAGCAGCACCAAGCCTGCAAAATCTCACAAATGAGAAACATTCAAGCCCTCATTAAGCAATAGAGAAACCTCAATTAATTGTTTTTAAGATAATACATTAGTCTTGTGGAAAGTAAAAACCTTACAGAAAATAGATCTTTTCCTTATTTAGAACATAATTGACTACCAAGAAGCTGCTTACATACACCTGTTATATAGCTGTACTGTCAGATGCATTTAAAGTGTGACTTCTACTGTATACAATACTGTTCTTCCACATATGTTTCCCATAATGGAGCCTCACAATAGGTGTTCCACCTAGGGATAAAAAGGAATGGAGTACCATTTGAATGGACCACTAAAAAAGGTTTGTTTTTTTTTGGTACTGTATAACTTAAATGCACATAGGAAAAATCTGAAATCTGTGCAATCTCTAGTTTAAACCTTACATCATCTTATTGATCAGATCTTCAAACATATAAGGAATAGCTGAGGGAAACATAGAGAGCATGTGAAATTTAAAAATAGGCAGCAGTTAACGGCAACTCTCGGCATTCAACCGCTGCCGTTCTCCAGCCTTGTCCATCCTCCAGCTGGGATTATCGCAGCAGCACATGTGGACTGAAGTGCCGCTGATGGCCACCTGACATCACGAGCCTCAACAGCAAAACAAAAATCTCCACACCATCATCTCCCTTTCGAAGAGCAAGATTCACTCTGACATGTTGCTGACTCTAAAGTTGTGAGCTGGACAGCAGAGTTCACAGGACAGCAGAGGCTTTTTTTTGTTTGTTTGTTAGCTGGTTTTCTCTATAAATCTGGTGCATTCTGAAGATTTTTAACGTAATGCATCTAGGAAATGCACAGTTGCCATCTGCCTGACTGTTTGAAGCTGCATCCTTGCAGAATCTAACCCAGTTCTCTTATCAAGAGACTCTGGTGTGCAGGAAAAATCTGCCAAAGGGAAGTGTTATTCACAGCCCATTTCCACTGAGGAAGGGGATGAAGATGCTATTGGTTAGATTCTACCACGTTCTCCCTCAGCTACTTTTTGACAGCAGGAAGTTCAGGTGTTTATGGAGCCAAAATTAACCTTGCTTTGATTTGATTTCTCTTTGCAATGTGTTGCTCAGACTGAACATCAAAGCACAGATGTGCAGCTGCATCTGGGCGTTGCTTTGCGAAAATGAGCTTACATGTAATAGAGATCATGCAATACACATCCATACAAGCATACATATACATCTGCTGACTGTGACACTTCTTCCACCCCCCCCCCACCCCCCCCTCTACCATAGACCCAAAATTTAGCCTAAAGGGCTGTCCACACCAAGAACGATATAACAATAACTATAACAATAACTATAACAATAACGATGTGAGTATCCACACATATGAACGATAACGTTCTGTAAACAGTGGCGCTGGAGTGTGCAAAGTGGCACTTTGCACACTCCAGCTGTGTCGGCAGCTTAGGAAAATGGATATTGATGACCTGTTAGTGCTGTACGTTGCACAGAGAAAGAAAAAGAAAACCAGAAGTGTTCACAGGCGGGTGGTGATTCAATGTGTTGCCCAGAAGTTTTCAGGATACTAGTTGCTGTGATGTTCCAGTATTTACACACACAGAAGACCAGCTTTTATTACACTGGTGGTCTCAGTCACTAAATTTGGACCCTCTAATAAGTGTGCTGGTGGTCATTTAGGAAATTATTGCTCCGTTAATAACATTTGAAGACTTTAGTAAATAGTAGCTTTGATGTCTGCTGTGTGGGGGTTCTCTCTGCTGCTGCTCTCCCCGCAATATTTCAGTAAGTTTAATGTTACTTGATTACGATACCTGCGCTGTTAGCACAATTTAATTAAAGTTTGTCCAAGTGTGAACCACTCGGCGTTCCCAGTAAGCTAGCGTACCCAAAAAGAAAGGAACAGCAGATGGGCGCAGCAGCTTCCTTGAGTCTTGTTCTCATCAAGACACTGCCAGGCAACCAGTGACTCCAGGAAGGCTAATTGTCTCCTAACTCTATAACTCCATATTTAACACACAGACATAAATCATGTTGAACTTCTCATCTAACTCTCAGCAGGAAACCGAAAAAGCGTATCACCCAAATAATGTTGAACTATTCCTTTAAGCCTATACCTGCGTGGAGTTTGATGATTGTTGCTGATTTTTTCCTACAGGCCCCAGTGAGCTGGATCTTAGTCTTCTGGGAGAAACCAGCAGTCTGGCAGACGTTGCTTGCAAGTACGATGAGGTAAGATCATGATTCATTAGTACCCCAAAGCAATTAACACACTGTACATATTATAACATACGTGATGTAGTCATCTAAGTATTCTGTTGTTTATCAGGAACGTCATCGTCTCTGGTAAACCTGACTTCTTTTGGACTCAACTTCACCAAAACCATTTTACTACGAGTGCTGAGAAGGGTCATGTTATATGTTAATGAATAGATCTTGTCCTATGCGTATTTGTGTGTACTAACAGACCCCAGGAAGACTAGCAACTGAATCACCTGAAGCTAATTGGTATACACAATAAATAATGTCAAATGACATTATTACATTAACAAAGAAATTCAAATTATTCCGACCTACTTGCTTAGAAAGATACACAGCCATAGTGCACACCAGGGCAGAGGACGATTAGTTTTATTCCAGAAACAGGAGTTTCTGACTATAATTTTATTATGCTGGAAAAGTCAAAGGTTTACAGCAGAACCTTTATCCATCAAAAGCCCTCAGCAGCCTTTAGGACAACAGTGACGTCCTAAGCTATAATGCATTCAAGATAAGAGAATGAGCTAAATGTCAGAAAACTAAATTGTGATCCTTTCACTTCAATCATCTCCATAATATCTGTGTTAGACTATTGTCATCAGTAGTAAGTTAACAACAATCCTATTGTCCTTTCATAGCAGAGCAGCTGTGTTTTTATCCCATTACAGATATCTTGATTTTGAATCATCACTAACGAGCAAAAAACAACTTTTCACCAATTCCAAACCTCCGCTCTCTCTGCCTCTGCTTTTTTTTTTATTTGCAAAACATAAATGACAATCTGCAAATTACCTTTCTCAAAAATGGCAAACAGTGAACTTGTTTCAAAGGCCGGATGATTCAGCGATGTGCAGAGAGCCGGAGAAGCTTGTTGTGTAATGCTTGGCAAAGGTGCAGACGAGCATCATTCATCCACACAGTTCTGTCGCTGCTGTGAAGTATAACCCTGACCTCTGTCTCATTTTCCATCCTACAAGTGTCTAGAAACAAATTACTCAGCTCTCTTTCCCTACAGCATCTCTTTGTTTCTTCAACTTCATTTTTATAACTCAAAGCTTCTTTTATTGTGTTGTGTTGATGGAGACTGTTGTTTTTCAGTTTTCCAACCAGGCATGGTTTTCAGAGCGTATGCACTGTTTCTGCAGTGCACCTCTTCACATTTATAGAGCGCATTGAATTCACACCTGAGAGCTGCTCGTGATAACTGAGTCTGTTTACTGTTGGCTGCCACAGTAGAGGAGAAGTTTACTCTGGGTTATAGAGTTCTGTCTCAATCTTCGATTTATATATATCCTTTTTTTACTTTTTCACATTTTTTTTTGTGAGCGCCTGTCAAGTTTATGTGGTTTTCCTTATGTGGTTCAGTATACTAGGGTTAGGAGATTTAGTGAAAAACATCAACTCAGTAGGGTACTTTATGTCTACAGTCTTTCAGAAGAAATTTTTAGTGTCCCATGTTGGTCTAATTTCTGTTTAAAGGGCTGTTAATTCTCTTTTTGTGTGTGTTTTTTTTTAAAGGGATGCACCAATTACATGTTTTATGTCCTGATTACATTGTCCAATAACTAAATTCAGACTATTGTCTGATACAGAGTACATCTGTCTAATTACCGTAATGTGCATTTAATGAAGTCAGATACTGATCAGGTCAACATCATTGTGATGTTATTGTTAGGTTTTGTTTGTTTTGGTTTGTTTTGGCGGCGATATGGTCAGAATAAGGGAACAAAAAAATATGAAAAAATATCGCAAAAGTCTTTACACTTGGCTGATGTGTAAAAGTTGGGTGTATCACTAAAAAAGTGAAGCATGTGACATCATTCAAACTTCCACTGAAGAGACAAAAAATGGCGGCAGACAACAACATCAGATCTGTGTGAACCGATGAGGAGACTGTTTCTCAAATTAATGCATGAAACAGAATATTTCCTTCACGTGTTTAATTGCACTGGACTGGAGAAATGGCACCACTAACTGTTTATCTTGATGAGCCCAACTCCTAATATTAACATAACAATAGTGAATAGAGACGCGCAATCTGTGTCTCTTTTGCTGATTTTATGGAAATTTGGTTAAAATTTGCAGTACATTTGGTTGGAAACTTGGCTAGTGTTTTGTAAGAGATGCCGTTTTGTCTTGTAATTAGTTCAATTCGCCACAGCTGGTGGTGTTCGCTGGAGTTGCAGACCCGGGAAAGACTGAGCGAGAGACAGAGCAGCTGATCAATACTAAAGCAACACAGGAGGATGATTCAAAATCAAACAAAGACATTGCCTGGCTGTACCCAATTACAGTACTAGAAAATGAAATTTAATACCAGTAGACTACCCTACTTAACCTATCAAAGACTGCAGTCCCTCACCTCCAGACTCAGCCTATATTGATACAGTATGTGTTGTGCTCCATCTGCAGCAGCTCCGTCCACAAACAGAATTGCTCTCACAGTCGGGTGCCTTGTTACCTTCTAGCCAACATCCTGCTGAGTGTCTCCTGGGATTCATGGCCCACTGTGATTTCCTAACAAAACACTCTTAGTCATACCAGATAAAAGTGAACTTTAAGATCCCCTCCAGAAAACTTTTAAGATGTATATAAAATACTCTACTTTGAATAATAATTTGTCTCTAATATGTTTTTTTCCATATAAAAAAAGTTCAGTTATCTGGTTAAAATCCTTAAAATTACTTCTACTCCTTTTTCCTCATTAAACATTCCACAATCTATGAATATGAATATATTTAATTTCAGAAGTTTAACTGCTGGACACAAGATGTCTCCTACTTCACTGTAAAGTCTATTCTCAGTGTTTGTGTGCTGGAGGCTTCCAGACCACACTTAAAGGTTGATTATTGGATCCGGATTGGCTTCCAAACTACTTGTGATGTCACAAATCATGCTCATTGGCCCTTAAAATTTCATTGTCAATGAGGACAGAGAAACATTCAGCAGATCAATGTGAAAACAGCCTTCTAGTGTCAAACTCTGCACATACATTATTCTGCACAGTGAAGCTCAAACATCCAACTGAAAGGACAAGAAGAAAAACAGATTTTTGAGTGGAGGGGGACTTTAAGTGAGGCTGATCGATAATTATTGATTAGCGTCACCTAATGTCATCATTATTTAGACACATTCAGACTCAGGATAAAGCCTGGCCTATCGATATAATACGCTGGTAATCCTTGTAGCGAAGATCAGAGTGGTTTGAGGACAAGGAGAGAGCTAACAAAAAGCAGCAGCCAGATCATTGAAGACAGCGGCATCCCTGGGCTGTCCTTCCTGTGGCGAGCAGTGACACTCTTCTGTGAAGTGGAACGAAGACGCTGTGCAGCCTTGTCATCCCATATTTGCGGCCTCGGATATGAGACGGAGATGGATTTTCTTGGCATGCTGTTCCACAAAAGGTGGCAGAGGAGGGAGGCAGAAGGGCAGAGCAGCTATTTTGAGTCTCTGGTGTCAAATCTTATACACATTTTCCTCTAATTATTTCTTGCTTTCGACCACTCCTAATTTATTCTTAGTGAAAGAGCAGAGGCTGTATGTGCATTACATTTCTGGTCATATTTGTTGTTTGATGTAGCATATTTTTTATTCCCATTAATAACTGGCCAAACGTAAACAGTGTAGATACTGACATTTACCAGCAAACATCAAAAGGTAAACATGGCATCTCACCATTTTCTCAGCCTGCAGACTTTAAAGGTAGCTCCAAAGGGGACATATCATGCACATTTCCAGGACTATATTTATATTCTGTGGCTATACTGGAATATCTTTGCATGATTTATAGTTAAAAACTCTGAAAGCCCCTCAGTTCAGCCTCTGTCTGAAACAGGCCGTTTTAGCTCCTGGCTATTTAAGGCCCCACTCCAGATGAACCCACTCTGTTCTGATTGGTTAGCTAGCGGCTCCAGAGACTACGTAAACAAACAGTAGTAAGATTTCACTTACTTTTCTCATTCTTTACTCGAAATGGAAACTCTCAAATACATCTGTACATGTTCAAGCCGATCCAAAATATGCGAGTAGACAACGTGAACAACCTGTGAAACAACCTTAGCAACAAGCCATGACTTTTGTCTTTCAGGGAGCACTTATACATATGTTTACCTCAATTTTTTGAAACTTTGACCATGTTTAACATAGACATCGGACATTATGACATCCATGGTCCATCATGAAAAACACCAGCTGTAGTCAGCTTGGATTCAAAGCCATTACAATGGATTCCTAAGACAAACCGTCACCAAGAGTCAGAGCATAAAGTTCTTAGCAAAACTTCTCAAACCACGACTGCATCATAATACGCTTTTCTCCTACTGATAAAAAAACAGTTTCTACACAATGCAGCTTAATTTGCTGTGTCCATATTGTGCAATCACCCCCTCATAGTTCTGAAGCTTCGCCAGAAGTACAAGAAGATATTTGGCGATTTTGTTCTTGAAATATTTAGTTCCATTGTTGTCAAACAATTGAACAAGTTTAAAAAAAAAATTATGACACACACATGACTTGAGTACTGAGTATAATATCACCTGGAAGAAGTACAATACAAAGTCATTCAAAGTGAAACTAGATGTTTACCTGAAATGTAATATACTAGCTAAATGCAACAGCTGTTCTCTGTCAAAATGCATCGTGGGAAATGTAGGAGTTAAGTGCAGATCAAAGATTGATGATTTGTTAAAGGTAAAATGTGTATGAGGGTATTTGGGCTTCACGAGCAGTTATTTTCAGTATCGATTCATCTGCTGATTATTTCCTTGATTAATCATTTTGTCGATTAAATGTCAGAAAATAGAGAAAAATGCTGTTATAAGTTCTTAAAGCCCAAGATGTCTTCAGACGTCTTGTTATGTCCGATCCACAGTCCAAATCTAAAGATATTTCAGATCATGTTTGACACAGGAAAGCTTTCAATTCTCACCCTTGAGAAACTGCAACCACTGAATATTTGACAATTTTCTTGCTGATCAAAATTGTCGCCGATTAATTTTCTAAAGGGTATGCTTTTCTCCTGTGACTGCAAACCACATTGAAGCAAAGTCCATAACAAACTTTCATCATTACCACATCAGAAATAGACAGGACATTGTGCTGCTGCTCTCTGTGTAGCGATGATGATGTCTGGCATTCTTCAGCCCACCAGAGCGTCTCCAGACTCATTCTGACAGACATGACAGTTCAATATCGTGATCCTGAGGTTTGAAAGTAATGAGTTTAGGGCAACAGCCACTGCTCATTTGATTAGATCACATAGGTGACTCATCAAGGGAGTCTGATGTTGAGGATCATCAGAAATGAACCTTGTGCTGCTGCTCACAGTCTCATCATCCTGCTCCAATAGATGTCTGTGTGATTTTAGCCACACTAGATGTGGGGCTCCAGACATAGTCCAGTGCAAATATTCATAGTCATCAGAGGATTAATCCTAATGACCTTTGCAATCCCCTGACTTTTAGTTTAGCTCCAAAACTTTAGTTCATTATGTTGAAACTTCAAAAACTAATTACTCAAATCCAGTGAAATCTGCTGTTGATATTCATGTCAAGCTGAAGATGGCAGATTAAGATTTAATAACTTTATTATCCTTCCAGGGGGAAACTGGTTTACAGTGTGTGCACAAAACTTAACATACATAATAAAAGAAACACGCACTAAGAAGAAAAAAGCAATCCAGAACATAGTCCACAAATGGCATACATCCTTTATAAATACATAAAACTACTACACAGCACCATCCAGCAGTGCTCAAGGAGTACAAAGATTCAATATGAGAGAAGACACAACGCATCCCAGAAATATATAATGCTTTCTACTGTGCAGCACTGACTGTAGTACTGCTATGAGTACTGGGAGTTTTTATGTGCAAGACCTGCCCCCCTTGTGCTGTGTCGCTAAGGCAAGTCTTGCTTAGTGCTTATTATTTTTCTGGCAATATTTATTCATTTATTTATTTTAAGATTACTTTTTAAGATTAAGATTAACCCTGTCTTCTGGAAATTTTGTTTATATATTATGAAAGTGCAGCAGCAAATATGTTTTGAAGGAAACAGCACTTTTTCTGTCAACATAGTAAGAAAATGTTAGTTAACGTAACTGGCAAGTTGCAAAAATGTTGATACTGAACGTATGAGAGAAACGCCAAAATATCTGATGTTGCAGTACAGTATCCACTAGTAGAAACTATAACATCAATAAACTTTTTATGTTTATGTTTAGGCACTGGCAGTACTTGGTTATGTTTAGGAAAAGATCAGATGGTCTTGGTTTAATACAGTAAAAATTCTGCAGTGACTTGCAGCACGAGACACGTGCTCATTGACATTTTCAATAACATTTCACAGGATGTGAACCTCCGTCTCTGGTGTCACTGTAATCTCTACTGTGAGCTGGTAGAGATTTGTTAAATACTATAGTTTTCACCATTTTGTTTTAACTCTTTGATATCTCTGTATTTTTGTGGACAATTTTGTGGACTTGATTAAAGTATCAATATGGCCTTTCCTCTGATGCCACCCACCCCACTAGTGGTAAAGATGCAAAAACAGCAAAGTTGTCTCTCCAGCATCCATCCAACAGATTATCTGGTCATTGCAGCCCCGCTGAGCTGCTAACATGGATAGAGACTTTAGGTGTTTTTGTATGTTTATGATGAAGTGCATGTTTTATGACTGAACATGTGTTGCTGTGTGTATTACATACCGTCACTCATCACCAATATACAGTATCAACTGCTGAAATAAAGAAAATAGTCTTCTTTTACAGATTTGAGTGTGTGTGTGTGTGTGTGTGTGTGTGTGTGTGTGTGTGTGTGTGTGTGTGTGTGTGTGTGTGTGTGTGTGTGTGTGTGTGTGTGTGTGTGTGTGTGTGTGTGTGTGTGTGTGTGTGTGTGTGTGTGTGTGTGTGTGTGTGTGTATATAAATGTCTCCATCACGTGTAAGCAATGCGTGCTGTGTTTCTCTCCCTTTCTCTCTCTCTCTGAGTCATCAGACCAGTTGGTGTACCCACATGCCAAGCTGGCTCGTCGTTGCCACCCAGCACTCCCCCACACTGACGGCATTTTTTTTAACACTAACAGAGCTGTGCTTCACTTGATTCCCTGTCTCTACTGTTCTGCTACTGTATGTGACTGTAGCTCCACTGAAATCCCTCTGCTAACATGTCTCTATCACAAACCATTAGAAGGCAGCATCAGAGCAATGTGAGGTCAAGAGCCAGCAATACATGAAAATGTCAACAGAGGTATTTTTCTTCAGTCATCTGTGCAGCTCATAGCCTAAATTAGCTTTGATGCCGAGCTGTTTTCTGATATGTTTTGTGGCAGTCGGCTGGATTCCAAACTGCAAATTGCTTAGTTAAATACAATAACTCCTCAGTGTCATTGCTTGGGCACGAGCACAATATGTATTTCACACAGCATCATTTCAGAGACTGTTGACAGGGACATAAATCTCGAATAATATATCTTCTCAGGGACTGAAAAAGGATTTCTTTAGACCTTTTTTGTCATCTCATCTTGTTGTTTTATTTCAATAACAACTGATTGTTATGTAGCACATTGACTTGACTCACACGAGTAACCCAGACTTTATTGTCAATCCATAGCATGTGCAGGACAAGCAGAGGAGTGAAATGTTGTTCCTCCAGGGCGACAGTGTAACATATATGACAGTTGTCAGTTGAGGCTACCACTGATACAGTACTTCTGTTTACTGTACTACTGATTTTGCAGACGGTAGACAGTTACACAGCTGACAGTCTGTACGAGACAGAAACAACAGACAGTGTGTGCACAATAAATACTGAATATAAAATACAACATACATAACAATAAATACAAAATGTTCACTTTAAAGGTAGAGTCAGTCATTTCAGAGAAAGATTGTTGATATTTGAACTAAACACCCAAACAAAAACACCCCTTCCCCCCTTCATGCTCCTTCAAAAGCTCCGCCCCCCAAATTCATGGACACGCATTGCCATGGCAACAACCAAAAGAGAAATATGGCGGAATCCAGAGTGATATGTCAGCTGCAGAGTCACTTCTGTTCGTCTCACACTTTATCACGAGCGGCCTCATGTGAGCACAACGGTCCATCCAAACTCTCGCTGAATTTGACAAAAAGTGTATTGAACAATCTTACTCCAGAATCACTGACTCTTCCTTTAAGGTGCTTACCATTATATACAAGATGCAAAATGTAAACATAGGTGTAGTTTGGCTCTGGATAGCACTGATTAAAGTGCATCTGTTGTTGAGTGAGGATATGGGTGTTGTGGGGTTGTGTGTGCAGGGGTGTGCAATGTTTCTGCACAGTGCATTCAGGATCCTGACAGCCTGGGGGAAGAAGCTGTTGTGAAAACAACAACAAAACAACAATTTGTCCTCTGAGTATGATGGATGTATTTGATTGCATCCTTTTGATTGATATGTTACTGATATCAGGACTTTAGTGTTGTAAACATTGTTAATAATTTGATGTGTACAAGTTGACACACATCTACTCACACACTGTATACAGACCTTCTTGGTCTGACTATATCTGATGAAGTAGTGATGTCAAAACATTGTAGTTGTACTCAATAAATCTATTATATCTTCAGTGTGCAGACACCCTTTCCTTGATATTTTTTTTTGCCAGCACACCTAATATAATAATGGGATGTGTATAGACTACTTTATGGCTCCATAAAGTACAAAAACAAAGCAGTTTCATTGCAGTGTGAGAATGAGAATGGAAATATACATTTCGATCCACACTTAGCTGGCAGTCATCTCACACTTTAGATGTTTTTCTGTCAAATGTGAAGTCAGATGCCTGGGTTGACTGGGTTCTGCCAGTAGAGACGACAAATGCTAGTTTTATGTCCAATTTTATGTAAAAGGTTCACATGAACCATAATTTGAATAGTTATAACTGCCAAAACAGCAGGATGTCAGGAATGTTGCATAATGCAGCTACGTCACAGTTTGTGTACCACAAAATTCGTCAGTTATCAGTCCTCAAGGTTTGAGGGACAATCAAGTTGTACATCCGAGTGGAAAACTCAATAAATTCCCTTCATACACCCACAACTGGCGGCTTGCATGACTGCTTAGTTTTCCTTTTAAATAATTCATTAAGATTTTAATTTTGAATCCTCTCTACAGTGTCATTATTTGAAGAGCACTTAACTTCAGAGTCTCTTAGGGGGAAAATATTTGATAAATTATTGGCTCAAATTGTCCCAAAACAAATTACAAATCATTCATTCAAATTATGAATTCATGCACTAAACATAATTATTTGGTTCCCTCTATTTGGTCATTCAAATGCTCAAGTCGTCAACACATTCTCTCAAATTAATAGTGTTAAATTATCACCTTCAATCTATTTGTCTTTGTTCCCTCAACACTCTTTTCTTCTATTTTGATCTTGGATTAATATACTATACTTTAGGATTTGACTGATGTTTGACATCCCTTACAAAGGCACATTTTATGCTACAACTGATTGTTTTCTATAATATCTTTGATGACACTGTTTGTTATCCAGCTGTTCAAGCTGTCCAAAATATCTGTTCAAGGTTTTGCAGCACGTCATGGCTACAAGAGAATGAAGGGAGCTAGAAGTTATTAATTAAGTAATTAATTCCAGGAATTAGTTAAATCTGCACTAATCAATATTTTTATATCAACAATGAGTCAAATGGGAAATTTGTGTGGGGAATGTGAAAGGTTTCACTCATAGTGATGAACCCACAGAGAATTATCACCCAACTGTGCAGTTCTCAGCTCTATACGGAGCATTTTTACATCTTAAGCTCATCGTTTTTTTTTTACGATCCACAACTTTGCTGTGCTGGTTCGGTCTCACTGCTCTCATCAGCGTCGTTTTCGGCTACAACAGACAGCTGACAGTGAAAAAGCTTTGATAAACCCACTGTACACTACCTGTCCAGCACCAAATGGCAGATAGACAAGTAGCTGGTGAAGACAGTGGAACACTCAGCAAATAAATTGCCAGATATTTCCCTCAGGAGTTGTTGGAGGCCAAAATAGAGCTAAAAATGAGAGTTAATATTGGACGAGGCCAGAAACAGAACTTCAAATAAATGCTAATGTTGCTCCATACGGATGTGTAAATGAGTTACTCTTTGCTAACACATTTGCCATATCAACTATAAAGCCATAATATGTCAATGTTTGTTTAAAGCTTGTTGTTCTGCCCCCACATGGCAAAAGAAAATCCAATAATGCAGGTTCATTTTGAAGCTGCCCACGATTGGTCAATTAATTGATTAGACAATTGACAGAAAATTAATATACAAATATTATGGTAATTGAATAATCATTTCAGTAAGTTTTAAGCAAAAATGCCAGAAATTCATTGGTTTCAGCGTCTCAAATGTGATGATTTACTGCTTTTCTTTTTTCATACAGTAAACTGATTATCTTTGACTATTTTTAACTCTTATACACACTATTAAATCAATTAATCAAGAAAATAACCGGCAGATGAATCAATAATGAAAATAATTGTTTGTTGGAGCGTCCCACTAGCTGAATGGTTACAGTGCATGTCACATAGCTGCAACATCCCTGGTTCAATTCCAGCCAGGGATCTTTGTTGCATATCATACCCATCTTTTATCTCCCCTTGTTTCCTGTCTACCTCTTCACTGCCCACTATACAGAGAGTGGAGAACAGCTGCAGAGTTGAGTGATAATCATCAATATGAGCGACTCCTTACACTTCACACATAGTAATTGGATACATTGTCAATATAAGAAAATGTATTATGACAGCTTTAAATGAGGTGAATTAAATTACTTAATTGAGGAAATGATTGAGCCCCCTTATTATAATAATAATAATAATAATAATGTACAGACAAATCCACACAAAACATATCAGAAATGTACTGTAATCATTCATTTAGTACATTTCTTAATCCAGGCAGGCTTCTACATGTTTGTCTGCTTCTGCTGTCACCAGACTGCTAACTTGTAAGAATAAATTTTTTAATGTTAACACTCGAGTCATTAGCAGGTCGTTTGTGCCAGAAAGATGCAGATGGCCAAAGCTGAGGAGGATAACCATGGAAACCTGCTGAAAATGAGAGACGAGGGGGAGATTATGTTTTTTGAAAACGGTCTCAAACATCTGAAATAGTTGATATGCACTTGAATTGAATGAATCAGATTTCCTCTTGAGATGGATTAAAAGCGGGGAATGTTTTTCAGCCAATTTTTCCTGCCCTGGTTTGACTCTGTCATGTGTTTGTAACTCTGCAATCATGATTCAGTGAATGAGGCTGCTGACAGCTTCAGTCCTCTGTAGGCTCAGACCATGTGTTTGCTGCAGGGAGACTGAGGGTTTACACAGCAATCAGAAAAGAAAAAGTATTTGAGAAAGAGGGAATATGGCTGTCTTGGTCTTGTTATTCTGCCAAATAATGCAACTCTTTTTTAAATGGTTTCTCTGAATCTCATTTTTCCAGCACTTTGTTTTACAGCAGTATAAGGCCAAAAGTATGTGGACAGGGGTGGCTGGTCCTTTTTTTTATGGTTTGGGTGAAGCCTCTTTGTTCCAGTTTAGTGGCATCTTAACGTTATAGCACTTAACTGCTCCTGTGCACAAAGCCAGGTCCATAAAGAAATGGTTTCCCCATGTTTGTTGCGGAAGAACTTGACTGGCCTGCACAGAGCCTTAACCTCAACTCCATCCAACACTCTTTGGGATGAATTAGAACAGTGATTGTGAGCCTGAGCTTATCGTCTAATGCTCTTGTGGCTAACTGCAACAAAAACTCCTGCAGCCAGGCTCCAAAATCTTGTAGAAAGCCTTTCTAGAAGAGTCCCAGAAGGCTGTTATAGCAGCAGATTGATTGACTGGTTTTGGAATAAGATGTTCAGCAATCAGGTGTCTACATACACGTGGCCATGTAGTGTCTCTGTCTCTTTGTCTATCTCATGTTCAAGTTCAGATATGCTTTTAGTGGAGGTTAGATATTGTTGCAACAAAGAAATGATAAGTATGTTAATCTGAATCTCTGTCTCTCTCTAGGTTGAAGAGGAGGAAGAACTCGGGTATGCTGAAGGAACCACAGAAAGTGAGTTGATGAAATGATGAATGATGAAATGATGTGTGTAGGTGTATAAACATGAACTGCATGACACGATATTAGCTGATTTCAGGAGAAACAACCTGCATTTTTATCCTCCTCTGCTTTCACTCTCAAACCCCATTCAACATTTTATCACACACACACACACACACATACACACAGTTCCATGTCAGTAAATGCCACACGTCATGTAACCGTTACTCACCAGATGCCTGAATGAACCCCTCCCTGCAGCCTTCTGTGTGTGTGTGTGTGTGTG
Source organism: Scomberomorus guttatus (assembly GCA_038419695.1). Classification (NCBI taxonomy): domain Eukaryota; kingdom Metazoa; phylum Chordata; class Actinopteri; order Scombriformes; family Scombridae; genus Scomberomorus; species Scomberomorus guttatus. Next base: position 10,121,598 of record CM076457.1, read on the forward strand.
TGTGTGTCTATGTGTGTTTTCATCAGCGTTGCTCTGCAACAACAGTATTGATTGTGTAATGGAAGGGGAGGAAGCCTCATCTGTTGATTCACTGTCACCAGTTAGACCTGATGTTTATCTTGTCAGCTACGTAGCTGTCGCTGTACTAACACTGCCATGCAGCAGGCAGAGGACAGAGAGGAGGAGGGCGCCTGTCAGATTAAAAGGGAGAACAAACACTGGCTTTTGCAAATTTGCATGAGCCACATTTATGAGATGGAATGCATTTTGTATCCTGCAAAAGTATGAAATATGAAGAATAAAATATGGGTGTGGTTAGAGGCTACTATACACTAACAGTGTCTCTTAGTGTATTAAAATGTGATATAATCTGTTGAAATACTGTATGTTCATGCAAAAAGTATAAACTGTTCACATATTTCACTTTGCTTTACATACAGTATACATATTTTTAAGACATATAAACATACTCTGCTTTAAAAAATGATGTCTGACATGTTTTTTTTCCACAAAAAAGTTAAATTACCCAGTTAAAATTTCATAATGACATCTTCTCCTTCTCCCTCATTGAAAAATCCAGAATATATGAATATACAAATAATATTCATTTCCAGATTTTAACTAGTAGATACAAGATGTCTACTACTTCACTGTAAAGTGCATTATCAGTGAATGTGCACCGGAGGCTAGTTGTGATCATGCTTGTTAGTAAACATGTCAAACTGAGTTTAAGATGAGCACAGAGAAACGTCCCCCCTTCGGCAGATAAATGTGAAAACAACTTTCTAGTGTCAAACTCTGCAAATACATCATCAAAATGTGTTTTCACGCCCCAGTGCATACGCTGTTTACTATGAAATACGGATTTGGGACACAGTTGCTGTTTCTTCCAAACAAACGACTCCTGCTGATGGGAAGACATCACTTCCAGTTCAGCAAAGCAAAGCAGGCTTTATTTTAGATGAAAATGTGATAATTATGGCTTTAACAAGTTGTAGGTTACTGTTGCAAGTTAATGTAAAGGATTAGGATTAGGAAGGCGAGCTGTCATTGAGGTCAGTGATTATTATAAGCTTAACAACCACCAACAGTCCTTTCTCACAGCAGACTCTTTCACCTGTCATAGCAGAAGCACAGGTGTAATTAAGACATTAACGATGTCACTGGCACACCTAAATGGAACAGTGTCCTCAGTGTAGTTAATTACACCTACATCCGTGTTTAACAAGTCAAAGTGAAAAAATTAAATGTGTTTCTGGGGTCTGATTTCTGTATTCAGCATCAGTTACAGTACTTGATATTACAAAGATAGGAATGTGAATCATTTCTGTTTGTGTGTGTGCATGTACTGTACGTCATGCTGCGTGTATGTTGATCTGTACTGCATGTTAAACTCTAATTTATTTCCTCTGACAGGTTATTGTACAGAGCAGAAGAAACCAAAGGTCATCTTCATGATGGGTATGTACATGTAGTATAGCTCAAACACACATACACACACACACACACACACACAGAGGATAATAATGAGCAGCTGCTGACTGCTCAGCTGGCTGTGAACTGGCCTCATTCATACACACACACACACACAGAAAGGAAAGCTATGCAGAAAGACTGAATTGTACAGATTAGTTGATCAGACATTTTTCTGCGTCTTTAAAGGGAACCATACTCAGATTGTAGCTCTGATGAAAAAGCTGTGTTCAACGCCAGAAGGGAAACAACAGATGTCTGTTCTCAGAGGGTCTCACTCATTTCAGACGACAGAAGGAAAGTTAATGAAGCGATTTTTAGCTGAAAATTTTGCTCCAGTAGAGTGTCCTGGCTTGTTTCAACACTATTCATCAAACAAGATAATGATTATCATGTGCACAGGGTTCAGTTCCTTAAGTAAAATTAGTAATACCACACTGATGAAATACTCCAGTTTGAGTATTAAGTTGCATTAAACTTCACTTGTGTAAAAGTATCAATACTATAATTAGTTAGTTAGATATGACAGTTTCCTTTAAATATAACTATATATATATATTAACTATAAATAGTGCATATAACATTATTCTACCTAACTTACTGTATGTAGTTCATAATGTCCTATTAATCTTGTACTGTACCAGTCAGCTTATAGCTATTGAACACATCAGTTTATTTAGGTACACTTAGCTAAAACTAATGCAGTCTAATACGTCAGCTTTGCAATAAATTCTATCTTCATCAAGGTTTTAATGTTCAGTTTTTGTTGAACTTGTTTTAGAAGTGTTGATTCAACTTAAAGGACAGGTTCACAGTTTTTCAAGTCTGTCTTAAAACAACAGTCTTAAAACAACAGTCACAACAGTCAGTTAAAACAACATTGAAACAGGTTTTTCTTGCTATAATCATTCCTCCTGTTCATACTGAGCATTAGAAGATCCCTTCATAATGCACTTACAATGTAAGTGATGGGGGACAAAATCCACAGTCCTCCTTCTGTGCAAAAATGTATTTAAAAGTTTATCTGAAGCTAATATGAAGCTTTAGCCGTCCAAAGGAGTCAAATCAATCTTTCATATGAAATTGCCATTTCATTTCCCTTCATTCAGTCAGCCTGACATTGTGTTAGTTGATCTCCGTTTGGGAGGGGATGGTTATTGTGTTTTGTTTTGCTCACACAAATTAGTATCAAAGGATGTATCCATCTATCCATCATTTTCAGTCAACGTGTAAGTAGTGGTTGCAGGAAATATGCTGATTTTGAAGTAGTTATTTCTGTAAATTGACTTACAACAACCTGTACAGCTGCGTCTGCCTCATCCACATGCTATTTTGTGGATACCTCTGCCACAGGAAGATGATGTACTCTTTTTTTAATCCTGCTTACAAAGCTCTGATTGGTCAATTGTTTTTCGAAGCGGAGGAACCCGCCATCAATGAGCACATCACCAGACATATTTGAATCACTGAAAAAATGTGGGTGTCAATAAAGGTTTCTGGAACCACAATAAAGATCGGCTGGGATCAATAATGTTATCGTTTTTAAATAAATATTTGTACTGCTGTCAGTACACAGGTTTTACTTTAGGGCTGCAACTAACAATTATTTTCATTAGCAATTAATCTGTTGATTATTTTGGTGATTAATCGACTAATCGTTTGGCTTATTAACTGTCTGAAAATACTGAAAAATGCCCATCATGATGTCTTAAAGTCCAAGGTAATGTCTTCATTGCTTCTTTTGTCTGACCAATGGTCTCCAACTCAATGATATTCAATTTACTATCATGTATGTCAAAGAAAAGAAGCAAATCTTCATAATAAAGAAGCTGGAAACAATGAATATTTGGCATTTTTGCTAGAAAAATGACTTAAACAATTAATCAATAATGAAAATAATTGCCAATTAATTTTCTGTTGTTTCAGCTCTATATTTCTTTTTCTCTAATGTTTCCAGTTGCCTTGCACCTATAAGTGACGTGCATATAGTACAGCGTAAAGGAATAAATACAACCTTCCCTTTGAAAACTGAAATAAAATATCTCACACAACGAAAATACACAAAAACAAACAGCGGTGCCTCAAAATTGTGCTCAGGTGCAGTAGATGAGTAAACATACTTATCTATTTCCCCCCTCTGGAGGCAGTGTGTGATGTTTTTTGTGATCAATTAGTATGCTGTAATTGTGCAGTGGGGCAGCGTGGCTCAGTCTGTTAGCTGAAGACAGGACAGAGAGATGAAGGAACACTCAGAGTCTCCATTAACCACCACTCACTCCGCTACAGTGGAAAAATACTAAAGAAACAGCCATTAAAAGATTATTTAATGAGTAGTGTGTGAGTGTGTGTGTGTGTGTGTGTGTGTTCGCTGTCACACCCATGCGGATTATAGATCAGATATGCGTGTTAGTGTTAAAACCCCTTTTCATGGATACTCACAAGACAAATCCCCTACGTTGAGCTAAACCAAGAGATTTTCTCAGCAGGAGCAGATAATTGGTGGAAAATGTCACATAACAACTGTCACCTAGACACAAATCTGTCTCATGAGCAGATTTTATACCATTTAATGAAAGGTCGGCCACACAGACTATACATAATGTAGTATAACAGATTATACATAATTTTATTCTGTTATCTTATTTATACTGTCAGCATGTTGCAGCAGAAAGTGAAATTCATCACAGCCAGAAATGGTTTTCCACTCCTCTGTTGGGGACTTTATATGATTACATGACTTATCTTCTTTCTCTCAACTGATTTAGCAAAGCGTCAGTTTCTCCTGCTGTGGGTAACTGCTTTAACTTTTGATTGTCTCTGATGTATTGAGCTGTTATTTTCATGTTCACCTGAAAATAAGAATCATTGTGTTTTTGTTACCTTAGAATGAGCCCTTTATATCTACATAGGAAGCAGGTCCTCTTCCACGGAGCCCGCCATGTTGCACCGTCATGTTTCTACAGTAGCCCAGACAAACCGAACACTGGCTCTAGAGAGGGACTTTTGCGTTTTTCGTGAGTTTTGCAGCCACACGCTTGGAAGGGGAGGGGATGGTGTATTCAGTTGGTTGCAATCTGCAACTTCACCGCTACATGCCATTAGGTCCTACACATTGGACCTTTAAGATGTGTTTGTGTGAACAGGGAGGTCTACCTAACAAAGTGAAGCCTGCCTGTGTGATCAGTTTTATGTCACCTCAGAGGACAGGTCCTCTTTCTCGCCACCTCAGACATTATGCTGACTTTGAAAAGCACTGGCTCGAGACTTCCTGACACAGCATAATGACTCTTGACTTCTACTGTACATAAAATGTTCTTGTCCCCTCGCCAACCCTGTGTCCCTCTGACACTCTAAGCCAGCTCTGCCGCTGCTGATGTGTGGCTCTAGGGGAGACACAGGTTGTCTACCAGCTATTTGTAAATCCATCACTAAGTTTGTGTAAGACTGTCCTCCCACGAAAAAACAACACAATAGGTCGTAATGTCAGTCACCCAATCTAGTGGCTGTAGTAATTATGACCCAGAGCAGTGGCGTGGTTCAGATGGTGTAAATAAACCATCTGAACATTTTTTTTTCCAAATGATCATAAATACATTTTTGAAAATAAAAATGAACAAATTCAAAATGAGGTGGTAACCACTGTATCGACAGTATATAAACAGTCTAAGACACCAGTTTGTATTCATCTAGGAGAGTTAAGACCTACCATGTGGAGCAAGGTTTCCACATTATGGACTGGCTCCTTCTCCATAGCAACGGTGGCTGAGGCTCATGGGTATTGTATTCGACTATACAAAACTGACAAAAAAAATCGAAGGAGAAATAGTTGCAACTGATGGCCATAACATTAACCTGTCGTATTGTTGAATTATCAAGGACACTTTTGTGTTTTTGTGTTGAGAAATGTTGAGGATATCATATCATTAAAAGAAAACCTTAACATGGGCATTAACAGTAGGGAAAATACATCCAGGCGGCAGGTCCTCCCATCCTCGGTTCTCCAATGGGACTGATGCTCAAAGCGTCTTAAATCACCGCAGGAGGGTTAACATTAGAGTTAGTCAAAAGCCTGGTGCATCTCTGTACAGACGCTAAAGGGTCTGTATGTGAAGTATGAGACGCCAAGGGGCGTGACAAAGCATCGGTATTTGATGACCTGGGAATGAGAACAAGTCGCTTAATACATGTCCGGAGGGGATCTTTAACTGAATTGAGTTTTAGAAGCATTTCAGCTCATGATATACAGTATAGCTACTGTATCATGATGCTGTTCAGTTTCAACACCTCATCTCCTTCTTATTTAAAGATAAAGAATTATAAGCAATGATTAACTTAAAAAGATGTCTAAACTACAAGCTGTTGTTAAATTATAGTTCAACATCAACAACAATCAGTAACATCTGTTCCAAAAAAGCTAATAAATGCATTTCTGTTTCTAATTAAAAAGGTAGTATAGAGAAGTTTTAAAACTAGTAGGGGAAAAGCTGAAGCAGTGTTCTGTAGTGGTGCTTGGTGATAATGCCTGAGGGAAATGCTAATGTGAGCTTTCTTCTCTCTGTCTCCCTGTCTCTCCTTCATGTTCTTATCCCAGTGCTCTTTCACTTCCACCTTCCTCATTTATTTTTCTCTCCTCTCTGCAGAAAATTACCATTTCTACCCTCGTAATCACACTTATGTTTGAATAGTGAAAAATCTGCTGTTGGTGTGTGAGGTAATGCAGTTGTTTCTCAATGTGTAATGTAGTATGAAGAATGTCATTAAGAAGCAGCAACCGCCACAGCTGAGCATTAAGAGCTAAGGCTGGTGTTATTCTATATTTTTGTAATTGTCATCAAATCCCACGAAAAGACCAAAACCTACAATGGTTTAAATCCGTCTCTCAATACTTTGTGATCCTACCCTGTCTGTGGAGTTCTAGTGCGTTTTTACAGCAGCAGGACGGTGATTTGTTTTTAATAGTTTTAGATAACAATGGAGCTCTATAGCACAGATAAACTATTGTTTATCTTGCATATCCCACATGAGATTTTTTACATGTTTATTCTATTAAGAGGATAATAAGGCATAAAGAGGCGTGTGTCAGGGGATTGTCTGCTAGATGCCGCCATGGTGGTTGTTCTCACCTCGGCTCCACTCTGCTGCCCAAATTCAGAATTTTTGGCTCAAAACAACAGACAAGATGGCAGTGAGCACAAACCCAAACCCCAGGTCTCTGCAGAAACAGGCTGATGTCCAGACATTAAGTCCATGTTACTACAATCTGTGTTTGGCTCTCCTTTAATTTGACATCAGTAAACAACACCCTTCAAAGTACTCAGTCTCTTCTTATTAGTAGACACTGACTGTGGGAAAGAAAAATCCTTCACAGGTCCAACCACTGTTTGGGAATCCAGCCTTCACTCGTTGCTGTTTGGAAGAACATTTCGTATCCGCTTTTAGATTTGCCAACATTTGAAACGGACTTGGATAACTGGGGCATCTCAATTAGTGGAGGCGAGAAGCTTGTCTCCACTGCAGTCCATTTGCGGTTTAGACTGATTTATGTTTATGTAAAAGTTTTACCTGCAGAGGCTTCAAGAAAAATAGAATTATGTAGCATAGCTGGATTCAAAATTAAATTACTAAAGAGAGATTTTTCCTCTATATAGTCCTCTGCCCTCTTTGCTGTGTTTCATGTCTCTCATTTCCATCTCTGTCTCCTGCTCCATCTCTCTCTAATACATTCAATCTGTCACTTTGGCACTTTCCGAGGATAGCGCTGTGACAAAACTGTTCACACATGTGGGATGGTTTGAACTCCTCAAATCTAAACCTACACCTACCTGAGCATCGAAAGAGAAATTAGAAGGTGCTCAGCAGTGTGCAAACGCCTGCCGATGCTGAACAATCTGACTTTAAGAACTGAAGCATTTGTTCTTTATTTCTCTTTTTTGTTAGGTTTAGATTTTACGCCAAAGCAGTACATGAATACAAATTTACAGTTGCCAGATATTAGATCATCATAGTTATGGCTAAAAATAATATAATCTTATAAGATTAGTCTCATCTAATCATTCAGCCTATAGCAAGCCAACTTCTGGCTAATTTTTATATTAATAAAAGCTCTTTAAATCACAAAATATAAAGTTAAGAAATCAAAAAAGAGAAAAAACTGAATATAAAAAATGCCATGAAATTTGGTACAGACGACATTCATGTCCCATCAAGATCATTTGTAGTAACTTTGGTGATCCTTTCACTTTTCATCTAATGCCATCATCAGGTTAAAGTTTTAATTTGTCCAATATTTTGGTTCATTACCAAATGCGGGGATAACGGCGCATGTTTTCTGACAGTCTCTCCTGGAAGGCAGTCATAGTGTTGCACTCGGCTGTTCACATAAAAAGTGACACAAACAGTCGTGTCATGAATAAAAAAGGAGAGCTAGAGAGAGAAGATGAAACCCTGACTCCTCTCTCACTTCCACACAGCTGGCCAATCACTGCGTGAGGTGGGTGTCAGTGTCAGCTTGTCTGTTTCAGAAAGTTACATAAATGACTGTACACAGCCTCCACTTTATCTGCCTCCGGGAAGGTGCGTTTAATGAGCTTTTCCACCGTCCGACAAACATGTCTGTTGGACTAACTTGAAGACATTTTTAACTAATTCAAGATGTAATGGTCCAGCTTTTCCTGAGCTCTGAAACTTTATTCAGTTTCATGGTAAATAAGGCATTTAACCTTAGTGGAGAACCTGAAAATTAACTCAAGTTAAAAAAAAATTCCAGTACAGTATAGCAGCACAGAGGAATTGCAGATACACTTCATGCCTTGGAAGGTTTGACTGGCAAGGCCAGTTAATCTAAATTTCAGATGGTCTCAGAGAGAGGAACCCACAGTAGCAGTTTATACAGGAGGTTTGAGATTGACCCAACTAACTAGAGGAGTCACTAACAAGCTTCATGGGGATTTTGCTTCAGCCCTGGTGGGTCATTATTTCACTTCCTGCCAGAGGTGTCAGCCAGCAGAGGAATACTTCCAGAGAGTATGCGTAGCGGGGTTGTGCAGAACTTTGAGACGGGTGAAATAAATTAAATCAGTGAATATATGCTGAATGCACAATGAATGAATGCATAAACACCCCTTCTCGATTTCTTATGGACCTCCTCAGACTTCACAATCATCCCTGGTCGAGCGGCAGCACGGAAAGTCGAGCCCCATTCATATCTGTCCGTGCTCTCTGAGGAAATGGTGATGAGGACATTTGTTTTTGGATGCTGGCTGAGGGCAGAGGCACTCAGACTCAAGGAGAATACTGATGAATATGAGACACAGGCTGAGTTTTATTACTGAGCTCAAGGCCTGTAATGATAAATCACCACTTTCCTGTGAAGCTTCATGCATCTTCATGGCCGTGTAATGCAGTTAACCTGCGATAAAACACCTGCAGTCGTCACAGTACAGCAGCACAACAGACAACAGAAATGTTTCTGAATTCTGTTTCTGAATGAAAAGAAAATTACTAAATTTAATTACTGATGGTAAAATAGTGCATTTATCTTTTTGCTTTGTGTTCTTGTATTTTATGTGCATACATGCTGGCTGTGCGTGTGCTCTTGTGATTCTATCTTTGTTTTATTGTACATTTTAGGGCTGCAATTAATTATTATTTTCATTATTGATTAAATCAATTCATCATTTAGTCCATAAAATGTCAGTAAATATTAAAAATTCCCCACCAGTTTCCCAGAGTCCAAGGTTGCGTCTTCAATTTGCTTGCTTTATATTAGGTTTACTCACATAATATTCATGTCACATAAGCTATGTGAGAACTACTAATGTTAACCAATTAATCCTGTTTTAAACCTGCAGTGCAGAACTTTTGTCTCCCCCTTCTGGCAGTGAGAATAATTACAAAAACAATGTTTTGTTATGACGTATGCCAACCGGCTGGTCTCACTCTGCTAGCGACTCCTCACAGCTCTGAACAGCTCCAAATAGGCGTTATTTGGATAAACTGACCACGTATTGGGAATCTAAATGGTTACTTTCTCCCCTGAAAAAATATTAAAACCTAATAAAGTGATAAATTAACAGTCCTACACCAAAAATTACAACAGCTTTTAGCCATGCATACCCAGTATGCCTTGCGGTCCAACAAAGATATCTGAGGGCAGAGCACTAATGCCAAACATGACGTAATTTTCCCAGGAATTTTAAGGGGAAACCAATTATTGCTGGTTGACGTAAAACGCATCACTACTGGTACGTCAGTGTGGGAATGTCATATCATACTGTGAAATACAGAGAGATTTATCTGGCATGATATGGCTTGAACGGAACAGACGTTCATTTATATGTAAAAGTCCCGCTTTAAGCAAAAAAAAAGGTTATAATAAAGGTTAAAATAGTTGCCAATTAATCAGTTAATGGTTTCAGCTCTATGTGCATTTTTAAAAGTTTTTACATGTTTACTTAAAAGATATACTATATGGCCAAAAGTATGTGGTCACCCCTCTCTACATACTTTTAGTCTGGTGCTGTTTTTCCTGGTTTAGGCTAGGCCCCTTAGTTCCAGTTAAAGGAAATCTTAATGCTTCAGCAAACAATGATACTTCAGACAATGCGTCCAACTTTATGACAACCCTTTCCTGATTTAACATGACAGTTGCCCCACGCAGAAAGCCAACAATCTTTGGGATGAACTTGAACGTCGACTGCGAGTCAGGGTGTATGCTGTGCTCACGTCCACTGGGGTGGAAGGTAGAGATTGGAAAGATTTCTATGTTTACAACTTGTGACCATTCATGTCAAAGGACAACTCAAGACAGCTGTATGATTACAGAGTTGGTCAGGTGAGGGTTAAATACTTTCTTGACAACATAATACCATATCCAGTGAATGTAGGTTTAATCTCCTTGAAAGACAGACTTTGCCTGCCGTGAGGTGTTTTGCTTGACTTTCAGGCATTTCCATATTATGACGCACCAAGTCAGATATATCGGAGTTTTCAGAAAAATCAGCTTCTTAGTTGTAATTACAATTTGGACAAGTCGTAATCTCATAATTACAATGATTCCAATATGACATAAACGCTGCATTATTGCTAAACACCTCACTGATGCTTTTGCGCCTGAATGGGAGCAAATCCCTGCAGCCAGGTTCCAAAATCTGGTGGAGAGCCAGAAGAGCGGAGGCTGTTGTAGCAGCAGATTAAAGCTTGCGGTTTTGGAATGAGATGTTCAACGATCACATGTGGGGGTTTGTTGTTGTTGTTTGGGTGTAGGCTTACTTTGGCACTGTTTATTTTAGTCAGATGGTTTCTGGCTTTTATTTTAAAGAAGGTAATATGTGCTGAAATGTTGATTCATAGACAACAACAGAAAGACTGTTATGATTGTGCAGCGTTCCCCTTATTACTTTAAGGTTTGGGATTGGGCCTATATTGTGAGTATTAAGCTGTTGGAATGCATTTTTGTCAATGAAGTTCCTCATTAGTATAGAAGTAGAATCGTGTGTGTGTGTGTGTGTGTGTGTGTGTGTGTGTTAAACCCGTGGTTGTAGGGCAGGTAGATTCAGTAAGAGGAGGAAAGATGATAATCGTCTGTGATAACCTGGCTCTGAGCCTCTGGCAATGATTCAGATCTGCAATGTGCATGTACATGCACACACACACACATACAGATACACACACACACAGAGTTCACCTACCCACCTGTTATCTGTTTCTTCTTTCCTATCCTCCCTCTTTAACTCTGCGCCCTCCCCCACATCACATCCCCTTTTTCATCTATGCTCACATCTCTCTCACATTGATACACACACACACACACACACACACACACACACACACACACACACACACACACGTCATCATCCATTTCCTATTGTCTCGCTCTTTCATGTTCTTGTTTCACCGCTCAATTTCCTCCTCCTCATCCTTGTCTCATTTTATGTTCTGTCTCAGTGATTACTTCTCTGTGAGGATTAAGTTGTGTGTGTGTGTGTGTGTGTGTGTGTGTGTGTGTGTGTGTGTGTGTGTGTGTGTGTGTGTGTGTGTGTGTGTGTGTGTGTGTGTGTGTGTGTGTGTGGTCTGTGCTCTCAGGGGGTCCAGGCTCAGGGAAGGCTCTGCAGTGTGAGCGGATGGAGGAGAGGTTCGGCCTGCGTCGTGTCACCCTGGGTGAACTGCTGTGTAACGAGCTGCAGTCTCACAGTGACAGGGGGCGCCACCTGCGGGACGTCCTGGAGAGAGGAGAGCGTCTGCCTGAGGTCAGTGTGGTGCTCTGGTTCATGCTGTATAGAGCTAAAGTGATACCGGAGCTCATTTATTTACATATTTATCTTTATAATAGATAGTAGATCCCGGGAAGATATTTCACTAAAGACAAATGAAAGTAATCCTCAGTGAAAGATTGCATTGAGTTACAAAAGCTAGTGGAAGAGCAGCTACCCTGCAGGTTGAGTCAGGACTTTAGCTCTCTGTTATGGGAACTGGTTAGAACAGTTTAATGTCTCTTTCTTTGAAGCCGCCAGATTATCTGATACACACAAGCAATGTCCCCCAAAAAAGTTTTTCTACTGTTCTACTGTTATGATATTCTGTCAAAAATTCTCTGATTCCAGCTTAAATATGAGGATTTGCTGTTTTTCTTTGACATATATAACATGTTGAACATCATAACACTGTTGGTTGGACAAAACAAGCAAATTGAAGGCATCACTCCAGGCTCTAAGAAATGGTAAATGGTATTCACTATTTTTTAATATTGCACAGACCAAATGACTAATCAATTAATTGAGAAAATAATCACAAGATTAATGCATAATGAAAATAATTGTTAGTTGCAGCCTTACCAAAAAGTAATGGGATGCCTGCTTTATGGAAAAAGTGTGTTCGACATGTTGCCTTCAAGCTTAGTGACATATTAAACACAAAAACAAAACAAATTTCCTGCATTTCTACACCACCTAACCTCTTGGATTAAGTCAAGAAACAGCCACCTGCACTAGTCTAGATTAGTTAGATTGAAGGTGCTATGAAAACCAATAAAGCATTAAGAACAGTATATAACTGGGTGGATCAGGACAGGAAATGAATGTAGAAGAATGGCTGCTGTGCTGTCCTCCTCAATGTTGTGAAAGCAACAATGTTGATGAGCACAGAGATGCCTTGAATGTGAACTAGTGAGGTGTTATAATCCAAGTCTGTCTAGAGCCAAAGACATCAGCATCTGAACATAAATACTTATGGTCACTGTCTGGTGGTACTGAATTTTGTTTTCAGGGGAATATGACAGGATTTTCAAACAATCAGCCATTTACATTTTGTTAACATTTGAACTGTTCTCTCTCTCCTCACCTCACTTTCTGCAGCTCCACCTGTCTCTCCTGCCTCTTCCCTGCCTGTACTTGCATTTTCCTGATAGAATGATTGATAATAACGAGGACAGCGTTACACTCGGCTTTGTATCTTAAAAGTTAGTTACTGTCAATGAAAATTCTTGGTGTACACTTACACTGGTCTTCCTTTTGAAAAATTTCAATAGGCCTATGCCCTCAGCCTTGTTGCATTTTCTCTTTTTTTGGCATAGACGAGATACCGTATCAGACACTTTGACTCTTTTCATGGAGCTGGCTCTGTCAGCTGTATGAAAAGATCATTACCAGCAAAACCTTGAATTAATAATGCAATTTTCACTAATATCTCCTCACAATCCAACTACCTCTTACTTAGGCAGCAGCTTGTATAATTATACAAAAGCAGAAAGTCACAGGTTTAATTCCTTCAGCTGGCCTGAAATCATGCGTGAAAAACCAGTAAATACACTGCAGACATACAGCAGCTGATATAAAGAGGAGGTCATATTATACAGAGAAATATTAGCTTTTTCTAGGTGACTAAATGTTAATGTGACTCATAAAGAGGACATCAAAGTTTAAAAAACACACAGAGGGCAACCATTTACTGCATACTGCCGCCAGAAACTGAGCAGTTAGCTGATAATTAGCCTGATCAGCCACCGTCAGTAATCAATACAAACACACATTATTAAACCATTAATTAAACCAATAAGTAACAGTAGTCAATGTCAGACAACCTTATCTAACTTTAGCAGATACCTGGTGTTTCTGTAGTGGTGACAAAACGTTAGAAAACATACATATTAGCAGTCATATGTTGACAGTCTTCTTGTCAATTCGGCATCAATATGATCCATAAAGATGATCCATAAAGATAAACCGTGTTTCCAAACTTTACATTTTGTCGCCTCAACTCGCTCCCAGCCAAAATAAAGATTTCTCACTAAAATACGTGCTGGTGGTGGATCAGATACACACCGAATTAAACACCGACTCATAACACTGTTAATTCACCGTCTATCGTGTGTGTGTGTGTGTGTGTGTGTGTGTGTGTGATGGTATTTGAGAAGTTACCAAAATAACTACCCAGTTTGCTGCTCACCTTTGTCACAGACTCACTCCTGTGTGGGTTGACAGACTGTGATTGACAGCCAAAGCCTGCCATGCCAAAAAACATGTAGTATGAAGGTAATTAGACACAATACACAGAACTATATGAACATATATTACAAGAGGGGTTTAGATTAAATAAGAAACAAGAACCAATCCAAGCCTTTTCTGTGTTCTTTATGCCATTTAGTGCCTGTATTCATGCACATATTGAGCGTATTAAATTCTCGCTTTTTTTGCATCTGACAGCTCCCCTCCTTTTTCCTGAGAAATCTTTACAGTAAAATCTTAATAGATAATTAAGTACAAGCAGAAAATCTGAGGATGTAGATGTCACAGAAACACCCACACTGTTTGATTGACAGGTGATCAGAGCAATGAGCTCTGGGCAGAATACAGAATGATAATAATAAAAAAACCAATCTTACAGCTTACTGTTTCTTAAAGACGTGCAGCTGAAGATGAAGTTAGAAAATGCTGAAAGACACACAGTGTCACCGAAAGATAAAACACACAACAGCAGGCTCAGAAAATACTGATAGACCATCTAACATGTTTTCCTGCCTGGAGCCTAGTGAAATAAATAAAAGAGGGAGATGAAATATTTAACAGTCAAGAGTGCTCAAAATGGCTTTCTCAGAGAGTGCACATTGCACATACCAGACAGAGCTGGCATAGCTGTCTGAGTCTGGAAACTGCCACAGTAATTCACTGACAGACTGGGTAAACCTGATAAATTATCTACTACTCCAAACACTCCCAGATGAAAACACATTTTCTGAGAAGACGTAAACATGTTCATCAGGACGGGAAGTCAACTCTAACCACATGAGCCAGAAGCCGAATTAAACTTCAGTCCAGACACCCGGAGAGTGTTCAGATTATGGAGGGTTTCAGCTCATTAGAATTCACAGTGGTTATGTTAACAAGCTCACGATATTATGAAAACTGCCACTACTGTCATGATCAGCCGTCTGATCAAGCCGTGTTTCCATAAGTTTAACTTTTATACTTATGGTATGGATGAGGCACTTATCCACAGAGGACTGAGGGAGTCATACATTTAGCAGGACAAGCACTCTAAATAATACAATTGTTTATTAATGCAATGGGACTCAGCACCAAGCATTTATTCATTATCATAATCACACATTTCAGCCACACAGATAAAGCGGCTCTAGGGACGGCAATTTTTAGTCCGTTGTCTTGTCAATTCAACACTTCAGTCCAGAGTGAAATATCTGGACAATTACTGGATGGATTGCCATGAAATTTGTACAGACGTTCATTGTACCCAGAGGATGAATCCTAATGACTTTGGGGATCTGCTGACTTTTTCTCTAGTGCAAGCAACCAGAGTCAGGATTTTAGAAATACTGGAGTCATGAGTCCAAAGTCCACTGGCACAACCCCAACCCCTCCCATTTAAAGTTTTATTTGACAAGCAACAAAAAACATTTTTCTGATTTTTTTGTAGTTGAAGAAAAAAACATCAGACTCAACCAAAAAACAAAAAAAGAGTGCTGGGGTGAAGACACAATATAAAAAGTAATAAAAGGGTTTGCACACCCAAATCACTCAGACTGTTCCTTTTATTCAGTTTCCAATGTTCAGAGCAGGAGTTGGCTCCCTGCAGTCAGAGGCGTCCTCTGACCTGAGACTTTTTTCACATTTTATTCATTTAACTGTTCAGTAATATTTTCTGTGAATTCTATCTCCTAAAAATGCTGCTTATCATTTTCTACACTGCAAAGAAATGGTAGAAAAATAGTAAATATCCTTAATTTGATTTGATTGTCTTTATTTATTGTTCCCTGAGTGAACAGTAGGTTAATTATATTGAGTCTAAAAATGATCATAGTTTAAACAAACTACAATGTGTAATGTGTGAAGAATGTTCAGGCTGATAAACCCAAACGTTCCTCATTGGTAGCTGAAGCCTGCAACAAAAATTTACACTTGACCAAAACTTTAGTTAACGACAGAATACATCAAAAACTAATGCGCTTTACAGCTTTACTTTGATCTTAATGCTAACGTAGGATACATCGTTATCATTCCACTTACTAGTGACCTGACCTCATGTAATTCCAGCATAGCTCTGCCGAACTTCAACCTGAGCACAAGGCTCATCAGAGTAAAACACCTGTGTGAATGTGACAACCCTAACTCTGTCTCAGAAAATGACTGACAGTGAATATAGTGCACTATACACTATAGTAAATAGGGTCATGTTAGGGTCATGTTAGCATGCTACTGTAAGATGTCGTGCCCCTAAAAGGTGCAACAAAATTAACAGGAGAGTGTGGAAGATGTCCATCAACCACAGGCTCACACAGTCCTAAAGAAGAGACTTAGGTTGGGTAATGAGGGGCTTAAATATTAATAATGTTAAATTAAATCATTTGATAAGCTCAAAAGTAGTATTACATCCTTGTCTGTTCCATTTACTTCTGTAAATTACGAAGCAGCAGGTCAATATTTTACTACCCACCTTCCCCTGAAATATTTATATCATCCCAAAGGGACTTAAATCACATTATGGCATAACATGTGGCAGATGGAGGTGACAAATTGTTATTTTCTCGCCCCCATTTTCAGAATTCACATTTCTCATTATAGCTGCAGAGATTATGAACCATGATGCATTTTGCCGCCAATGATTATTAATCCTCGGTGTCATACCTGTGGTTGTCCTGGTGCTTTTTAATTGAACTGCTCAGTTATAGAGTCTGTGACATTTCACATCAAAATACACCCTGCCTGTCACTCACACACACATCCTGCTTCACATGTCCAGAGGTGTGTGTGTGTGTGTGTGTGTGTGTGTGTGTGTGTGTGTGTGTGTGTGTGTGTGTGTGTGTGTGTGTGTGTGTGTGTGTGTCATGCATCATGCTTATTAATGACCGTCAGCCTGAATGAGTCACAAATATTGATTGGACTCTACACACAACAAATTTGAGAAGACATTTAGTCTGGCAGCGTGTTATTCACTCCGCCTGACAAACTGGTGTCTGCTCACAATTTGTCAAACCTCACAGAAAAGGATTTTTTAAAAACCTTTATCTGTCCACGGAGGATTTACTGATTGTGGACGTTTTTTATGTTCATAAAGTCACCACAGCTTTTAAAGACAGGCCGTTTGGTTACTTAGAAACACAACTGTCAACTAGTTCTGAAATGATTACACTATTAATGGATAATACATAATAGATTAATCGTTTAAAGAGTAAGACTGGCAATATTTTTCTTATCTACAACAAATCCTGTGGAAAGACCAAAACCAATAATGAATCGATCCTTCTAGCAAATATTGTCTGTGTATCCAAAACCTGATACATATTATTCTTCTGTCCTGTAGAGCTCCATTGTTGTCCAAAAACTATTAAAAACACATCAGTGTTGCATGGATGACATGTTCTTTTATTATTTTGTGTCAATCCTATATATATACACCACCCTGCTACCGTAAACACTCAGAGCACCAAATGCGTATTAATCCGCAGCTGAGAATACCAATCCAACCTGCTCTGTTTGTAATGTTACCTCTACTTCCTGCTTGTGATGACGTCAGATTGTTTGTGCATGCCCACAAATGGCCGTTTGTTTCATAGTCTTTGTTACTAAGGTTTGTTCCACAGGTTGTTTGCGTTGTCCACTCACATATTTCAGATCGGATTCAGCCTCGAACATGTACAGATGTATTTAAGAAGTTTCCGTTTCAAGTAAAGAATAAGGAGAAGTAATGAAATCCTACTACTATTGTTTGTTTATGTAGCCTCCCGAGCCGCTGGCCAATCAGAACAGAGTGGGCTCACCAGGAGGGGGGCCTTAAAGAGACAGGAGCTAAAGCAGAACTGAGGGGCTGCATAAAGGACCAGAATAAGATAAATAAGGAGTTTTTTTAACTGTAAATCATGCAAAGATATTCCAGTAGAGCCCCAGAATACAAATGTAGACTTGGAAATGTGCATGATACGTCCTCTTTAAATCTGCAGTGCAGAACTTTTACATATAAATTAACGTCCGTGACATTCAAGCCCTCGTCAAACGAGTTTACACAATGCTGATTAGTTCTATCACCACCAGGTAAATCTCTCTATGGGCAGAGCATGTGCACTAGAGACTTCCATCAGCCTAGCAGCTAACTTCCGGTTAGCTCTCTGCTAACTTAAATGGGGATAAAATAATTTAATCGTGCGGCTCTTCTAGATTTTCCAAATGTTATCGGACCGAAGGGATAAAATTCTGATAGTGAAACAAGTCATTTTGCGGGGGCTGTGACGCTCAAAAACAGTTTAAACACACTTTACAGCCAACAGTGGAGCCTATGACGTAAGCATGTGTCTACAGTGTTTTTGTAATTACTCTTACTGCCAGAAGGGGGAGACAAAAGTCCTGCACTCCAGCATTAAGTGATTGATCAAGCAACAAAGCTAAATATTTATTTGTTCCAGCTTCTAAATTGTATTTCTGCTGCGGATTGATGAGGTTGTTAGTCAACAACAGTGAGATTTCTGGCCTCAAAACTGTCTGATTTGAAAATCCAAAAAAGCCAAAAAAGAAACTGCCATGACAGGATTTGTGATATATTACTTCTTCTGTTTGTTCTCCCATCTACTGTGAAAATATGAAAACTGTCAGACCTTGTCGATATTACAGTTCCTTAGTCTGCAGCACAGGTAGATAAAAGTCACAGATGATTTAATGCGTCTGTAAGGAGACTTCAGCGCTAGTTGTTACTCATGTACGTTTCTCTGCCCACGTTTTTCCGAGCAGATCTGTGGACTGAGACAGACGAGTCGTGAGTCTGTTTCTCTCACCAGCAACTGGTATCAGTTGAAATCTTAGAAGAGAGCAGCATAAAACACCACGACAGCAGTTCAGTGGATGAGCTGCCTCGCTTCACTCTAACCTGCAGCAACAATTGGACTTTCAGTTAGAGAGAGTTAGGGCAGCCGCCTCCGAGAGAAAGAAAAGATGAGACGACAGGTTGAAAACCATTGACTGGAAAATATATTGTTGAGCAGTGCAGTGTTGAAATATAAATCTTTCAGAATATCTGCCACCAGGAGCTGTTTGCAAGTCAGTGTTATTTATGTAACATTCAGCTGAAATTCAGCATAAACTGTAGTGAATTTAGTTCCAGTGTAATAATATACTGTACTAGCATGCACAAACTCTATTATAACCTACTTTATTCTTTAAAAATATCAGAGATCAGTGATATTGTAAAGAGCTCAGCATTACATGTTTCTGCTGTGATATATAATTTCTGAAGGACTGTGTTCCGCTTTTGGTTAACGACTTTCTTTAATTAAGCATTCGCCAAGTCAGTGAATGGAACTTTGTTGTGTTTTTAAATGGAACTAGTTTCTACCAAATCAATAGCCCTGAAAACTGTTCACAGTAAGGACTGTGGATTATCCAGTGTAACAGGAACACTGTTTCTGGAATGTATATGATATGTATTTTTTAATCATTTGAGTCCCACAAAAAAAAAAATTCCATTCCTCTCCATTGTATTGGGGTTGGAGGAGTATCTGCATGGCTAAATATCACAAGACAAAAGTGATATATGTTTTTTGTATTTTGGGTTAACTGGCTCTTCTTTTTTGCTCCTGAAAATGTCACATTTGGACGCAGTTTTGAAACAACACTAATAGTTACACCAAGGTATCTGTATAGCATATTTTGTACACAAGAGCAAAGTGCTTTACATAATGAATTTAAAACATCAAAAAAAGAAAATCAGCATAAAAACATTAAAATTAATTTAATTAAATTAAAAAATAGAAACCTTTTTAAAGAAAAATAAAAAGTTAAGAAGAAAGACAAATACAGGATAAGTAAAATAGATACAATAGAAAATAGAACAATCGAAAACAGTAACTCAAGAACGGGGGTTCTTTTTTTCTTCTTTTTTTCTTCTTTTTTTTATCTTGAGACCAAAAACAGAAACTTTATCACACACTGAACACACTTGGGCACATTCAATCACAATACCGACGCTCAAACACAAGAAAACATATCTATAAATAACAATAACTGACACCATATTGATTTCTGGTTTGATCCACATCCAGACCTCGGTCCAGACCAAGCTCTTTGTCAAAAGGTCCAGATTAGCTCTCTGCACCAAACACATTGTGACCACTCCTCATTGTTTCTAACAAAACTGCAAGAAAGGTATTAGTCTCTATATGTATGTTTTGACCTGACTTTGGGCTTAAAGATTCAATCTGAAGCTATAATGTTCACCATCTTATCTTTAGTTTAGTTTGCTAATTAGCACTAAATACAAAGTACAGCTGAGGCTAATGGGAATGTTATTAGTTTTGTAGGTAACAAACCACATATACATATATATATATATATATATATATATATATATACCAGCTACAATATTGTAAATCACTTCTTAAATCACTTCTTAAAACCCATTTTTATAGACTTGCTTTTATGTGATGTCATCTTTTTACTATCTTTTTACGGTTTAATCGTCTTCTTATCTTCTCTCTACTGTATTTTTGCATCTTTTGTCTTAACTTTATCTTAATTTTGTCTTCTTTTGTTTTGTTCTGGCCTTACTGCTCAGCTGTCTGTTATATCCTGCTTCTGCTTTGTCTGTCAAAGCACTTTGTAAAAAAAACTTTGTAAACGTACATGAAGTCCTTATTTCAATACAGCAAATCAAATCTTGAATAAAGCCATAATGTGGCATTCAATCGTAAGCAGGCCAGACGGTCACACTGAGCCTGATAGCATAAGCAACTAATGATCACCCATCAGAGATGAGAGCAGCTAAGTGCAGCAGCATAAACAGTACAACAGGAGCTCAGCAATCTGTATGTAATTATGATATGAATTGTACACTATAGAAAGCTGTTACATAAACTAATTGCTGTGAATTGAATTGTTCCTCTAATACTTAGCTGAATATACAGTTTACGGAGAAAAGATGAATGTGACTGTCTGTCCTGTGTTACAGGAAAATAATAGCACAAAGAAGCAATCTATACAATATTACCCTCTACTAGAGACCCGAGTCTACTGGGGCTGCAACTAATGATTATATTCATTATCTATTAATCTGCAGATTTTCTTGATTAATCAATCAATCATTTGGTCCATAAATTGCCTGAAAAAAATGAAAAATCACAGTTTGTCAATCACAGCCCAGGGTGATGTCATCAAATTGCCTGTTTTGTTTAACTAACTGTCCAAAATCAAAACATATTGACCAAGAATAGCAACAAATCCTCACAAATGACAAGCTAGAACTGGGGAATCCCCTCCAGGCATGTTTTAAAATGTATTTTAAAAAATACTTTAAATGATAATTTGTGTCCAATACAGTTTTGTTTTGTTTTGTTTTTTACAAAATTTAATTATCTTGTTAAAATCCTTAAGGTATATCTACTCTTTCCCCCTCATTAAAAATCCAGAATCTATAAATATGCAAATATTGTTAATTTTAGAAGATGGACTGTTGGATAAAAGATGTCTCCTACTTCACTGTAAAGTCCATTGTCAGTGTTTGTTCACTGGAGGCTTCACGTTTCCACATCACACTTGTGTAAGTTGAATATTGGACCAGGATTGGCTCCAAGTTAGTTGTGATGTCACAAATCGTGCCTGTAGGCCCGCCCCCTTAAAATTGGATTTTCAATGAGCTCAGAGAAACTTTCCACTTTTCAGCAGATGAATGTGAAAACAAACTCTGCACATGCATCATTCTGCACAGTGAAGCTCAAACATCAAACTGTAGGAACAACAAGAAAAACACATTTTGAGTGTAGGGGGGCTTTAAAAAAGATAATTAAACCTGCATTAACTGTTTTGAAACAACAGCAACAACCAAGAAATAATGTTACTCCACAAAAAATGAGTCCATAGCATTAATAAACATCAAGAGTACCAACATAACAAACAATAACCACAGGAAGAATACGCAGCAGCTACAAGTACTGCAAATACTACATTAAGTGTAGCTTAATTAGCATCTAGCACATGCAGAGAGAACAACCTCAAGCACACTTTGGAGAGCAATAACACACTAAAACAGCAACTGAACAGAGCCAAGACAGAGCAAACACTTCACTTATCTCAGTGAAGTGAACCAGTGTTTCCAGTTAAATGAAGCTGTGGTCTCACCAGTTGAAGTGCAGACAGATGATATGACAAACAATAAGGACAGCAGAGCAAAAGAGTGGGTGCAGCTTTCACAGGGGGTTTAAATAGACCGTCTCACTGACAAGGGGTGCGCTTGATTTGTTGTTCCATATGAGTGTAGCAGCAAGTTATCTTCTTGAACTAGCCTGTCATGCTAGCTACGTACATATGCAAGATATATTTAAACCTGTGAAAATACAAACAACAAATGCATTTATCTGAAGTTAGACACTACAGTTCAACATGAACAATACAATTCCAGTATGAAACGTACAGTATGTGAGGGATAATACATTGCATTGAATGCAAAAGAACCACCAGTCATGTATATTTTAAGACAAAAATCCTTTGCTTGGAAAATTACTGTGTTAAAAATCTAAATTTAAAAACATGTTAAAGTCTCCCTCAAGTCAAAAATGTTTTTCCTCTTGTTGCTTCAGTTGGATGTTTGAGCTTCACTGAGCAGAATGATGTACGTGCAGAGTTTGACAGTAAAAAGCTGTTTTCATCTGCTGAAAAAGTGGAAAGTTTCTCTGCACTCGCCTTAAATCTGAGTTTAAGTCGTGTACTTACAAGCATGATTTGTGACATCGCATTCACTTCTGCTGGTGGCCGCTGACTTTATTTGTAATTAATTAATACTCCTCAAACACATTTTTATAATCAGGTCTGCATTCAAACTAGCAACCCTGCAGTCACAAGCTCTACATACATACATATCTGCCCATCACCACATATACTTGGATGTACTGTATATAAGGCTATTTATATTCAGTAAATGAGCATGTATGACTGATTACTGCACAAGAAGGGCTGCAAGAGAAAAATGACCCAAGAGGTTCCTGATTAAACTCTCCACTCTTTCAATTCTCTGTTCATTATGTACGGATCCTGCTGCTTTGCACACTGCTGACTACACTTACATGTAACATGTAGCAGCTGTGTTATTATTTTACTAGACCTGTGCCAGTTTGATAAAATACAAGTTTATATCGGATTATCTTAGCAAATATTAAAATATGATACAAATCTGAGCTAGATTAGAGCCTTTAAGATTAGGTGCTAATTCGAGACAGCCCTGAAGCAGGAACCTGCTGCACAGGAATGTGACAGATATGAACACATGTTTTCAGACTGCCTGAGTTGATTAATATAATATAATGTTTGTGTATGTGTGTGTGTGTGTGATCTCCAGGACACACTAACGGAGCTGCTGTGTGATGCGGTGGCGTCCTCAGTACGGCAGGGGAAAGGTCTTGTGATCAGCGGTTTCCCCAGAGACCTGAGACAGGCGGAGGAATACGAGGCCAAGGTCAGAGCAGAGGAGTGATGGAGCAGACAGCAGGAACATGAATAAAAGAAGGAAAAAAGTGATCAAGCGTTAGACACAAGATGTTAAATGAGTGTAAAATGGGGAGAGAAGACAGAAGGAGAAGAAACACTCGGCTTATTTGATGGGTTTGACATGCAGCACTGACATCAGTGTGAAAATGTTAATTAAACATGACTCACAGTGTTAATGAGTTTAACCAGAACAACCAAAAAGTCTGGAAATAATGGTAGAAGATGGGAACGCAAGACAAAAAGAAATGACATGTTCAGAATGACAGAATGATTTGCTGAGGCCAGTTAAACAAAATGTCTCTTTTTCTGCTGCAGAGTGACAGTTCACAGATACACTCACGTTTACAGCAGAGAAAACTTACAGTCACATCTCTGAACAGGGCAGATGTTTCACCGCTGTTAAGTGGACGTGTTGCTAACTTTGCTCTCTCTATGTCGTGTGTCAGATGGGGGATCCGAGCACAGTTCTCCTGCTGAGCTGCTCACCGGACACCATGTCCAGTCGTCTGCAGTGCCGCGGGAGATCCAGCTCCAGCTTCCATCCCGCATCAGACAGAGACCAGCAGCAGAGGGCTGAGAGCTTTCGCAGCGACAGCCAGCCGGTGGTAGCTCACTACGAACGCAGGAGGCTTCTGCACACGGTAAGATTGTCTGTTTAAAAAGAGAAAGTGTGTGTGTGTGTGTGTGTGTGTGTGTGCTTTTTCTGTGCAGATCGATGATGTGGAGCATCAGACTTAACTGCAAAGGTTAGAGACTTACTGCTCTCAGAGGAACAATTCTCCACTCAAATGAGAATTAACTTATTATTTATTTTCAATTCATCTCATTCAGAACTCCATTTAAGTTGGTCGGACCACCAAACACATTTCTACAAAGTCCTTTTTTAACCTTGCGTGCATATAAAAGATAAAAACATATCTTCTTGTGGGACTCTGGGGGCTCTGTACATTTCAGTCCACTCAAAGTATTTATGTTTTCTACAACAATTTTCTGTCGCTCAGAAAGACATTTAGTGTATCCATCAAATTCCTGTTGTGTGTCAGTCAGTCTGGACCAGCAGACCACTACAGTCATGCTGCTGGCACTGGCTAAAAATGGACGTATCAACTATGTATATAATCAATCTGCCCTCTTTTCCAAGCTTTTGCATAAAAGCAGTTATTACAGTCAGTGGTAATCTCTATTTCAGAGATATTTTCAAATATTGTAGGAACTGTTGAAAGATGTTGCTGTTAACTGCAGTAGTGAAGTAAGGCTGAGCACACATAGTTTCTACACACTTCACTGACGTTTACACCGACATGATTTTGAGTGGATAATCACAGATTCTGTTCTTGGGCTGAACTGTTCCTTTTAAAATGAACGTTTAAATGCCACATCGGGCGTCAGCGTGAGTGTGCGTTTAAATGTCAACACAGGTATTGAGGTCACCGGTCTGCTGTGAGCGCGCGGAGGTCGCACCGCAGCAGACTGCACGTTAAAGGCGCTGATGGTTTTTGAAAGGCCTCGTCTCAGCCAGTTTGTCTCCGTCTACAGATCGATGCCGAGAGGTCACCAGACGAAGTGTTCGCCCAGATCTGCCAGGCGACGGATTCCTGTTCAACCTTCTGATTACTACAACCCCCCCCCCCACCACCCCCCACCCCTAATCCTGCTATCCTGGAGGTCCACCTGTAAAGACCCTCTATCTCCCTCCTTCTCTCTGCTGCCGTATCACTCCGAGGAGACTCACCCACATAACCTACACCTGACATACAGTATGCTCATTGAACTCCAGTGGTATGCATGTCCTACCTGATGTTTTAGAAACATTCCCAGCAATCAGTGAAACCTCTTTCTGCTTTTGACAATGACGAAGCGCCTGGTTGTCACACACTGCTTCATCTACTTGCATTGTCTCTCTCTCTCTCTCTCTCTCTCTCTTACATTGACCTCAATATATGCTGCCAACTGCCGGACCGAGGCAGATAACTGTACTGAGAAAATAGCATTCCCTGCTGTGACTGAGAGCATGTTTCTAGCTAAATGTGGGGAATATCTCCATTCCCCGAGGAACTGAGAGAGGGTTCTCGCCTCGCTGGAAAGTGAAAATGTCAGTGTGTGTGTGTGTGTGTGTGTGTGTGTGTGTGTGTTCATGCTCTCACGCACAGCATCGTGCTTTATATTGTAACAAGCATGCAAGAATTACAATCAAGCTTACCTGCCTTTTGAGCATTAAATAAAAAAAGCAGAAAAGAGTATTTACGAATATTGCATTTGTATGTTTCCGAGCTCATCGTACCAGGTGCTTGTTTGAGTCTGGTATTTAACATTCAATAAAGCCAGTGCATTTGATAAATGGAGTATTTTTCAGTGTGTGCTTTGGTGTTTTGTGCGTGCGTGTGTGTGTGTGAGGACGGGAAATGATCACAGCTGATCTGATAGCCCCATCTGCTGGTGAGAAGCTCCTAACAAAAGGTACAGAAATTATATGAAAGGTGACAGAGGGAGAAAAGGATTCGGCACCTCATTTAAAATACACAAAGAGGTTTTTCATGTGTCCCGCTGATGGATCCAACATCAGCAAATGACCTTTAACTGCAGCACTTGGCGGTGCAGAGGAAACTGTCAGGGAATGTTTGAAGTGACCACTGATGGTCACAAGTTACACAAAAAAAAGCATCTTCCTGACATCAAAATTGCTTTCATTCTATTTTTAAAAAAATCACTGCACGATTTGAAGAAACCGAAGGAGCACAAAAACTCAGGAGGCAGAAGAGGTGATAAATATTCTGTCTGTCTTGTTTCTCTTCAAACCAAAGACAGTCTGACGTTATTCTGTGAAAAGTACAATTTTCAGTGTCTTGTTTTCTTTTGATGTGTAATTAATGGGAACAATTACTACAAAGTCCTCACACATCAGGAAGTCTTGACAGGTGCTTTGGATTAAAAACTCGCCTGTCAATATCTGACTGCACAGATATTGAAGATGTGGAAATATAAAACATTTTGCAATCGGCCTTTTCCTTTAGATTCTTGCAAAGCCTGAAATATTTAGCAGTGCAGTAAACCCACTTCAGATAGTGATCATGTTATCAATCTTAATTTTAACATCTTGATTTGGGAAATACAATTTTACTGCACTTTTAATTTATGTAACTGTCAAGAAATAAGCAAACTGAAGCGTCACTTTGGGATCTGACCTTTTTTTTTTTTTTTAACTTAACTGACATTTTATATTAAATGATTGATTGAAAGTGAAATAATCATTAGTTACTGAGCTAGTTACGGAGGCCCACAAGTGTCATAGAAATAAAATAATTAAAATATCAAACAATTACTTTGTAATTTAGTCTGTATTTATGGATATAATTTGTAAATAAATGATTAATTCCTGTTTTTATTGTACAATTAGATAATCAATTAGCTTTATTACTATTTCCATGACACTTGTGGTCCTCCATACTGGTCCATTCAACTTTGATTATTCTAAATGAAAATGATTCAATACTGAAACATCTACAATTTTAAATATTTCAAGCTACAACTGATTCAGGGCTGCAACTACCAATTATTATTGATTCATGTATTTTTTTGATTAACCACTTAATCATCTGGCCTATAAACTGACAGCAAACCATGAAAACAGTTTCACAGAGTGAAAGTTGACACAAGGTGACCTCTTCAAATGTCTTGTTTTGTTAGACCACTGTGAGGAATAATAATAATAATACAGGAACCACAGGTATAGAAACACTATTTGCACATTTTTATTTCCACGGTTCTCCTCTAGCATTTTTTTTTTTTTTTACATTATTATTTTTTTTTACATAAGAACAGACTGTTATACACAGATATTGAAGCAGGGAAAAGGGGGTGAGGGAAGGAGACGAAAACCATACAAAATGGTGTCTACTCAAGCACAACAAAATCTATGTGTATAAAATTGTGTGGGTTGTTCCACTGTGGAGGCACCAACCACTACCTCAATTCACTTTTTAAATAGATTAATAAAAATACAATCTTTTAAATGGACCTTTAAAGTGAACTGCAAAATTAAAGAAGATCTAGAGGCATGATGACTGATCAGTAATGTAGGACAATGTGGGGTCGATGGCGCCACGCAGGAAGGGAGAAGTTGTGGCCGAGTTCAGAGGTGGAATTCCCCCCCAAAAAAAACAATTTATTTTTTTTAAAAATGGCACACAGCAATTAGCGCTGGCTACTTTTCACCATATACTTGTACACTTAACATGATCAATAACGGCACACATTGGGGGAGGAGAAAGAAAAAACAAAACAAAAACACAGTCTTGTGTATTTTTCCCCATTCGTTCTCATTCACCTGCCTTCAAAAACTTGCTCTCCATGCTGTAGTGCTTCGTTGTTAGACATGTTTTAGTGGAGAGAGCAAAGGGAAAAGAAAAAGAGAAGAAAGTGTGCATCTGTTTCTGTGTGTGTGTGTGTGTGTTTGAACGGTGAGGGGTAGAGAGCAGCGTTGTATGACAGTGGTGGGGATGGCTCCATGCTGAAACATGGCGCTCAATCCGTTGAACACATACAGGTCTGTCTGCAGAACGTCATCTGGATCAGCAGAACTTCCTACAGTCTGCAACCAAAAAAAACACACCGGCCTCGGCATCAAGTTCCACACCGCCTAAACTTCTCTCGCAGCAGCCCCAGCTCCCGCTGAGGATGTGCGACTCATAAATACTCAATCTACAGATACCTATCTAGAACATTTTTCACTCTTGCATAACACAGAGACCACATACACACATACAAACCACCTATGTGTATCTCAGTTGATGACTTCACAGTCCACTATGACACACTGGTCAACCACATATCTCCATTAGGTGACGCTTCACCAGACTGATCATCAGTTCTCCAGTTTGAAAGCAGCACAGGGAGGTAACTGGAGGGCGATGGGGGAAGAGGGGGAACAGGGACAGCCCTCCTGGAGTCACAGAGCTCGGGAATGTCGGTGTGCCTTCTGTTTTTTTTTTCTTTTTTTTTCTTTGTTTTTAAAAATAGTGTATATCATTTCAAATCACAGATCCGTTGATTAACCTGGCTGAGGTGGAGCGGGGGCCACCTTGTTCTGAGGAACCAACATGGCCGCCCTTTGCTCGAGTCAGGGAGGCCAGTTTACCAACAGCCCCCCCACCAGCAGCACTGTGGTCTGCTCTGAGGCCCCTGGCTGTCTGCCTGCCTGCTGGCCTTCCTGCCTGGCGGCGGGTTAAGCGGTTATCTTGGACTTGGAGGATGGAGCCATGCACAGAGTGGCCTGTGGGATATGTGGAGAGAGCCTGGAGCTAGGGGCGCCTGGGACCCTGTCATCTGTTGGCTGGGAAGTAGTTAGGGTCCAGATAGTTGTAGCCTGCGCTCTGAGGCAGGCAGTAGTCCCTGTCCAGAAAGGTTTCTGGCTGGTACACCGGTTCCAGGTGGTGGTTAGGCTTGTGGGTCTCTGTCTTGAACAAGCTGGTAGAAGATGAAAAAAGAGAAACTGTCACTGAGTGTAAGAGCTAACGTCTTGGCAGTCTAACGATTCTGTAGTCAAGAAGGATTAAGTCATAAATGTCAGAACAGAGTAGCTGAGTAATTTGACTTCAACTGTACTCAGAAAGTCAAAACCTGCTGACCGTGCCATGTTTTACTATCAGCAGATGTTAGATTAGATTAATAATAACTAAAGTTTTAAGCATGTCATGCAAATGTTCCAAACAAAATCATTAAATGTGCTGATAAACACATTAACATTTACCAACTACAGATAGCTTTGACTTTTTTAAATCTGAAGCCAATTTGATAACTAAGTTTCAGTGCTGACAGGTAAATGTCACTTTAAAGTCTTTTTTCTTCCTTCAAAAACATTTTAAAAAGCCAAACATTTCCCCGGCTCACTGTTTACTGCTTAAAAGCCTGAACAAAAGCTAAAGCTCTTACAATAAGTAAACAACACTATATCATAACATCAATATATATTGTGAGAATATTTTATTAAATCTTTTCTGGAAAAGATATTAAAAAACTTTATGCACAAAATATTCAGACAGGAATGTCTGTGTTTGGCTAATCAAGTTAATGAAATACATGAGATGCAAAACTCTAAATTCCATATTGCCATAACACAGTCACACCCTTTCATTTATAACACTGCCCATAGATATTAAAGGGTCGCTACCACAGTATAAATGCTATAGAAAAATCTCAGATGGTTTACAAATGAATGTAGTCACATGGTATATATATATGTGGCAATTTAACTCTCATGTCAGAGGTGGAGGGTCTCACCAGTCGGAACAGTTGGAGCAGAAATCAACCGAGCTGTCCTGCGGACAATCCTGACAGTGCCACCGCACTCCCTGGATAGGCTCCATGCCGCAGACATCACACTGCATACAACACATGCACACACAACATAAGCCTCAGAACTCAGTGATGCAAAATCAACAGGTTGTTGTTCCTGAATGGATCAACACACTTGAATGTCTTCTGAATAACACAAAGAGCCCCAATTCCACACTGTATACCAACACTATACAACATAATACTAATAATGTAAGAATGAAATGCTTTACTATTTACTACTGTTGGTATCACAAATGTCAAATCAAGTAGCAACTTAGAGAACTTAGAGTTGGCTCACCCACATCAGTTATTTTGTTCCTTTTATTTAGTTTTCTTCATCAAACTAAATCAAACTAAATAAAAGGAAGCTGAAATGTCTCCTGTGCTCAGTTTAGATGAAGAAAACTAAATAAAAGTAACAATATAACAGATTTGGTATGCAAACCTTTGCTACTGTCATTTGTCCAGTTTGAACATACTACAGAAGCATAACACTGTTAGAATTTATACATATTATGCGATTAGGGCACAGTGTATAATCCCTCTCCTTCACAATGTGATTTTATTATCCCACATGCAGATAGATTAGGGTATAAGCCAATGCAGATGCTTCACCTTGTATCCTACGTGCCGCACCCCAACCTTATCCTCCTGGAACTCCTGGAGCTTCTGTTTTTTCAGCCGCTTCAGCTCCAAAAGCTCTTTGTACTCTGGCAAATTTCTAAACTCCACAGGTATACCCTCCTCATCCTGGGTGTGCAGGCGTGTGCAGGCAGACACAGACAGACACACACACACATACACACACACACAGAAAGAAAAAGACAACGAGGAGATGACAGATAGGCATCAGGACATCTGCAGACAAAACATCTCTACATGACTCCAGGGACCCAATCTGATAGGGATATTCTCTATGTTTTATAGCCTACAGACAAATTTGCGGCCGTTATTGATCAGACTAATTTTAGATGAACAAGAGAAAATTATCCATAAACACCAATCTAGGTTTTCTTCTGTTTGTGCAGCAGTGTTGTTGTAAGCAAGAGATTGTCTTACGGCTGAAAGTACACAAGTGCAAACCTCTGCGTCCTTCAAAGAGACACAGAAGCTCTCTGCTAGCTCCAGTCTATCCCAACCTCAGTGCTCTTGTGGTGAGGGGAATTTCAGAGGTGGAAAAAGTGTGAAGCTTAATTTTCAGAAAAACTATCAGACTTCTGGGTTTTGATGGGAAATGGTTTTGTGAGAATCTCGCTTAGCTGCAGACGCATTTGGCCTCAGCGCACTTCCATTCCATCCTGCGAAGACGACCAGAGTAAAGGACAACCTGGTGAAGTGGGGAATTATTGTGGCTCATGCTGGCAACACCTTTATGAATTACTTTATACCAGCAGTGTCAGAGGTTTTGTTAACGCGCTGGTGGAGCCAGCAGCCTGTGTTCTCAGCAGGTTAAGGCGACCCGGTTTTACTTAAAGGTTACTGCCATCAAAGGGAGAGAAAGAAAATGTCAGCGCCTGGATAACAGCGAGCGTCTGCTCTGATTTAACTGTTCCAACAGTACACACTGCCCTGATTGGAGTGAGAAAAAAAAAGGAGACACACATGATCAAGGAGCAAAAGCTTCATTTCATCCAAAGGTGTTAAAGTGGAGTTAAGAGGGAGAGGGGCAGCCTGTCACAGGAAAGGAGATGTAAGTGACAAAGCAGCAGACACAGTTTGTTTTGCCTTGTCTGAAACACATTCAAATGAACTAATCGGGTATAAAACAAGCTTCCAAATGCACATAACATCACCAGTATACATCTTACAGGTCACTGACTGCAGGAGAAGGAGAGTGTACAACTGTGGAGGAGATGCAAGCTTGTGATTTGCTTAATTAAGCAGTAAAGTGCCACAGTCTGGTCAATGATCAGTGACACAAAAAAGTAAAGTGAGATAAGATCAGTTATAATCTCCCAGGCCAAATAAATGGGAGTTGGGTGGGTGCAAAAATAAGTGTATTTTTTGAAAATTATGGGGGGAAAAAATGCACTGTGGCTTTCAGCAATTACTGCACAGAGAGAAACACAAAGAGAGAACTGACCGAATCGTCAGCAGAAGGGTCCTGCATGCTGCTGTAATATGCCGCCCGCTCGTCATCTTCATCCATGTAGACCGGAGGCTCATAGGAGGTCAGGAAAGTGGACGGCCGGTACAGGTGCTTGTTAAGGTGATGCTGCCTCTTACTGGATGCCTGAGGAACAAACAGGTATGCTTACAAGAGCATTTTATTAAACCATTTGCATCAATGCAATGACAACTGTTACCACATTCAAATATAAAGCACTTTCCCAAGTACACAAAGACTACCATTCATGAGGAAAACCACTCATTTTAATGAGATTAGTAATTCAGTACAGTTACAGGCTTTAGTAAACAAGAGTTACCTTTTTAGTGTACATGCACAGGTTGGGTGTTCTTCCAGGCACGGGGATACCAGCTTTTGTCAGTTTGATGAAGTATTTTTGAACCCTACTGGCGACCTGGAATGATTTAACAGGAAAATGGCTGTTAATGATTTCTGAAAACTGAGGAACAGCTGCTTGAAGTAATTGAGGTCACGCACATCTATCATCCAGGTTCTTGCAGTGGGTGCAGTTATCACACAAGGCAGTGTGTACACTCAGGCAATTTTACCATAGTCTGTTTCCATAGTAAAGACAGCTACATTTGTCAAGCACAAGACAGTTGTTCAACTGGTTCACAGACAACTAAAAAAAAAATGTTGTTTGAATGGAAACAGTCAATGTCAGCCAAATCAGTTTTTGTCAGGTCATGTTGCAATTTGTTGCTTTCTTTCTGCAAGTCTTACCAGCAAATTCTGCCATTTCTCGCTATGTTTTTATCTTTCTTTTTCTTTTTTAGATATGCATCTGATTCAAATGATCTGAAAGAAGCTGGTAATTAGAGTGCAGCACACAGAATATTTTTTTCTAGTTAACCCTGACTCTCTCTCTCTCACCTGTTTTGCTGTTCGATTGCCCAGCTCATCAGCAATCTTCTGCCACCGTCTGGACTCCACTTCCTCCGGAGGGAACTTAACAAGAAGCTGCTCCAGTTTTTTCTAAAAAAACATCAGGTGAAAACTATTTAAGGACAAATGCAGATTTCTTTACTGCATAATTGATAAAACTCAACATTGGTACATTAGTGTTATTTATTACAAACCTAATATCCACCACACAAAAACCGCCGTTGGAGAAGGTTGGTAACACATTTTAGTGCTTGTAAAAATGTATATAAAATGAATCCTAAACATTAGGGTATGTAGTATGTAAACTATATACATTTAATCATGAATTGATTTTTTTCCCCAAAAAAATCAAAGTTAGAAATGGTGCCATGAAATTAAACTTTTTATATCTACAATAAACTTTAAAATATTTCTAAACCAATTAGACCTGAAACAATTAGTTGATTACTTTGTCAGTTAGCAAACTAATTAGAAGCATTTTCATAATCAATCGTTTCAGACATTTTTTTCCAGTAAAAATGCAGAAGATGCACTGGTTCCAGTTCCTCAGATCTGACTATTTGCAACTTTGCTTAGTCTTCTAGGATAGTAAATTGAATGTTTTGGGGTTTTACTGCTTGTCAGGTAAAACAAGCAAATAGAATACATCACCTCAGGCTCTGGGAAATTCTAATAAGCTTTTCACTATTTTCTGCCATGTTTTAGACCAATTAATGAAGCGCTTAATTGTACAAATATGCAGATTACTCGACAGTGGAAGTGGTATCAGTGTTCCTGCACACACTTGGTTATTCACTTGGCTGATTAAATATAGTGCAACATCTTACACACTTGCTACTTACCTGTTCCTCCACAGTCCACAGCTGGTTAAATGTGTCAGGCTTATTTGGGTGACAAATCCTCCCCCTGATCATCTGTCAAGAAAACACCAGTGACAGGCATGTTAAAAGACTGACACGGTGCAAAAATAATGGGCACTCCACCATTTGAAGAGATCTGTACATATGAACTGGTTGTCGTCAGTTTGACAGAGAAAGCCCGGCTGTCAAATGTGAGTCGAGATGAGTCTTCGGGAAGACGCAGAAAACAGCAACTCTTTGACTCAGTGTAGTCTGAGAATGCAAATGGCCTTACACATTATAAACAGAGAGCAACAGAAATAATCAAAGAGTTGGTTCTGTGTTAAATGCACAGACACACACACGCGCGCACATATAACAGGCAGAATAAGACAATCAGAGGTGTGAGAGAGGCAGCTCCTCATGTTTCCATAGATACTGTCTTTTGTGCTCACATGTGCTGCATCCTTAACTATGTCAAGGAGTAAGAAAGGGGGAGATGAGGTTGGAGGAGGCCAGGCCGAGGAAAATGGTAATAACCTGATGATTTGTAAGGCAACCTGCAGGACAGCGATGACTCACCAGCTACAGTTAAGAGCGGATGTAGCTGCATCGGCGCTAATGATATTCTCGGAGACAATCACAGCTGTGATGACGGCACCAGCTTGTGAGCGCTGAACAGATTATTTTAGTAAGGAAGCTGAAGCATACCTGCGTTTGCCTGCCGTTCTCTGGGGCGTCACTAGTGGGCAGAGAGGAGTACATGGTGGAGGATTCGCCTTCCTTCTTGGGCTCCACAGGACTTTTTGGTCGAAGTGGTAAACCTGAATGGAGGAAATGAGCAGAATTGGTATTTTTTAAGACTGTGAAATGGCAGAAGAGTCTCTTTTGTGTTTATTTTGAAACAGGACATTCTACAAGATAAAAAAACAAATAACTTATCTAAATTAATTTAATTCACTCATTTCTGAATTTATACATGCCTTGGTCAAAGATCAGCTTTAGCCGCCTGGTTTTGCGTTTTTTGTCGCAGAACTCTCTCTCAAAATCACCGAGGCCTGAGGTGTACTGCTCCCACGCAATGTCAGGGACCTGGACGACTCGCTGGGGACACGGCAAGCCGAGATTCACCTGAGGATGACCAGAATCAAGGGTCAATCTTTTTTTTAATCTGCAAGTGAATATATAAAACTAACAATTTAACTTCAACAAGATCAGAGAAGAAACGGTAGATGAGAAACCAACAGACATGCTTTTACATTTTGGAACATTTTCTACTTTTGTCATGCTAATACTTATAATGTGATCACTTTGTAATCTGTGCTTTCGTAACCCTGCTTTTATGTCCAGTCTCGGATAATTCAATCCAGCAAATACTGTAAAGTTTTTTACAGGTTTGTCCTTCTTAACCTTTAGCTCCCCGAACAGGAGCTTTTTAGTGATTCCAATTCAAGAGAATACAATGTGCAGGTCAATCCCTTACAATCCCCTACAATCCCCTCTCTTGAGGGGGACCTGTACATACAATGTGTAGTTCCCTCTCAAGAGAAGGGATTGACAGTTGTGTGCACCAGTTTATTTATTGATTTGCAAGTAGGAAAGGTGGATATTGTGCACATCCAACCCTAAATGTGTGCAGGTGCAGGGCAAATAGTTGCAGAGTCATACAGTAGAAAAGCAATAGCAGTCTGCACACTTAATTTTACAGGCTCCCAAATATTTATTCAAGAAACATCTTAAAAGGTCCAATTTGTAGAATTTAGAGGCATCTAGTGGAACGGACTTGGCAGAAAGGGAATAATATTCCTAAGTATATGTAAGTTTGTTTTAATTAGTGTATAAACTCTTTTGAATCGTTGTGTTTTTGTTACCTTAGAATGAGCCCTTTATATCTACACAGGGAGCGGGTCTCCTTCACGGAGCCCGCCATGTTGCACCGTCATGTTTTTACAGTAGAACACTGGCTCTAGAGAGAAGCTTTCGTGTTTTTCGCGAGTTTCGCAGCTGCAGTAGGTTCTCCTACATGCTTGGAAGTGGAGGGTGAGAGGAGCGGTATTCAGTTGGTTGCAATCTGCAACCTCACCGCTAGATGCCACTAAATCCTACACACTGGACCTTTAACCAGCAAGTTAACCCTCAGGCAAAAAAACAAAAACAAGATCTTAACAAGATCCTCTCAAGAGAGGACTTGATGCACATTAACTGTCTACATTCTAACTTTAAAACCTGCACACTGTATTTGCACAGTTTTAAGCAACTCATTCACTTAAGGTGTTTGTTATACACACTAAAACATAACCACCACAAAATACATGTTTCTGTCGTGCATTCCCAGGCTTTGTGCATTTCAGTGTATCAAGAACACAGGTCTGTATTTTTGTTACCCTTTTCTGCAGCTGCTCCACAAAGCTGATGGGATCGGCGAGTGCCTCCCCCTGTTGACGCGCCAGAGTCTCCAAGTCTAGGATGGCCTGTGTGCGCTGGGCCTCTAGAACTCCAATGGTCTGCAGCAGCCTCTGATAACTGAGGGAAGCAAGGTTAGACAAGAGTGGAAGGAAGAGACCGTTTACATTATTTAACCTAACACTTGCAACGCTGCAGTGCATCAAACTTTTAGACCCCAGACCATGCATAATTCATCCACGGTGCTGAGAAACTAAACACAAGGCGTTCTCCAGCCCTTTCCATCAAATTTGTAAATAATGTGTAATGAAGTATAATAAAAAAGGTGTTTGTGTGTGCTAGCACATCTTGACATTGGCTGGAAATTATGCCGCCATCATCTTGCCCAGCCAGCCACTTTGGCAGATACCTAGCACATTTGGAGTTACTTTTCTAGCGCGGCCATCAAGAACAAATTAGATTGGTAAGAGAAAATACATTTAAACACTGGTCTGATTTATAACTGTACACATCATCACTCAGATTTCACAGCAAATATCAAAACCTTTACATGTCAAACAACTGGGTTTTGCAGTGCATGAGGAGCCTTCAGAGCTGTAGAAGTCTGACCTTTCCACTCAGACTCTCTGGGGCAACAGGAGAGCTGCTAACTGAGCTGTCAATGACTAAGTGTGGTACTGACTCAGAGGCCTTACAGTGTGAACAGAGCTGGAGGAATCGACAGGAATGTGACAGCATCCTACATGACTATAACCTAATGCAGGTGCTCAGTGAAGCAGAGTGGATCAATCTCCTCTAACAGGACATGAATGAAAATCAATGCACAGGACACAATTTATTCAACAGCAGCCGGTGGTTTGAAAATCCTACAAGCAAAACATTCAGACAAGTCAACTGTGTTTAACCTCATATCCCTTCATTAGTTACAGAATGCAAGCTGTAAATCTTTCTCTGCAACAGTGGCACCAAAACATACTACTGCATATTTCCTGTACTACAGTTTGATTCTGATTCAAGTGTGAGATTCTCTGCAAAAGAAAACAGCGAGCATGTTGACTTCCTCAGATGAACAGATGATCTGTGCATTAATCTGTTAGGGGGATGAGGAGGTCTTGGCTCTGCTTCTCAACACTTTGGACTCCCTCCAGGTGTCCAGGGACAAGCCTGGTGTACCATTACAAAAACTGGTGCCAAATGAAAAGCTGTCCAGGACAATAGTGTTCTGAACTCAATGCCTTATAATCAAGGATTGAGGCTTGAAAACTTAACGAGATAGAGGCAGAGGGAACGGTCTCAAAATCCACAAAGCTGTAAGATCCAAATACAACATGTTCTGTATAAACTTCATGTTAGTGTCAATTTTACATATTAAACACCCCTAAAACGCCTAGTCATGCTTCCCTAAAAATGACTTTTCACTGCATTGATCTGAGCCTTCAAAGATTCCTCCTACTCAGCACAACCAAACCTTGGCATGTCACTGAAACTTGATCGAATTACCTTGCAATACGAGAGCAGTGAAATCTTATTCTAAAGCCATTAGCCAAATTTGAAACATTCACCAATACTAGTGACAAAGACAAAGGGACCTCAGCTGATGATGTCTCTAAGCCCCTAAAGTCCTGTGTCCCTCCTCCTATGAAGACGCATAGCGAATCAGCTGACCTGCCACAGTGCAGTTAGCAGAGCCTGACTGAGCGCAGCATGACAACTGACATCAAAACTAAGAATACAGCTGAACACTGAGAAATCATTTTCCTCTAAAACAACTCATCTTACTGAGAAAAGAAGAGAGAGCAGACACAATCAGCATTGTAAGTTTACCATCCAATCTCCCTTTAGAAATCTGACAATTGGCAGCTAATTCACACAGTCACAGCACCAGATTGAAGGTGGAAATGAAATGTTTTAAAAAACATATAAAACCTACATAATAAGACAGGAGCTCTATTTAGATGCTCACCAATATTCCCATAATAACTGAGAAATTACTCTGAAAATAACAGATAATTAAACATGGTGAAAACCCAGATAAGCGTATATGCCAATTCAATGTTTCCTCCCCTCTGTTTTTGGAATTAAGGAGTGAGAGTGTAGGCTGACAAAAAAAAGGCAAATAATTATTATTCTTGTACATTTACACGGAAACTCCTGTAGCTATGTGGTGCCATCACTACAAATTATTACAAAATATATACGAAACATTTAATATAAGAACCTTTTAGGTCATAGAGGATTAAGTTATTTTTCATTCATCAGCACAAGACTGTCAACAATCACAGGATCACGAGATAAATCTGAGGGGCCATGAGATAATTAAGGATAAATATGGTTCTGCAATTCAAATTTAGATTTTTTCTGTTTTTTCTTTAATATCTGCTAATTTCCTGTGAAATATTGAAAAGTTTTTCCTCTTCAGGCCTTGTAAGTTATTCAAATTAAACAATCTGAGGTTTAGAGGAGCAAATTACTCTTTGATTAAACTACTCACGCTACTCATTCAGCATATGAGGAGGGGTCACAACCAGACACTGCTTCATTTAAGCAGTCACCAGCTAAAAAGGTTGGGAACCAGTGGTGTTTTTGGACACAATAAAACTGATTCTCCTATGGATTAAACCTTGAATTAGACTAAACTGAAAGAATCTTGCAGTTATACAACGTTACATACATACACAACATATCAGAAAACTCTTAGCAACTACAAATGCTCATCAACTCCAGTGCATCTCTGGTTTATTCGAAACCACAGACCAGAAGTAACGCAATGATCACAGAATATAGTGACCAACATGTGTGAGAGCAACTTCAACAAAAGATGAGGAGAAAGCAGAATCCCCAGGGAGCTCCCACATACTCTTTGTTGTGTTTAAGAGCCAGGTGGTCGGACTCAAAGTAATACACATCTGGCTCCTCCTCTTCCTCCTCCTCCTCAGCCGCCTGGCTGCGTGTGAGCTCCTTGCTGCTCTCGGCCTCTTTGCCCTCCACAGGCCCACCGTCCTCACCACCTGCCCTGTCTCCAGGATCCATGGACACCAGCTCCTCACTGGAGGGGCCCAAAGAGTCTGAGGGAGCAGGTTCCTCCACCATGGGGGAGTCCTCCTCCAGCCCTACCACCACCTCCCCCTCCTCCCTCAAGGGACCATTGTCTCTAGGAGGAGAGCTGGGCTTGGAGGAGGAAGCTTTGCCACCAGTGGCAGTCCTCCTGGGTGAAGTCCGCAGGGTGTATCTGTGTTCATAGAGCTCTGTGAAAGAGGGGGGCGTGCTGGATATTGAGGGGTTACACCCTGGCTCTGTGGGGGAGGGGGTTGGTGCTAGTGGGGGTGTAGTTTCTCCTGAGTTGCTGTTGTTGTTGTTGATTGGACTACTGTTCGTGTTGTTGGTGGAAGTGGAGGAGGTGGAGGCAGCAGCTTCCTGTACTGGTGTTAGTGGCCGGCCGTTGGTATCGCTCTCGCTCTCCGTCACCTGCTCCTCGTGGGCCAGACACAAGGGGTCCCCCACCACATCAACC
This sequence comes from Scomberomorus guttatus, assembly GCA_038419695.1. Classification (NCBI taxonomy): domain Eukaryota; kingdom Metazoa; phylum Chordata; class Actinopteri; order Scombriformes; family Scombridae; genus Scomberomorus; species Scomberomorus guttatus. Next base: position 10,161,138 of record CM076457.1, read on the forward strand.
TCCACCTCCTCCACTTCCTGATCCTTGGCCACAAGCAACTCAGGGACAGGATCCTCTGAAACAGCCTCAAATGTCGGAGCAGATGAGGCCAACGATTCCCCTGAGCCAGGGACCTCCATCTGCACAGGGCCAGAGTTTCTACAAGGCACAGCGGGGTCAGGGGATGAGGGAGCCCCCGTCTGACTACCGTTGAGTAGTGACGGGCAGTTGGTGGCAGAGGCGGGATTTGCACTAGGCTCTTCAGTGAGTGTGCTAGGTTCCTCTGCTTTATTCTCTCTGAGTCCATTAGAGGCCTTGTGAGCATTTGGGGGCTGAGCTGCCCCCTCACACTCCACATGACCATCCTCTGCCTTCCCCCCTGTCAGCTCACCTCCCTCTTTACTGAGGACAGGTGAGGCAGGAGCTGTGTTAGCAGAGTTTTGGCTGGAAAGTTCTTCACTACTGTTGTCCTTGCTAGGCTCTGGGACAGAGACTGGGCTTTCAGATTTCAGAAGCTCAGGGTCCTCCTCGTGTCCCTGAGACTCTCCAGAGCGGGAGCATCGCTTGGCCCTTTTAATTTGAGGAGAGGCATCCTGCACCCCCTTCCCTCTATCACAGTTCTCGGACTTCTCGGGACTATTGTCTTTTTCCAAACAGGACACACCCCGCTTCCTGGAGCTGGTCCATTGCTCTGCCTCAGCTGGAGAAGCATTTGAGTCAGTTAACTTTCCCTGCAATGAGGCCTGCTGCTGGCTATCCTGCTCAGTGTCCTGCTTTGTATCATGCTTGGCGTCCTGTTTAGCATCTTGCTTTGACTCCTGTTTGGCGTCCTGCTTTGACTCCTGTTTGACGTCCTGTTTAGCGTCTTGCTTCGACTCCTGCTTGGCGTCCTGCTTCGACTCCTGCTTGGCGTCCTGTTTAGCGTCCTGCTTCGACTCCTGTTTTGACTCCTGCTTGGCGTCCTGCTTTGAATCCTGCTTGGCGTCCTGCTTCGACTCCTGCTTGGCGTCCTGCTTCGACTCCTGCTTGGCGTCCTGCTTCTTCTTGGGCGAGCGGGCCCTGGGTAGCGGAGACACGGAGGTGTCCTCCGGCTGGGCGATGCTGCGGTTCCTGAGGGTTCGACCACAAAAGTTCTCATCCAATCCATTGAGCCCCACTGATGACCTTGTGACGCGCGAGGAACGGGACGCGGCCATACTACGGCGGGTGCCTACAGTCTCCTCATCCTGGTGCTCTCTCCTCTGCAGCAGAATGTGGGCACCTGGAAAACACACACAAACACATATATGCACTTCATTAAGGCAGTATAATCACTGAATACTGTAAATCTTTACAGCTCAGTGACACCACAGCACTAATGTTGCAACGGTTTAGGTTTGATTGGTTTCGCTGGCCAGCCAAGCTAAAAATGAATGCAGGAGCAGTACCCTGAGATGTGTTTCAAACAAAAGCGGCCACCAAAAGGCCCTTGTTAAATACCGCTCGGGTCATTTCTCAGCTCACACCAGAGGGGTATTGATTTCTCCTGTCATTGTAGCTAAGCAACACCTTCCATCCACAGGCAAAACCAGATGTCTTATCACAGGTCTGTACAAAAGAAATACATGTAAAAAGTGTGAGATCTTACACTGAAGACAAAACAGGAAATAATAAGGTCAGATCATCCACCTAGCCTAAATGACCAGTCACAAAATCTCTTCAGACACCTCACATCATCTTCATGTGCTTTGTAACTAAAAGATAAAGGTGACTCCAGTGCAGCAAGCAAGTAATGAAAATCCCAAAAGCTGGCAAACAGTTGATTTTTTTAAAAAAAGTGAACCGCCCTAAAAATATTCTAATAAAACAAGTCATCATACAGACTGTGTATGTATGTTAATGAGGGCATATTTATTTCCTCTTTATAATTTTTTTATCATTATCACTTATTTTATTTTTAACTTATTTTTTTTATCACATTATCACTTATTATCACACAAAGAATAAATATAGTTTTCTGGCTGACTGATTTCTGACAGAGAAGCGACCTTGTAATTCCTACTTCTAATTCAGCAGAGATAAGACTGCAGGTCCTAGGTTTGTCATCATGCACTGTAGGCTGTTTATCTCGTTATGACAGGTGTGCTGGAGGACGACGAGGCTGCAATCCTTCTGCAACTTATCAGAACATATAAAAATTGAAATGCTCCGACAACAAGAATCCTACACAAGGCTGACAGGATCAGAGCGTGGACAACCATAGAAGCTTAGGACATGACGATTAACTTCCTGACACAATTTACACAACAACAAAGCCTCCCCAAACTCGCTCTGTGTGTTACTGTGGTATCCTGCAGATGAACTACAAAGAAGAAATCCTGGCTTACAATGCAAACTGTATAATAAACACCAGCCAAATGCTGCCAGCCACTAATAAAATGTCAATCTTGGATGTCTTATCTATATAAAATGATCAGTTTCACAGATAAGAGATAAAACCTCCATGCACAATTCAATTGCAATCTAGGTCAGACAATCTATGATTATTTCACTATGTCAACACCTTAACCAAGATTATCTTATCATTATTAAGCTAAATTAAATTATTATTATCATTAAGGGTCAGGTTATGCTAGAAAATAACTAGTTCATACGGCGTGTTGTCCGACCACATCAGAAATCAGAAGTGTTTACCGCTGTTCCAAACGGCCGCTCAAAGGCGTAGTGAAAAACCGGCGCTCAGAGAGGGACGAGACACAATATCGTTTTAAAATGGGGAATAGCAGCGCACATTTTCAGACAGTCTCACCTGGAAGAAAATTCATAGTATTGCACTTGCATGTTCACATGAAAAGTGACAAAAATAGTTCGAGAGAGAAGTTCAAACCCTGGCTCCTTTCTCACCTCCACACACTGGGCGGAGTGCAGTGTGAAATGGGTGTGAATGTCGGATTGTCAGTTTTAGAAAGGGGTAAACATAAATTGATTAAAAGAGCAGAGTTACTCATCTACCATATATATACACTGAGCATAAATATATACGTACAGCGATCTTATCCTGGTTTCTCTCAGTATTTTGATACCACACATACAGCAGCATAAAGGTCACAGAATGGGGTGGATGCAAAGCAATATGTTTGAAAAACACTATGGCTGGCAGTCATGGAATGGTGAAGGAGCTTTCATATTACAAATAACAGAATTTATATTAAGGTTGCTTTGGAAATTCATCAATGTGAATAAACGCAAACGAAGTTCCTCCATTTTCCAGACCACAATCAAACCAATTTTAGTGGGTAAGTTGGATGATTGTTAACCATGTACATACCTTAGTCTTAATCTAGGTATTCATGATAATTAAATTATGCGTGTGCATGTGAACTTTACAGTAATTAATAAAAGTAGGGGGAACATTTTGAGAATAACAGCTGGTGGACAAAAAAGCCCTGCCCTGGTTGGAAAAACTCCCCTATTTCCAATCAACACACACGCAAAAACTTGCCACTGAAGTATCCTCTAGATGACAAGAAATCATGGCTTCAACTAATAAATCTCACAACAGAGGACGATAAAAACGTGACGTGGTAAAGGTCGTTTTAAAGTCACATGCGGGGAGAAATTATCTCAGTGGTGTCCTCCGCAGAAGATGACACACTGCAGTCTGTTGTAAAGGAGAGAAATGATTGCATCAATTAACATTGTGGTCATGATGTTCATTTACATTAATTCCCAGTGCATCAGTCTGTGGACCGACCTCTGTCAAAACTCATTTAAAAGCTCCTTGTTGCCTTTCCTAGGACAATCCCTCCCTTTACTATACTGTGCTAACACAGAAACATCAAATCCAAAGGCTACCTTAGCTACAAATACATTTTGATAATAGTCCTTCAGGGATCCTACATCATAGTCACCTGGAACAATATGCACTACTACCACATGCACATATTACACACACTCCACTAAAGACTCCAGCTGAGAAAGCTAATGTGATTTGTCCATGCATAAAATAAGAGAGAGAAAGAAAGAAAAACAGAGGGGGCAGGTTATTCAGACTGAGCACTCACCCTTAGACTCAAAACGACAAAACTAATTAAGCCTGTCTGCTCATCTGACCTGCTCTCAAAAAACTAGAAAACTAATCACTTCTTCAAAATGATTAGGGTTACAGTTTCACTGAATAACTATGTGAAAATTTTGCTCACACTTCGTTGTCCTAATAATTAACATGTAGTTGGAATAGATGGAAAGGCCTCAATTAATAATTAATATAGAAAAAACTAATGCTGCCTACAGGTGCCTCTTGGAAATATAAGAGTACGTTTAGTGCCCATGAAACAATACACAGCAAGTTGTGATTACTTTGCTAATATGACTACCCTATCTAAGAATAGGCTCTGCTCGTGTAAAGCACACCTGATGGAGAAGTTATGACTGGAATGTCGTAAAACAAAAGGAGTACAAGTAGTAAAGACAGTGTGTGGGATTGCTTGCTTTTTTTATAGTCCGTACTGTTATCAAGTAGTTATGCAATAACTTTCCTTTTGAGGGTCAATTATTTTACAAATACTTTAATGTGACAGGGGTATCCTTGGCTGTTGAACATAGGTGAATTAGCAACCAACCACATGCCTCAACATTGGTTGCATTGCAATGCATGCATACTATGAACTTTTAAACAGATATATTTTAGACCAGTGGTTACAAACATGGAAAAGATAAATCTGGAGGAAAAACTAATTAAGGGATCACAAGAGGATTGGAGGAATATGAAAGAAATTATACATTTCTGTTAGACAAAGTCATGGTTATTTTTGCTGACTTTCTTTCATTTTTGTTTTTTTCTTCATGAAATAATGGATGCTTTCAAATCGTTGGGCCTCTAGAAATCCTTCAAAACAAGCTGTCTAATATGGAAAAAAGCACTCTTTGCTTGAACTGCTGCTTATAACTCATGTCAACACTAGGGCCACAACCTCAGAGGAGGGGTCGCAAGTACACATTGCTTCATTTTAAAAAGGGTCACAAGCCAAAAAGGTTGGGAAGCATTGCTTTAGACCCACACCCCACCATTTGACTGAAGGGCTTGACCCAGGGATGCCCAGCTAAGATTTTATATGTTCTTTATCTGCTGTTAATGGGTGTAGCACATTAAACACAGCTGTTTTATAGATCAGAAGAACAGTTGCACATATTTCCGTGGTTATTTTTAAGCTGTTAAACATTTAACTATGGTAACTTCTCATGAAATAAATACTAGAGAGAAAGTAAAGTACCCCTTCTTTTTCGAGGAACATCTCAGCACATGTATACGTACTAATTTACCATTTGCAGTACTCGGGTTTTGAGTACTGGGGTATTACAAGTCTTAACATAAAATACTGCTATGTATAGCCACTGAACCTGACTAGGTTATAGAATAACAACTTATGCTCACATGCAGCATTTTAACCATACATTTTTAAAGTGTCAAAGTCGGAATATGTTATCAGTCAGTGCAGCTGCTTGGACAAAACCCATGTGTGTCTGTAAATTCTCAATCAACCCACTTCCTGTTCTTCTCTAAAGCGCATGTTTGGTTGTGGAGTTATGTTAACACGTGCTGATTACATTACTATTACCATGACAGATCAGGACTTACAAATATGGTTTGTTGGCAAACACAGACACAAACGGGCTTCCAGGAGATTTTAAAGCTGTAAACTCCAACTGTGCATAAACACACACATAACAAGCAAAGTGTGGAGGCTATTGTTGGTAAACCAGCTAAGCTAGCGTCCGTACCTGTGAGCTTATGTTGAGAAATTTGTTTTAAAGATAAACAGACAAGCGGCGTGTTGCTTTACCGTCGTGTTGGACTGTTCATCTGCGTTGCTGAACTGTAGTTCAACACTTCCATAGGGCCTACTGGCAACAAAAACATCCACGAAGCGGTGTTGGTATACATACCGAGGAGACTCGCTCAAATCCTAACATCCCAGCTAATCATCTGCCGCGAGCGCAGTACCGACAAAAGTTGGAGGCGCGAGGAAGCCGTTAACCACCGACTAGACCGCGCTGAAGCCGCACGTGCAGCCGGTCAAGTTAACATTAGTTTGCAGCAGGTGAACTCATAAAGTTTACGATTAAAACTTAAATCAGCGACACGTTCAAGCCATGCAATCCCCCGATGTTTCACAGAGCCGGGCGGCAGGCTACACACGTTAGCACGGACCAACTTCCAAGCGACCGTTGGCTTGACCTAGCTTACTGTGCAGCGGGCTAACCTGAGCAAACTAACTTACCGTTAGCTCCCCAAAGCTAAATCTAACACATTAACGCTTCAGACACAAACTACAGACTGTTGCACCCGTGAAATGTAAATATTAGCTGCCTTACACGCTTCCTATGACAACCAATGAACAAGTACACACCAGTCTAACCGAGTTAGTTGTTTTTTTCCCTCTGAACGACTAACTAGTTGGGCAAGTTGACTAACGTTACCTTCGCTGGTTCTTCTCGGCTATCTGCGATGTAGCTCCATGTTAGCTTCATGTTAGCCCATTTAATGTTAGTAATATTGGTGACATGCTAGCCAGCTAGCTCGACAACTGCTACACACGTTACGTCCATCAGATATCCATTGTATACATATGGAATAAATAGCAGCTAACATTATGTTTCGCAGAGGTTTATATCCCAGTTGCTGCTTACAGACACGAGTAGCATAGTTAGCAGTCAAGTGATATAACGGGCATTTGTCACCAGTTAGCAGCTACGGCTAGCCGCAGCAGCCGAATGCTAGCTGATTGTTCCGCGCACAACTTTGCCGATGTATTCATTTACTGCCAACAATGCCGGTCTTAAGACATTTTTTGGTGGGCTAATAAACTCAGGTTTTTTATCAATGTCTTTACTAAAAGCACCGAACTGGAGGCTCACTTCTAAAATAGCTTTTGTAGCTCAAGATTTTACACATACCTCACTTCCGTAAATTTGCTGCACGTTCGGCCGCAGCCATGTTTTCAACCCAGTCAACTAGTCGGGGTGTGTGAGCCGATTCAGCCGCGCTCGTCAAAATGCAACACTATACTGTACATTTTTGGCCCCTGCCAACAGTGCAATCGGTCACAGACTCTCGGGGTACCACATTCAAGTGATGGCTGATGTTTATTGACTCTTTCTAAGATTGGCAACATGGAATTCAATTTATTTTCCCTGTTTCATTCACCCCTTGTTCATCAAGTAAAAAATCAGCAATTGGTGACAAAATCAAAGTGACCACAATGTTCAACAAGTTTCCATCAAGTTTTAATAGTGCCAGCCAGCAAAAATCAGAATAGTTCTTACTCAAGGGACATCCATATGCAAAAACTTACAGTACAGCATCCTCTTTACCCCCTTATCAGCCAACACATGAAGCAACACCATGCCCATACACAAAAATAATGCCTTTAATTAGATTGCTGATGATAACGCTGATTACATACTGCAATGTGCTTTCTGTAGCTGTACATTTTAGTAAAGATTGATCCAGATTGTGATTTGCGTGCACATTTTATGAGCAGCTTTGCATTTACATGCAGTTACATGTGATGTTAAACTGGGATTTAGTGTTAAAGCATGCATTCTTAACTTGACTCTGCCTGCCACATATTTTCTACAAAAAAATCTATTAACATCATATTAAATCACTCCCTTCTGTGATAAATAACCAAGTGCTGGATCTTGACCAACATACTATCAGTACTGGTACATTCAAATACAAACCAGACATCTGCGTGAGCATGCCAATTTGTAAGTCTACAGAACAGTGCAAAACACAAAATTCATTCCTGAGACTAGTCAGTAATTAGTCCCTTCATAACCTTATGATTTTCATCACTTGAAGTGTCACAATTTGCTCTTATTACTATTCATTGGACAATATTATCTTACAACAGAAAAAGTGAGTCATATCTACAGCAAGAAGTATTGTGATTCATCAGTATCAGCAACACAAGACACATGGACATACAATATGTGCTCATTTGGTCAAGAGAAGAAAAAAAAAAAAGAAATATGGCATTCAGTGAATTTTTTTAGCTGCACACAATTTAAATGATTGGTTCTGAAAACAACCTGACACATGAATACTACAGTGCTAATAGAAATTCAGGAGCTCTTTATACAGATTTGTACAAACCTTTTCAGACATGTTAATTCCCTCTGTCAGCTGTCAAAGGCTGTCATGTAGCGGTAAAGATGAGGTCCTTTGCTTGAATGCTTTTTAAATAAAAGTCAAGTGCAAAATAAAAGGCTTTTTCGTTTCTTAAATGTTTTTCGCTGTTTGCTGCTGAGTGCTTGATTAAACAGAGCGCGTCTCCACCTCTATCTTCTCCTCTGACTGTGATGATTCCGCTTCCTGGTGGCTAATGTTTGGCCGAACCGTCACCAGGGGACCGCCACCGTAGATAGAGTGGAGGAAGTTCCACGTCTCTTCAGAGATCTGCCCCGAGTCAGCTCCTGCAGGGTAATTGCATGCACACACACACACTTACAGATCACCAATATTTGCATAGTTCAAGATATTACTACAATCCACAGATGCTCTGCAAGATTTGTTCTGACATAAAGAAAGGAATTTCTTTTTTATTATTTTATTATTTAATCATTCTGATTATTCAGTTTACATATTTCTAGTGTACTTATTTCATGCTTCTCACCATCCTTATATGCTATTTCTAGAGCATTGAGGCAGATAGATAATATAAATAATTTGTACCTTGTTTGAGTGTTAAATGGCCGTTCTTGTTTACTGTTATCTTGGAATTATCAATTGGTCCCGGTGGATCTTAAAAAGGAAGGAAGACAATTAGTTGTCAAAATTACATACAGCAGTAATATGCATTCATTTTTTCACAGAGATCTAAAGCTCAGTCTTAAATGTTTCAAAGAGCAACAATGTGAAAATGTCAAACGTTTTTGTCACACTTTAAAAGCAAATTCTGCTCCCCGCTTACTACAGAGAGAAAATAAATATTTGAAGAACAGAAGTCAGAGGAGAAAAAAAACGACATCTGGAATCGTGCCAGCTGTTATAAGCTGTTATAAATAGATATGACAATACAAAGGAAGGGGAGCAAAAAAATGAGAACAAGTGGAATAAAAATGAAATATATCTTGGCGCTTCATTTTGCTGTAGCAGGAGGGAAACTTGACTCGAGGGACTAAAGCAAGCTCTTTGAAGATAAATCAAGAGAAGAAATGGGACTTCACAGTTTCTTTTGAACATGAACCGTTTCTTGTAACTAGAGAATTTGAATATTCTATAGGAAAACTATTTATTTGCCATTTTCCTCATCCGTAAAAATGTGTAGACCTGATAAGTGCTGTTTGTTTTAAAAGAGAAATGTGCATAAAACAAAAATCGGGCATGATAAATCATCATCATTCAGCAAATATCAGATATCAGGTAGAAGGGAGGATCTTAGCCTTTTAATCAGACATTTAAGCAGGATTGTTGCTGGATTGGCAAGACTTCTGTCCAATTACCATTGTCTTTTCCTTTGACGAAGCCCTCCCACTCACGAAACCACTGCATGCTGATGCAGTATATGACCACTGGAGACTCCTCCTCCTGGAACGCCTTGTTCAGCTACAGAGAGGGGAGAGCAGAGGGGGGGGGGGAGGGAGAGAGGAAATGGGGGAGGAGTGAGTGGTAGAGACAAGAGGGAGGGGAAAGGACGCAAAGGGATGGGGAGGAGAAACAGGAGTGGTGGGGTGAGAGACCAAAAAAAAAAAAAAAATTAAGTGAGGATGAAAGGATTGAGAGGAGAGGAGATGGAAAACCTAATCAATTCTCTCTGGTAGTTATTCCAATTAGAAGACAGTCTTAACACCACACTGCACCAATTTCATCTTTCTTGGAAATGACACAATTCCTGTTCCTCTTGTTAGCTTACTGAAGCTCTTTCTTTCACTCACACACACACATACACACACACACACACACACACAACATCAATCTCTCCTTCTGAGCAGCCATTGTGCGAGTGGGCAGACTGAGCAGACAATAACAGCTGCATCTGTCCCAATGCATTAATGATAAGGCTTTAATCAGGCTCACACCTCTCATCTCCTGCTGGGGTGAAGAGCACTAACACATGCAGCCTATCAACTGGTTAAATGGACTAGAGGAATAGGCCTATACACACACACACACACACACACACACACACACACACACACACACACACACACACACACACGAGTGCTGGCTGCACACAGGCTCACTGACACACAATGCATTACCACTCGCATCAGTTTTTATTATATCTGACTAAAGCTCTGTCTTCACCGCTCTCTATTATATCCTTATGGTGAACATACGGAGAAAAGGCTTACCCTGACAAACATGTCCAGCTCAGTCTTGCGCCGTTTCTCCAGTTTTTCTATCTCAATCTGGCACGTGTGGCAAACATACAGGTGGTTGACAGCTGGTCCTCCTCCATACCTGCAGAAAGAAGTCCGGGTCCATTTACTCACAGATGAAATTCACACTCCAAAAAAGGAAATTATACTGTAAGAAAAAAGAAGTGGTGGGAGATCTGAAAATGCTTAAAGCATCCAGGCAGTCTCACAGTCGGACATTCAGTTTACCTGCTGTAAAGGTGATCCCACACGTTCTGTGGCTGCATTACTACCAGGTCGTCAATAAATGTTGCTTTGTTGGGAGGCACGCCTGATAAACCAGAGTACGACATCCATCAGACATTAGAAATGTAATATTTTTAAAGGTAATGTGCAGAGACATACAGAATATTTTTGTCAGATCAGTGTTGGAAACATTACTATTATTATATTTCATAGACTAAAAAACTGATTTATGCAGAAATATGGCAAAGTCACTGCTCAAATTATATTACTGTTCCTATCCAATATAAAACATTCTTCTTCTCCACCCCTACTCCCTGTCATTAGAGCAGTGTGTGTCCTAAGATATATCTAAGGTGTCACAAGATAATTAGAAGGTATTAAAATAAGAAAAATTCTACTCTGAAAATGTTTCTTATTCCTGACTTTTCTCTCATTTTTTGCTTTTCTCTTAATAAATATTCTAGATATCGTCACCTCTTCAGAGCTCTAAAAATCCTTCCAATGAAACTACCTGAGAAGGAACAATCACTCTCAAATCCACACTGAGGCCATGAGCTGTGACAAGGGGGGTGACATACTGCCTCATTTCGAGGGGCCACAAGCCAAAAAGGTTGGAAACCACCGCATTAGACGACAAATAGTTCTATTCTTTGACGAATAAGAATACAAACAAGAGCGCTACTGGTGCCCCCTACAACCACTGGTGCTCTTACAATCATTTTCAAGAGGAAAAATTTATAATCATTTTAAAGAGGAGGGCGGGGTGTGGCATTAAAAATACAATTCCAGACACTTCACGTGGTTAGAAATAGAAAGCCTGTAATAAATATGGGCTAAATTAAATATAAATACTAAATATAGACTTTATTCTTCATTACAATTCTGCTTTCGTCCTCCTTTAATCTAGACAACTATAATCCTACTAACCATTTCAGAATGATTTATACAATATGGTTAAACCTATCTAATTACTGTCACCAAGATGAGAAGGGTAATCCTTTAGTTATAGTGCTAACATAACAGTGCCGACTGTTCCCTTTTTTAAATGAACTGCCCTGCGAACAGCAAAATAAGAAGTAGAATTTACAAGTTTGAATAACATGAGCAGTGTTGTCCCCAGACCTAAAACCTACACTACCCCCCTTAAATAATAATTCTGCCTTTTCTTATTGATGGATTATGCATAATATGATGGACCTCTGAAATCATAACAAACAAAAAATTGGCTTGTACTAGGACCCAGCAGAGACAAACGCAAAGCAGCAAAATGTCTGCGTGCAGATAACCAGAGACACTTTGCCACAGCAGAGGATTGTGATAAGATAATCAACTGTATAATGAAAAGCAATGCTTAAAAGCTAAATAAATCTAGAATTATAACCATCTGTCTTAGTCATTCCATGTAGTGGGTCCATAAATTAAAATAATTTGATAGGTATTATATAACATTATATATTACATTATATAACATGTTTAAAATTGCACAACAGCATATATACAAATATACAACTCAAAGCTAAGTTATTGTTTGTTTGTTGGCCTATTTCCTCTTGAAATGGCATTATCTGGCTTATTATATGGTTTATTTGAAAAATCTCTCCTGAGGGAAACATGCTGCCAGAGCTAATAAAGGCTTTGCATGCCTTTATATAGATTTCTGATGACGCCCTTGGCTATGTGCAGGAAAGTGAAAATAAACTGGAAATAAAGCAACTGGCCACACTGTTGCCAAACAATCATGGTTTCACTGCACTGATATTATCTTTGCTTATGTACCTGACCAGCCAGTTATTATGTGCTTGTAGCTGTAAAGAAGGAGGAAATAATCTGGAGGTGCTTATTTGCACTATGAGGCACATTCCTCACAGTCACTGTCGTCTAACAGCTTCACTAGAAATTTACATTTTTTCCTACTTAATTTTCAATTCCATAATTTTCAACCGCTCTCTGAGCAGAAAAGAGAGGATTCTGATTGACACAAACCCTGTTACAGTCCTTCCTTCTTTTCAACTAAAAGGACAAGGAAGAATCATCTGCTCAAAGAGAAGCAAAAGCCCCTTTTGAAGTCAGCTATGTTGTGAAGGGAATACTCTGTAGTCTTTGTCAAAGTCAAAAATCCTTGGCAAGGGTCAAAAGCAAAAGCTGTGTTAAGAGAGGTCATTGCACTGTTTCTCTACTTAGACCGAGACACTTTGACCTCTGTGAGGTTTTAGTAAGAAAATGACGTGTTCATACGAACCTCCATGCGAACACAGGAAGTCGTCGTTGGAAATGGGCCCCGGCTCAGCAAAGGTCTTGAACTTGTTAAGCCACTGGCGGGAGACGTAGAACTGCAGGAGGCTGGGCTCCATCATGTTGAGTAAACCTGACACCCTCCTACGTTCTTTCAATGCGTCCTCATTGCTCTTTCTGTACAGGAGCAGACCACAGACTCATCAGTATTGAAACTCCGTTATCAAATGTAAGATTTAAGCAGGAAACTTCCACTCAACTCACTGAATCTTAAAATATTAATGATTAATGAGTTCTTGTTCACAGCGGTGGCTTACTTATAGAAGAGGACATAAGCTTCAGCATTCTGGACGCAGGACTCCGAGACCTCGGTCACACTTTGGTCGTCAAATTCATACCACAGATTGTTCGCATCGTTCCTGCAGTAGGCTATGTAGTGTCCACCTGGGATCAGACAGGGGAATGAGTTAGACTAGCATTCATAAACCTAACAAGAACATGTGAAATCTTTCTAGAAGCTGGTGAATGCGGCCTCTTATGTGCCAGTCTGGGCAGAAAGGGGACTGAGCGTGCCCACTCACTGCTGGCAGTGCCATGGTGACAGATGACTGACAGCAGGTCATAGTTGGTGGTCTGGGCAGTGCTGTCTTTGGCCAGAAATGGCTGCAGGTCCAGACCCTCTAGCGGGAAGGAGACATGGGTGCTTATCTTGGTGGAGAACATCAGCTCATGTCTAAAGCGCTTCAAGTGGACACACAGGATCTGGAACAAAGAAATACACATTTTTTTTATTTTAGCAACCTGGTGTTTGAAGACATTAGGGAGAAAGATTTGGGTTTCTTCATGACATGAAGAACTGCAGTTGTCTGTGTACCTCTGGCAAACTTTGCATTTTACAAAATTTGACTCCGTTTCGTAATCTAAGAGGAAAAAAGATGAAGAAGACAGGTAATCATTACAGTTACAGTCATTTTTCCTGTTTTATATTATATGAAAATGAATTAATAATCCAGTTCAGTATTCAGCAAAAGCAGTCAAAATAAAGTACTCACTTCTTGCATTTTTCACAGCTGTACATGTTGTCTCCTAGAAAACAAGAAAAAAAAAACATACAGTTAAAATACTCAAACGTCCATCTTAATATTTGTGTTGGGAGAAAAAAACTGGCGTCCACTTGCTCACCTTTTAGTTCATCTCTGGCAAAGAAAGCTGCAAGACAATCTTGTAGCGTAACCACCGGACCCCAGAACCAACTAAAAACAGAACAAATCGTCAATCGAACAAAAAGAGAAAAATAATTTAATGCAAACATTTCAAGACATTTCAAACTGAGCAGCCAGGTGCTCTGGGAGTTTAAAATGATTGTCAAAAACAGACACTAATAGCGTCACTACCAGTATCAGACTATTCTGGATAATAAAATCTGCTACTAATGCTTGAAATGTAAAAAAAAAAATGTAATGTTGTGAACATATAATCAACACACCTCTTAATGTATTCCATGACAAAGGCGATCCAACCCTGCGGCGCATAAGCTTCCCCACAGGAGCCAGCTTTTACCAGGGAGGTCTGGTGGGTGGCGGAGTGGAGCTTGGCCAGGTCCTCTTTGCCCGGGATGGGCAACGAGATATCCTGGAAGTTCTCCAGGGTCACAGACACCTGACAGCCACAGAACACACACAGACAGTAAAGCTTCATCTGTTGACAGCCTCCACTGAATGATCACATTTCAATTATCATTTCTTTACATGGTTTAGGTTTTGTCTGTCAGCAAATGTCACTTTGTAGCTGAATATTATTGTCACTACAGCGCAAATATCACAATATGTGACGTGACACAACTACAACAAGCGTATAAGAACATAAGAGCTGAGCAACAGAACATTTTTTTTCCATTACAATCCATTTTTAGAACCTTGAAATGACAATGTCCCATTCTCTAGTGCGTGCTCATCTGCTGCCGTCTCTGTCAGCAATCCCATTATCTCAAAAAAAGGAACGAATTCCACACTAACCCGATCACAGGTGAGGCACTGTACTGAGCTGACAATGGTGCCATCGAACACATCTGAGATGACACTGCGGTATTTCTTCTGACGTTTGCTCTTTGGTGGGGAGAATGTGGTCACTGCTGTGGAAAGGCAGAGAGAGGGAGAAATGGAGAAATGTGAGATTAGTGCTTTTTTTTTTTTTTTTTTATCTCACACATTCAAGAGTCAGCAAAGATGGACACAGGATAAACTACACTGCTAACATCATGACTTTTTAAAGCTTTTGAATCTGGATATAGCTGCTTGTGATTATACAGATGAATTCGGTGACTAGGCTCTGCCAAACAAAGCATCGGTACCTTTCTTGTGGGCAGGGTTAAGGCTGGGCCAGCCGGAGGCAGCTTTGGGTGGGCTGCTGGACATTTTGGAAATGTGTCCCTCCATGGGGGCTGGACTCTGCGGTCTTGTGTTGTTGGAGATTTGGATGTCTGGGAAGGAATCTGGTGGAGTGCATGCCAAATATTGGTGTTTCAATACCGGAAATTTGATGCTGAATATGAAAAAATTAGGTATATATTTCAAGTAAATTGTGAAAATAAAGAATGTGAGCCAGCATGTCTCCTCTTCTTTGTAATTACCTGATGTTCTGCCCTGAACCTTGATGGCTCCCTGGCTGCTGATAATGGGCGTGGTCTCAGTGGTGGTGTCAACATCTTTGTCCATGTCCGCTCCAGTGCTTCCACCCATAACACCATTAACCCCAGAGCGGTACATGTCATTAATCATGTTCTTCTCCTTCTGCCACTCCCTGTTGGCCTGGATCTCATCTTGCTCAGGAATCAGCATCTCTGCCTCGTTGGTGATGTCCATCAGCACGTTCCCACCCTGCACCTCGTTGTCGGCGCGCTCGCTGCTGCCACACGACTCGCATGATTGGAAGTCGGTGTCTGACTGGCTGTGGTTGTCCTCTTCCGGGGGGTCGTCCACTGTGACGCCGTTGGACTGGTCGTAAGGCTCGGGCAGCGGCTCCTTCAGCTCTTCGTGAAGTTGATCCATCAAGCAGCGCAAAAACTCCTGGGAGTCCTGGATGCCGCGCAGGGATAAACACAAGATGATTCACTTTTATCATCTAAATCTTAGCTGAAGTAGCAAATTAGTTCTAGCTTGTAAAATCTAACAGTTTCTCTACTCCGACAGTTATTTTGGTCACCGTAATTTGTGGGGAAAAAAAGCCAATTTTCTCTCTCTGAAAAGAACATTAAAGCATAAAACAGCATTAATTCTTCCTAAGTATGATTGTGTTTGACAGACACGGCAAAGCTTATCCCAAAGCTAATTTTTTTTCCAAATTACAAACAACAAACACTTCACCTCCTTGTTTATACCAATTCTGCACAAAATCCGAAACCAAATGTTCGTGAATGTGTAATCAAACTTAATGAGCCTCAGACATCCAATCTCCCTCTCAAGCTTCCCTCTCAAACTTCATTCATAGCAATGCTAATTCCAAGGCTGCGCAGCCAACATGGCATGACAAATGAATATTCCTCAGCTAACTCCTCTGAACAAACATTGGCAAACCAAGAGGAAACATGCCTTTTATGATTTCACCATTCAGGCTTATAAATCCCTTATTTACAGAGGCTGGACAAAGATGTATTTCAGTAAAAAAAAAATCCACTGAAATACGCAAAGCCTACAATACATAGAAATCTGCTTTCAAGCTCCACTTGGAATCAACTCAAACAATATACCTAACGTGTGCATTTGTGTATGTGAAAGTCTGTAGCTCAGAATTAGTAATTCCCAAGCAGAGGATTTTCATTTATCTGGCTGAGTGATTTGAGCTGGAGCTAATGTAATTTCTGTAAATGAAATGAGCATGGAGGAATATGGAGTGGAAGAGAAAAAGGAGAGACTGTATAAGATCTGGGACAACTTAATAGTCTGGGCGTCAGACCCACCCATTAATGAACACATTTGTAAGACGCCCAAGCATCACTACAAACATGACAATATCCTACTAACTGTGTAATCAGTTCAAACCTAATTTTGTTTTATATTCACAATTACTCATATGCCAAACGAACGGACAGAATAAGAAAAAAATAACTTGTTTGCATCAAAACCGACTACTTTTTAAATATATGAAAGAAACAAACAGACTGCTCAGTATGTCTCCAACTGTGAAGCGTCTCCATGTTTTATTTTCTTGATAAATATGCACACGTGTACTTGCACGTTTATTTCACCATCTGGAAAGCACCCACCTGCTGAGAATATCCTCTGAACATGGGGTTTATGGCTTTGATCCCCTGGAACAAGTTGGTTGGGACCACATAGGAGGGTCTGCAATGTGACAAAACACAGCCTGCTAAACAAAGTATTCATAATAAAGCCACAGATGATGCAGAGTAGGAAATTAAGAAAATGTATTTCCAGGTTCGGCTGCGAATGCTGAGTTTAAGTGCAAAGTATCACTCTAGGGTCATTCTTAATATATTTGGTTAAAAAAAAAAAAAAAACAACTGTGACCGCTGAGTTATGAAATGAACTGTGGCTCGATAACTTGATGCCTACCTGTTCTTGTGCCACAGGTCAGACACTAGTTTCTGGTAGCTTTTGCAGAGTGCAGGCTTCTTGTCCGTCCTCACCAGGCCACCACATTCAAGAAAGAACTGTGTCAAGGGCGGGCTGCAGTGGAGAGAGAGATAAATATATCGTATGTGGGAACCAAATAGGCCCTCAACAGAAGAGTTATTCTTTGATTACTACAACCAAAAAGCTTGTGATGCAATGGCTAATTCTAAAAATGTCCATAAGAACCAAATATAATTCAATGAAGATTTTGTAAATTTATTATAACATGTTATTGTATGTTTGAAAATGGCTTAAGATCTGCAAGTCATCTTGGGTTTAGTATGTTTTTGCTTTCATAGAATTCACACAAAGCAAAAAAAAAAAAAAAAAAAAGACAAATAGGAAAGGAGATGTTCAACTTCTGCATTTCTACACAAAACTGTCTCCTGCCTGTATTTTTGATTCATTTTATTTCATTAAAATCATATTTCACTCGTAGAGTACTATCTCTAATTCCCAGAGGAGCTGGCTCATGCGAGAAAACTCCACATGCAGCTGAGAGTTGAAGGACATCGGAAATAGCTGACAAGAAAAACAGCTGAGGGGATTTCATTTGATGGATACAGAGTGGACAGGAATTTGGGAGAAAAAGACAAACTACGGAATGAATAAGGCATGGAGTGTTCCCTTCCACTGGCAAGAGAAAAATCCTTCGAACTGAATAATGACTGAAAGAAGCAGCGCTCGCACAAACAGACATCAAAGGGAAGTTTGAGAAAAAGTTCCCTCCTTCCGCAGCTGCGTGACTCAGATCCTCCTATTTTTGGAATGTGATTTAGATTGCAAATTTTGACCCACATCTTTTCCCATTTTGACTTCTATCCAGACTAGGCATCATCAGTTTCATTTCAAAAAATTCCCAGCCTCTGGGTATGTAGTAGTATTAAGGAGGAGAGGGTTTGCTGTGCTTTGCTGTGCCATCACGAAAGATCAAATAAAAAGTAAGTAATAACACCCTCGGGCTCTGCATAGGAGTCTAATTTAAGTGACCGCACCAACAATCCAATCATAAAGAATAAATCACAAGGACTGGCAATTCAGTAAACAATAAAAATGTAGCAGACTGAGAGAGAAACAGTAAAGGGAGACATAAAAAGGCATGGTGGGAAAGGAAAAGGAGAAGAGGAGGAGTAGGGACAGAAGAGATGGGAAAATAGTTGGTGTTCATTTGTAACTGAAGACCCTACAGGGAACTACAAAAGGCCATTTCTGCTTTCTCGAATGGTGCACTGCAGCAATTTTTTTTACTCAGTCGTTACTCTCCCAAATGAGCAACGTCCATGGTTGTTTCTCACAGTCAACAAGGACCAGACAGGCAGTAAATAAAACAGCAAATGATTACTGAAAGTGCAAATAGTGGGTGGGAAGTAACATGAGTGAGAGGTTGAGGATGACGTGGGGTCGACAGGTGGATTGGGGAGAGAGAAGGCAGATAAACAGAGAAAGGGCAGCGTCTCACCAGTTGGACAGGGCTTGGAGGGCAGCGTTCATGTAGCAGGTGTTGCCGATGTTCTTCAGCCCCGTGAGACCTACAGGAGGCAGAACACACCGGGGAAATTAAAACAAGCCGCACATCAGACGCTTGTAAATTTCGATGGCAGCCAGAAAACCCTATACACCGTTAAGACGAGCCATTTCTAAATGAATATTTTACAACTAGAAAGAAAAAGTGGCAACCGGCTGACTTTTAAATCAGTATTTCTATCGCAGAGGTAGCTGAGTCATCCTGAACCTATTCTGCAGAAAGACATTACAAAGCCTATTTGCTCCCGACTCCTGATCATATGATCTGTATTTGTGACAAAACTAGCCAAGGCCCTGACTGGTGCCAACTCCTGAGCCGCACCACATGAGGTTTAACATAACATATGCTACTTGGTGGAGCTTATTCACCAGTGTATCTAACAGCACTGAGTGGAAAGATACATACATCGGTGGCTCCAGTGGGACTGAAGCACTCAGTACTGAAAGTTTTACTGCTAGGCTCAAACCACGGAGCTACAAAGGAGCAGCCTGTAGTCCTGCTTAGGGGCCATGTGTGGCTAACTGTTGCCTTTAGTTTTTGCAGTGCGTCAGGCACCGTTGGGTCTAGTTAGCTCTTATCAGCTGCTGCATATGACAAGACTGTTACAGATTCACAATCGCTTAAAAGTGGTTGGCTAGTTTTGTTTTGTTTGTCTTTCTAATGATGTTTTGGATGTTGGCTGTGGTCTTTGCGCTGTGTTCAAGTACAGCTTTTAACAGAAGTCTTGAGGCAAAGTGAGGCAATGCATCCACTAGTGTTAATCAGTCCGAGTACTTTCAGTCAGCTCGATGTGCCTCTAAAAACGCTGGTCTCGATGCACTCATGTACTGCTCTCATTAAATTCCAATCGTAACCCGCACTTTAAACCAAACCAACTGCTGATTACTGAGTTTCTGTATTTGAAGTATAACCTCACAGCATAAGAGCAATTTTCATTTTTTCATTTTGTCATACTTGGAATAAGAGGTGATTAAATTTAATTACATTTTTTTTTCACCTCACTGACTTTAAAAGTATTATGATTTTAATTATGAAAATGAAATAACACTGTCAAGAAATGATTGGTTACTGCACGTAGCAGCTCTGGAACTGATTAGAAAATCTTAAATAACTGCATTTAGGTCACCTTCGTTTGCAACATTTATACATTTCTCAGTATATTTGTTGTTGATGTTTATGGATTAAAGAGTGTCTCCTGTGATAGATGTTATTTCTCGTTTGAGTGTTTGCGAGAACAAATGCCAATGTGAGTGACTGATGGAAACATTATTCTAGCTGTCCAGTATCTGTCAATATAATGAGTGAGACTGTAATACCATAATATTTGGATTGACTTAACTTCCTAAAATCAGCTAATTATTTGTGTCACTCATGTTGTGGAAACATGAACACTGCACACATTCCAGTGTTGCTGCTGACCTCTGGCACGCAGGTCGTCCTCCTCTTCTGTCTCCATGTCCAGGTCTTCACAGCCACCATTAGGGGGCACTCTCAGAGAGGTTGGGCTCCCAGGGGCCCTGCTGTTATCCTACAATACAGCGTGTGCGCACACACACACACACACACACACACACACACACACACACACCACATCATAAAAATCTTATCTAGTAAATGATCGACCACATACAATTTGACTGACAGTTCAAACTGTGGAATTTATTATCATACAGCTCTGTCAATATGACAAGAGTGAACATAGTTATGTAACTAAGAGACTGCAATGCAGTGAACATGCATTGTAAAGTTGTCTACTCAGATAACTCTACTCGGGAATTTGAATTTATTTGATTTTCTTCATCACTGTAAACCGTGATTATAATCTTGTGTAATAAAACGTAATGACAGAGGGGAACCTGGCTCTTACCTGAGCAGCATTCTGCGAGGAGGGGAGGGGTTTAGTGTTGGCGTGAGGTGAGTGAGGGCCTAGTTTACGCTCCAGGAACACCTCCTTGCCGCAGGCGTAACACCACACTCGAAGTGTGGTCAGGTTCACTGTCAGATTGTGCCGTGTCTCCTGCAAACAAAGTGAAATAAGAAGGCAGTGTTAATATTTACCCGAGAACAGAGCACGTGTGCACTTTCTTATCAACAAGGTGCTTCATAATACAATCTACTGATCAAGAGCTCATTAGTTAATCAACAACTAAACTGTTAGCTAGTTAAAAAATATTTTCCTCCGAAGCATAATGGAAGTTTTCAGACCAGAAGGGGGAATTTCAGATCAGATGCCACATTTTTCTGTTCTATTAATGACGTCCTATTACTAAAATGTATTTCATATCACTGACAAAATGTTAGATAAAATCAGTGTCATTGACAATTTTTAATGGCTTATATTTTAAGTTCTCATAGCAGAAAAGGCACAGGTGGAACTAATAATACTAACAACGGTGTCTCAGTAAGTCCAGCCAGTGGGCTATCATGCACAACACCAGGGCTCTGGAACTAAATGGGATTCAGCCATAATAATTGTAATTAATTCCACCTGTGCCTTTTTCTGCGATGACATGTCAAAATTGTCTGCTGTAAAAGAATATTGATACTGTAGTTTAGTAGAAAAGACAAAACCCTTCTGTTCATACCAAGATAAAAACCAAAACTTCTATAAATCTAGATGTTCCACAGACAGGTGCATGGGAAGACTGAAATTCATCAAATTAAAAAGGGGCACACACAAACGTCCATCCCACCTGCAATCAAAATGATTACATTAAGAGCAGAAGCTGACATGAGGAATCTTGCCATCTACCATCATGTAAACAAGGTATTAAGGCATCATGACAATTCACATTGCTGGGTCCAAATTTTTAAAAATGTAGTTTCCACACAAGCCACTTCCAAAATGAAACCTACTCAAAATGTATAAATATTTTATTTGACCTTCAAAAAGAGGCTGGCATTTAACACTAGTGCTTCAAAATCAACCACCTAACCATCACACACAGTGTGGGCACATCAGGAACGCATCAACTGCATTCAAAGATCAGTGTCACCATTTTCATTCTCATTCCCATCTACTACACGTCAAGATTTCTCCCCTTTTTGGTCCATTAAAGGTTGTTTGGGAGGAATTTTACTAATCTAAGGAGTGATGTGTGTGATCTGTGCGATGTATGGATAAAACTGACATGACTAGTTCGGAGCTAAATGTCTCAGGTTACAGGTGGAGGAGGGGGGCGGGTGCAGGAGGGCAGACTGGCACTGTTGTGGAAACATGGCCGAGTTCTGCTGACCCACTGCTGCCTCTGACAAACACCAGCAGCCTGGCAGGTTGACAGGAGACCAAACGTGAGCAGCAGCCGCCCAGCCGACCCTGCATTATTCATCGGGGCTGCATTAGCCATCGCACAGCGGGGCAGAGCAGAGAGAGGTGCAGAGCCGGCAGATGGGACACACCAGACTGAGCACGGCCATGAAACTCCCCAGTTTAAATCATTCATGAAGGGAAGTATACTGTACCAGGTAGGGCATTAATAACAAGCTGGATTTATAGTGTTTAGAAAATGTTTTGTGCTACAATTAAAACGCCCTGTAACATCATACCTCAACTCACTGCATTACAGCAAAACCAATACTTCGCACTCCTAACACATACGCTTGCAAGCCTGTCTGGTCATGTCAGTGCTCATATCACACTTTGGCCAAACTAAACAACACTGCAAAACATTTCTATCACTGCAGCGCACCCTCAGATCCAACATCTGCTTCAGTGTATGATCTCTTGATTAAAAAGCAGGTCGGGTCTGGTTGTGGTTGCAAAATAAAAATACTCCACTGTAAAGTTTTCCCTTCTGGCGCTCAGCAGCCAAGACATTACTGGCAAAAAAAAAATCTAGAGAGTGAAGAAGGACAAGAAACACCAACGGGCACAATTCTTCTCTGGGCGATTCTGACAGTGGGTTTGTTTTATTTGCACAAAAAAGCAAGACAAACTGCAGAGGAACAGCTGAACTAATTGGGTATTCTAAGATAAATTTTGCTTCAGAAGTCCTTTTTTGATAAGAATGTTTGAAAGAAGTCTATGTGTAAATACTCATTTTAAAAAGTACACACAGAAATGGAGCTTCTGCTTCTGAAATGAGCTGATCTAGCCGTGACTTTTAAGCTGAAGACTTTGAAATAGTCACTAATATTTACTCATAATGTTCTCAGTTTGACTTGCAAAGGCCCTCAGTTCCTATACACTACCTCCTCTGATCTGATCCAACAGCAGTCTCTCTCATTGCCTAGTCAAGAGATTAAAATGTTTTCCTCCCTTCAGGGCCTCCAGAACACTAATTAAGCATGGCCTTCATTCTTACAAGATTTAAAGAAGGCTTCAGCTAGAAAAACACAAAGGGTGTTTTCGTGGGCTGGTGATATCAGTTAAAATTAGTCAGCTAATATTAAACTTTGTCACTAGCACATTCTTTAATCTGTCTTTCATTTAGGTGGAGAGCTGCACTTCTAGAGAGGTTTTTTTTTTTTTTACTTGAACCGGCTCTTTCTGGACTAAGCAGAAAGAGCCGGTCGGGAGAGCAAATTACATGTTTGCGTTCGTATTCCTCCCTCTCTCCTCCTAACCCCCGCTTGGCCCTCGCGTGCTGGAGGAAAAGCCTTAGTCAACATTGAGAACACCAGAGGCAGAGTAAAGCTTCATAGCAGCCAGGAGGTGCAGATACTGTAACCATGGAACTGACAGTACTAGTGAATCTCCCCCACCTCCCCGAGGAGTGGCAATTAATAATGGAAGATCCGCTGCTGAAACTGCACTGAATGTGGAGATGTAGGCAGCCAGAGCTGGCTGGATGGATGGTTTTTAACAATACATGCACTTCAAAAAAAAAAAAAAAAGTAAAAAGATTTACGTGCAGGCTCTTTGATCGCGGAGAGAAAATGTTAAATGTAAAAATAAAGTAGTGCTGGAAGCAGTTTTATTCCAAGTTGTGACTCCTGGGAATCTGAAGTGGTATTCCTGTCCCGTCATGCCATCTGTGCCACCCCTGCTTCTCTTCTGACACCTCCACTCTGCTTTCTAGTTAGATCTTTTTTTAATTCAAGATCACATTCAAGAGTTGCCCCTTTTAAGTCACATCCCTTCCCCTCTCCTCTTTATGCATTAATTATCATTTCCTAACTCAAAGGCATTACTAAGGTCTTAAAGTTCGGATTTTTTGAAGTGGGGTTGTATGAGGTACCTGCAGTAGATACAGACGCATGCCACGCACTGAATTACACCGCATATCAGCTGTTTGGCTCAGAAAGTACTGTTGCGGCATAATGCATTGCGCAGCATGCGTAGGAATATGGAAGCTCTACGGTTGAGAAAATGTAGTGCCAAAGGAAAGGGCAAGGTAAAGCCGCGAAAATATTCTAAATACAGCATATCTACTGCAAGTAATACACCGACTATTCATAAGTACCTCATACAACCCCCACTTCAAAAAATCTGAACTCATCCCTTTAAGATTTCTCACCTGCGAGTGGACAGTGCTGTGGTCAGTGTGAGATTCTCCGCAGCCTACGTACGCACAGCCATTCTAGAGAAAAACAAACAGAGCGGGCAGACACCAAGGTGTTAAAAAAAACAACAAGCACATGTTTCTGGTGAGAAAATAAAACAAGTTAGGAGGTAGTATTTCAAACCACCCGATGATAAACTTTGTCCTACCTCCAAACACGCCCACAAATTTGGTCCGCCAACTTTACAGTCTTGGCATTGGCCCTAGAAAAATATGAAGACACTCAGGTTAGAGTCATGTTTTAAAATATAAAACTGGTGACACGGCAGCAAAGTTCAAGAACAGACTGATAAGGAAGACATTACACTGACAATCCCATATTTATGTCAGGCTTTAAATTCAGACTGGGTGAAGTTTCATTAAAGAGTTATTAAAACATTATTAAAGCATAGGTTCACAATTTTATGATTATCATTCCTCCTGTTCATACTGAGCAATAAAAGATCCCTTCCTAATGTGCTTATAATATAAGCTAATATGAAGTTTCAGTCGCCTAAATTAGTGGAATCATTTTAGTGACAAATTCCCTCTTTTTGTTTGCGATACTTCCACTGCAGTTAAACAGGAAAACACTGTCCGTTGAGACACAAAGAGGGAATTTTTTACTAAAATAATATTTCATCTTCACTTAAACCATAAGCACGTTTGGAGAGGATCTTCTAATGTCCAGTATGAACAGGACGAAGGATTGCAGCGAGAGGAACCTGTTTCAATCTTCATTTGGGCACCTGACTGTTGTTTTAAGACAGACTTGAAATATTGTGAACCTATCCTTTAACAGGGCGGCAAGTTATGAGTAGGGCTGTGGACAGGATCATGAGAGGAGGGGGGGGGGGGTACTCACGTGGGATTTCTGAATAAGTTCCTCCTTGGTGATCTCCCCCACACAATCCAGGTGAGGGCAGTCACAGCTGGACACTGGTGGCATCGCTCACCCAAAAAGTCTAAGAGAGACAGGACAAGAGGAAGAAACATTCAGTATGCATCTTTCATTTTGAGTCAGGTGACTTCCCAAGTTCCTATTTATAAAACAATAAGTCAGGACTTCCTGTTTTAAAAGAGTGTTTATTGACCCTACATCTGATACTTGATACTTCATGATTGTGTATATCCAAAGAAGAGCGCAGAGGACAAGCAAAACAGTCAGGCTACTGTAACCTGAGTCACCACCACATGACATAAGTTTTTCCATGCCTGCATGACTGACAAATTCTTATTATTATCAGCCGCTTAAAGACCAAGCAGCACATCATGCCACAGCTGTCAGCAGCTCATGAGGAAGCAGCAGTGTCTGCATAGCGTTGACCTGCCAGAAATGATTTTAGCGCTGACAAGGCAGAAAAATGTAGCGACACACACACACATCAGATGTATGAACACGTTCGAACAAATCTCCCTAGCAAACACGGCACAAACGATTTCATTCTGCGCATCACCGAAGCTCAACCAGTTAATTTAGAAATGTCTATCTTCATGTTAACTGCAGTGATTTTATTCCATTTGACAGCAAGACATAAAAGGATGGCCGAAAACCGAGACGAGCTCGGCAAACGAGCACAAACGCGGGTCGCGTGCCGTCGGTGACAGCAGCATTCAAATGGATGACACTGCTGCGCGAGTGGGGCGCCCTGTAACGGCATAACAACACGGAGGAAGTAGTCCATGTCACAGGGACAAAGGAGAAACAGGTGGAGTGACACTGAGTGTATTTACAAACACAATGGTTTCCTGATTATGTCTGAGTTGTGGATGTAAACATCACATCCCGGTTTTTTAGAAACCAGAACATGTAAAGATGTTTTCCAGTTTTCTGGTCACTGCCTGCCATGTGTGCATGTGTCTCATCAACTCATGTTACATAGTAGCTATTTAGCAAAGCAAACAAATGATGATCAACACTCTGAAAGGTGGTGAATGTCAGACATTGCTTATCAGTAACTTAAATTTTACTCTCAGCATCCCCAAAGCCAAAAACCAAACTGAGTTCATCCTCAGCTGTTGAGGTAACTTAGTCTGTACAGAAATGAAGAGCAGAGATGTCGAGGAATCAAACTCACACCTGAACACAGACGAAATCTGGACACTACAAGACTCACAACTGGGATACTAATCTCTGGTCTGCTTTATACTCTCAGAAAAAAAAAAGTAGCAGAAAGCAGAATTGTCCCTTTTGGTGTGCAAAACTGGGGCAATGCCCTACACCATTTGTGAGTCCTTTGCACCTTTGAAAATACAATTATGTGCCCTTACTGGCAGATAGCTTTATCACCCTTCTCTGTAGGGAAGTTCAATTCATTTTGCTGCCTTAACAGGCTATAACTATTGATTGTTCAGAGGAAGCAATTAAAACTCTGATAATACATTTAAGAGCTAGAACTAAGCTGGTTGGCTTTGTAACATATTGACAATGTGGGTTACTCCAATAAGCCTTTCAAACCTTTTGCGTCAGATGCAAGTTGAAAGATTTCTCGTGTCGTTTTAATTTAGGCTCATTTGGTACACATGTGAACCTACTGTCTCTGAAACTGGACTCCTGCCATACTTCTATTTTCCAGTGTGTATGAAAAGCCCTGTACAGTGGGATGAGAGGAACCCTAGTCTTGCAATACCAGACAATCGGAGATCTCCCCTCTTACAGATCGTCTGGGGATTTCTAAATGCACGGTAGTTGCTTGAACAGCGGCGAGAACAGCCGCCAACAAACCTACATCCCTTACATTTTGTCAAGGACACGCCTTACCGGAAATGATGCTCTCCACCCATTCTCCTCCGTCGTGAACTGCATGTCATCACCCCAATATGAAGGGCCGCCCTTTGAATTGGTTCTGCAATGCACGGTTGTTTTTTTTAAAACTCTTTTAAAATTAAAATTGTTTCCATCCAGTTTTAACAACGAAAGCTGGGAGATTGTCCTCAGTCTCTAGTTGAGCAAAGCATTTAGAGACTGACTTGTGAGTGTAGTAACCCCCTGGAGGTTTTCTATTATCAGGCTTCTCGAGGAGGCAGCAGTCCCATCTCCTCCACAAAAGAAAACAAGGCTCATGCAGTGCTTCAGATATCCCTTAGGGGAGCAGGGGACTTGCACATAGAGTGACAGAAGACAGTGGCCCCTTGGCGTCTGTCTATCAAGGGCCCTGTATTTGAAGAACTATTGCGTCATGAACAATCATTTGAGGATGAGCTTAAATCTACATTTCCTTATTTGACAAATTATACAAGCATTATTTGGTCAATACTTTGGAGACACATCCTCTCAGGGGAAACAGTACATCTGACAAAAATAAAGCACCTTTGAGTAATGCTGCGCATGTGAAAAAATATGTGAAAATGTAGGGAATGAAAACAGGAAATAAGAAAATGAAAGCATTCAGTGTGCTACGTAAAACACATGATAATATACTGATAAATGATTAATAAAGCATTTATAAACCGGCAAATTTATTTCAAGGCAGCTGCTAATAATTCACTCTCATATTTGGGCAACTTTCTCTAATTGAAATGGCCTCTTCAGGCCTAAAACTTTTTGTGTCAACGAGTCTGTCGCCTGCATGCCACTAGATCATTAGATGTGTGACCGTGCCAGGGCAAGGCTGCAAAGTGTGATCCTTGTTAGAGGTTGCACATTGACATTTTAGCTGCCAAGGAGTGTTCAGGTGTCAATGCCATGACAGCAGCAGAGCCCCAGTCAGCTCACAGCTCTCTGCTGCCTGAGATTCACAGATTTAAACCACACCAACATAGCCCAGAGTATCACAGCATACACAAATCTACTTCAGAGAACATATAGCATGGCTATGACTTGCCATTAAGAGGAAAAGCCCACAACTGATATTTTTGTTTACAGAGATAAGACAACTGATATTACACTATCATGCAAAGAAGAGGATGCAAAACATAATTACATCATGTTTCCTAACAACAGGTCAATTGGGAGATCAGCGTGAACACAGGAGTGAGCCAGTCCTCAGTTAAAGGACAGGTTCACAATTTTTCAAGTCTGTCTTAAAACAACAGTCGGGTTGAACGCTGAAAGAGGTTTTCCTCGCTGTAATCATTCCTCCTGTTCATACTGGTTATTAAAAGATTCCTTCAAATGCACTTTCAATGTAAGTGATGGGGGGCAAAAAATGCCTTCAAAAGTTTATCTGAGGCTTATATGAGGCTTCAGCAGTCTGAGCTAGTCATATCAAGTGGATATCTGCCAGATTTACAGTCTTATTAGCATCAAATTCCCTCTTTGTTTCCTCCTGTTTCAGTGAAGTACAATAACAAAAAGAGAGACTTTGACACAAAAAAGACCAACTTTGAAAGATATCTACTGATTTGACAGCTGAAGCTTCACATAAACTTTTAAATAGATTTCACAAGAGGAAGGCTGTGGACTTACATCGTAAGTGCATTATGAAGGCAACTTTCCAATAGCCAGTATGAACAGGAAGAATGATTACAGCAAAAATAACATGTTTCAAATGTTCATTTGGGCACCAGACTGTTGTTTTAAGACAGACTTGAACCTGTCCTTTAAGTTCATGTTCAGTCTTGTAGAAGTCAATACTTCACTTCATAGTTGCTATCTCTGAGTCTATTTAATAATCAAACTTTCTTATCAGCCTGGTTAACACATTATTTGTTTTACATGGATAAAATAAACGCAAATATATTGATAAAGCACAAGGTCAACAACATTTCTATTGGTCTTACCGGGCTCCAATAATAACCCTGAACTTTGGAGGCCTCCGTTCAAAAAGTCAAATGAACAAACTCACTGTGTCTGCAACAGTAAACACTACAGTCACTATAACATCTAGCAGTACAAAGAACTGACACTGACAAGCCTGCAGCGATTATGCAAGGCTGGTAAGAAAGAAAATATTAGTCCAGAGTCTTTCATCATCCCAAACCATCCTCACCCTTTCACTGTCTTCACAGCAGACACAATAATGATGCAGGAGATTTACTTCTGCACAAAGAGGTGAGGGCTACAGTCAGGGCGGGGCGTTGACCCAAACCAGGCAGTGCACATGAAGCTGATAATGACTCAGATTTTCTTGCTTTCCTTTGTTAACTTACATGTTAATGGTGTAAATGGTAATAACTACATTATAAGACACAACATTAGTTAGGTGCCCTTTCTTATTAGCACATTTTAGCAGGCAGACCATCCTCAAAAAAAAGGGTTAGCCGTTGTGTTGAAAACGTAACGTCACTACCATTTAACGTTAGCCAAGTAGAGTGCGTTATCACCAGGAACATTTGAAAATAACAACCCCAAGTATTTCAGCTAAGTGGATAATTTACTCTGTATGAGAGAAAGACAGCGTACATTACAGAAGTGTGTGCCTTTTGGCCTTGTCTACTGCTCAAATTGAGCTGTCAAAACCAGGCGAGGCTTTGACAGCGTCATAGGCTGACTAGCAACCTTTCGCTGTTAACGTTAGCATTATCCTGTTGGCAATAATGAGTCATCCAGTGAATATTTTCCTTGGCAAGCAAGCCATAACACGTGTCATGTTGTAAAAAGCAAGTAGTGACTGGATTTATCCACATAGGATAATACTGGAGTGAGATGGTGAGCTATTGATAACCATCTCGCTAGTGACATGCTAGCTAATGTTAGCCAGCTAGCGTCCCTGTATTACATGATCACCGACGATCCCACAGTGACTACACCGGAGTCAGCAGCTGCTAGCTGGCGTCGAAATACTGTTAGCCTTAGTTCTTACCTTCACGAATTAAAAGAAACGACGCTTCACGGGTAGATCCAATGATATCTGATGACTGGGGATATAAATTCAATCTGTATTTACAGACATATTTAAGAGAGCAATCCTTCACGTTCACCGTTCCTGTCGCTCAGCGTGGTTGCTAACGTTACAGCTGGCTCCGCCCCTTTCCGGTAAAAAAAACATATAAACCCTCGTCATCTGCTCCCCATCCTGCTGTAAACACTACACATCATCTGTGTTTGTGCTCCTTATATTTAACGGTATTATTCTTTAATAATGTCGACATGAGCTCTATTTTAACAAACATGATGTTGTCACAGCTTAGCAATGAATTGCTACCAGTGGTGGAAAAAGTACTCCTGTAAAAGTACCCATACAGCAATGTAAAAATACTCCATTACAAGTAAAAGTCCTACATGAAAAATCCCACTGAAGTAAAAGTACATACGTATTAGCAGCAAAATAGTAAAAGGGTAGTTATGCATTTTGCAGCACTGATACATGGCTAATACTCATAAACTACCAGGTGTGTTTCCAGGTAACAAATCACAACATTAACAGAAGACTTTTTGCAGTATTACCTTGAAACAAAAAAGCATGTTTGAAACACAAGGGAGGAGCAATTTCAGCACTATAATCTGATAATTACCAATTTTGACTTCCAATAATTGTCATGTAATTTGGAAGGTATTACGCTGATAGTGGTCCATAATATTTTGAAAATGTGAACCATATTACCTAATTATTATTAGGTTATTACCCCATTAATGTCACCATATTACCATTTGAAATATATGATGTAACCTTATTATTAGCAGGTTACCGTATTGTTACTGAAATTTTACTGTGCTATTACTAAATAGTTCTGCCTTATTGTTATCTTTAGCTGTTTCTACATAATTAATGCCATTAATACCAAGCTATTACCTGTTAATTAACATTATGTTAAATATTACCCCACTATTACCTTGTTATTACTGAGCTGTAATGTATAGTGCTACCAGTAAAAGTACATACGTATTAGCAGTAAAATGTACTTTAAGTATTGCAGTAAAAGTAGTGGTTTGGTCCCTCTGACTGATATATTATTATATAAGACATCATTAGATTATTAATACTGAAGCATCAGTGTGTAAGCAGCATGTTACTGTTGTAGCTGCTGGAGGTGGAGCTAGTTTCAACTACTTTATATACAGCTAGTTTAGTCCAGTGGTTCCCAAGCTAGGGGTCAGGTCCCTCCAAAGGGTCACCAGATGAATCTGAGGGGTCATGAGATGATTAATGGGAGAGGAAAGAAGAAAAAACAAAGTTCTGACACACAAATCTGTTTTCAGTTTTGGACTTTTTCTCTAAAAACATTTATTGAAATGAAACCATGTGAGAAGTTTAGAGGGAAAAATCACTATTTGGTGGAGCTGTTAACAACTCATAGACATCTGAAATGTGACCCTGACTACACACTGCTTTATGTAAGATGGCAAAAGCCAAAAAGGTTGGAAACCACTGGTTTCATCTTTAACAATGTGTTGTATTTTAAAAGCTTGTTATATTATCCATTGTGTCAAATCTTCATCTGAAAAGTAACTAAAGCTGTCAAATAAATGTAGTGGAGTAGAAAATACAATATTTCCCTCTGAAATGTAGTGGAGTGGAAGTATAAAGTAGCTTAAAATGGAAGTAAAGTACAAGTAGTGCAAAGTTGTACTTAAGAAAAGTACTTGAGTAAATGTACACTGAATGTTACTCTGTTACGTGATGCCAGCGTAGCAGAGGTCTATGCACTGCACACACCACCTCATGCCAACTTTGGTGAAATGTTAACTGCACTTCCCTCAATTTAGGATGTGTGGTCTGGAAAGAAGAGAAAAGTAAAGAGGGTCACCTGGTGGTGAAAAAATTAAAGGCATTATAAAATAAACCTATCCCAAGCGCCATCTAGCATGTTAACATGCATTTGTGTGAAATAATTCCCAGAGGACCCCTTTACTACTGAAACATATCCCTGAGAGACTTCTCAGGGACAGTGAGATAATACCCAGTGTCATCCTGATAACATCACAATCTGTTTTATGGAACAGATAAGATATTTCTCAGTCTTTGGATTGATATTTTTTCCTTTCTTCTATTTTTCAGTGACATGAATTTGTAAATACAAGGCGTGCAGACATAGCAGGAATTACATCAACTTTGGAAATAGTAAATATTTTTGTTTTGTAATAAATAATGCTTCCTGTTAAAATAATGACATAATAAATCAAGTTTTTGACTTTAAGTCAAAATTAACACATACTAAGACACATATTAAGACCTGTTTATGAGATAATATGTTTTTTAAGTCAAAGCTTTGAGATAAGTGAAACTTTTTAAAATACAAATTATGAGATATTATACATCAAAGGTATGACACAATAAGTAAAAAACATCACTTTAAGTTGAAATTATTAGATATTTATTCAAAATGTGACCTAAAAAGTCAGTATTTTGTATTTAGTATCTCGTAATTGTGACTTACCAGAGTTATATTTTTCATTCTTAACCTTTTATCTTCTTTTTTGTCCCCCATCATGGAAAGAGTCTCCATATATGGAAATAACGAAGAGGAAACATGTCAGTGGAGGCTGCTGATCATATTTACCCTCACTTTTTATTACTTTGGAAAATGTATTGTTTGAGTTCACTGAATATGACAAGAATCTCTGCTCTCAGTATTTTTTGATTAATTTGTTTATTATTTTGTCCAAAATTATATATTTACAAATCAAAATTCTGAAGCAAAAAACAAACCGCTCAGAGCTGATTGTCCATATCAAACAATAGATTTTGTCTTCTTTATCTGAATATACGAACAAAAAAGCTTTTAAAACTTGACTTGACTTGATAACTAATGTAAGCCTCACAAGATATTTATATGTTTTTTTATTTATACTTAGATCAGAATCATCTTTATTGGCCAAGTATTGTTACGCATACAAGGAATTTGACTCAAGGAAGGCTGAGATAAATATCGAATGGTTAAAAAAAGTGACAAGTTACTTTATATGCAGTACATACAGTAGGTAGGTTATATTATATACAATATATAGAAGTATACATTTTATGTTTTTATTATATTTTATTTATATTTATATCATTTATACAAGATATCTCTTTTTCTTTTGTTACATTCTTTAGTCCCCCTGGCGTGTTTATTGACACAAGTTGTATACACAAGGTGCTGTTAACATGCTATATACTGCTGTAAGATAAAGCTGTAGAAATACCGCCTCACAGTTGTATGCCTCCGCCAACCAGTCAAGTTGCAGTTCACATCCAAGTCTGCCCAGACTCATGTAATATTTGTAGTGAACACTTTGAAGGAATTTAATAAAAAAGGTATTAAGTGTATTTTCCTTGTATGTGTTCACATGCTCGGCCAATAAAGCTGATTCTGACAGAACACTAAGTTGCAGCCATGACAGGAGACGATGCTTCAGATATGAATGTTGCTGCAAAGAAGCTACAAATTCTAAAACGTGGATGCTTCACACACATCTTCAACCCAGCAGCACTGAAGATCTATACGTTCACCACAGTTTAAAGGTGGGAACCCAAGAGTAGTGTTACCAAATCATTATCCCACCAAATGTGAAATATGTTCCTGAGTTATGGCATTGAATAATGGCCAGAAAAGTGTTTTTGCAGAACATTATGATGTCACAGTGAAGTTGAACTTTGACCTTTTGACCCATTACTTCATTTTATCCTATTAGACATTTGTGTGAGACACAAATTAGTGTATAATTCTTGAGTTATGGCCAAAAACGTGTTTTTTGAGGTGACCTTTGACCACCAAATTCTAATCAGTTCATCCTTGAGTCCAAATGGACGTTTGTGCCAAATTTGAAGAAAAATTCCTTTCTCTGAAATGAAGACATCATTGGTATTTCCTGTAGAAACATGACCGTACAGATTGTAGTACCTCAGAAACTCGAGCGGGGGCGCTTTAGCCACATAGAAGTGAAAACGAGCATGCGCGAGACCTTCACTCAGCAGCAGCTGAGGTCAGCGGGAGGAGCAGTTAGACACTGGGAGCTGAGCGTGTGGAGGAGACCGCCAAGTGTACCGGTAATAACACTTATACTTGATGTTTTTACATTCAGCGAGAAGACAACAGAAAAATAAAGCATTTATTCGTCCGTCTCCGGCCGGTATAACATACTTAAACGACACTGCCAGCCGTTATTAGCTCTGTTAGCTTGCTGTTAGCTGCTCAGCCAGGCCAACAACAGTTCAGTTCTGTGATCTATCTTTTTCTTACCGTGTGGTAATATGATTAACATGTGTCAGAGACAATGAGCTGCTTTTACTCATGTACGGATTTATATATATATATATGTATACATCTGCTGAAACCTTTCAAATATTAAGCTAATTTTATGAAAGATGCTGTCACTGTACCATTGAATGAAAGTTAGCTATAACTTATTTGTTATTTCAGTCTTTGTTGTAGGGCAGTTATTGAAATTACCAGTACGTTAGTAAGAGAAGGAAAATGTATTTGTATAGCATCTTACAAACACAGAGGCAATTCAAAGGGCTTTACATATGGTAAAGACATGTACTTAAACATTGAAAAACACAATGAATGAATTGAAAGAGAATAGAATAGTATAATAAAAGAATACAATCAAATGCATCAAAAAGAATAGACAGGAAATACAGTTTAAGTGCAAATTGTCCCACATTTTAGTTAAGTACAGCAGAGGAGTAGCATAACTTGAATGTCTGGTGCTGGTTGCATCTTTAATAATGCCAAGTCTGAAGGATCTTTCTTAAATTCAAAATATATTAGAAAAAAATTTTTTTTGTTTGATTTGCTCGTCTTTAATTGATAGTAGATAAATGCAGACATTTAGGAATTGCCTCCCCACATCTTATGTCAGTTTTCTTTTGTTTGTTTGTCAGTATTATATGCTTTTTTTAGGACACTTCTACAAAATATGGATATGAACCACATGTGTTTGCATGTCTACAAATTCTTTTGCAAACTGTCCTTTTAGATGTCACACATTATTGGTGATTCAAACTGTAAGTCAATCAGCAGTTGAAGAGGCACATGATTATTTCTCTGTACTGTACACCCACTTATAATCCACTAAAATAAACTGCAGCATTTTGAGACAAAGAAAGAATCAACATTGTGTCAGGCTAAGACTCAGTTTCAAACGGGATAATCATCCATGTGATGAGCCACATGAGTCTCCTGCAAACTTAATTGGATGTTGCATGCTGTCTTGTCAAGGGGATATACAGGCGCTTAGAAGGTGCATTCCTTCAATGTGAGACTGTTGAGATTGTTTGCAGAAAGACAAAACATCTTGTTTACTTAGTGCACTCAGACAGGCACTTTGTTCAGGCGTGTATGCAATGTGAAGTGAGGTTTGAAATGTGCTCATACCTTTGGTGGGTGTGCTGAAGTATACATGGCTGATTTAAAGTCTGTTGTTGTTGTTGCCTTAGAATTTATGTTAGACTGCCACCTATTTGTGTTTGTGAAAAACAAATCTGTTATGGTCAAATAGGCTAAAGTTGTGGAATTAAAACAGTGTTAGAATTCACACGTTGAAATTTCATTTCTGGCAGGTTAATTGGATTTCATTTCAGCAGCATGCACTGTTGGACTGCACTGCAAATGGCATGCTGCCACCATGCTTTTAATGCCTCTCATGTGGGGGCACCGTTAGCTGTAACAAGTTTATGTTATCTACAGTAGATTTGTGACAAATTATGTAATGTGTTTGATATAAACTATTAAAATCAAAATTTCAGCTTTTATCAGAAGACCGAATATATTTGCTGGAGGGGCGGATTTGGCCCACAGGCCGCTATTTGCCTATCACTGCTGTATGTCATAGGCTTTATGTAATAACGTTATTATATCCCATCCTGATCCTCCAAGGTTAAACCCCTTGTATGTCACTCACTCCTGTCATTCTCTTCAGCTCCAGCAGAATGATGATGAATGGATAAGAGAGTAGCCAAGTCATGGATAGACCGCCACAATGACACATGAGACCCTCACAAGTTCCCAGCTGTCTGTCAAAGCTGCTGCGCTGCGCATGGTCGACCTACCTCTCTCCGTCTACGGCTCTCTGGCACAGGTGAGTGTGAGTGTTTGAAAGTGAGTTTGTTAACAGCCCTGTTGTTGTGAGTTCTTACTGGTCTCTGTAACTGGGAGAGAGAGGCAAATTTGTTGAGGGTATGATTACACTTACAGGTTCTGGCTTTTTTCCTTAACTGTATTGCAAACAGCTGTTTTGTTGCATTTTTGTATTTAATTTGTTAAGCCCTCATGTTGGCCTAAAATCATTTTTTTTCCAAAGTACTGGGTGTTGTCACAGAATATTTCCACACAAGGAAACTTAAAGAAAATGTCCAGTAATGCAGGCATTATGACTAAATTGGAGGAGGCTTTCATTTGTTATTTCTGTCCCTTTACTGTAATTAAAACACAAATTAAAGCCCCATCAAAATATTACAACAGAAAAGTAATCAGCAACTGTTTTGATAATCGATTAGTCGTTCCAGCAATTGTGATGATTTGCTGTTTATTTTTAGTCATGTATGACAGGGAATTGAACATCTTAAGGTTTTTGACTAATAGTCTGACAAAACAAGCAAATAGAAGACATCACCATGGCCTCTGACAAATTGCGAATACTGAAAATAATCATTAGTTGCAGCCCAATAAACATAATTCACATGACTTGACAAATAGCTAAATTATTAGACAGATTTATTCAGTAGTTTTTAGTGGTCTGGGCTGGGTAAATGTAGGGTTTAACTCTATTCCAAACATGCAAACCATAACCCCCTCACCCCTGTGGCTTCAGTGTTCATTTGTATTCGTGTGCGCATGCTGGTAGAACATGAAATACAAACTGTCGCACTCATTATAGCATTCCTCTACAGTGCTACTACTAGTCAAAAACTCCACTGGCTACCTTTGACAAGCAATGCCATGTTAGTGTTTTTTGTTTTCTATCTTTGCGCTTCTTTAATCACAGTATGATGCACAGAAATGCATCTGTATGAAGCAGAGTGAGTTGTGTTAAAGGTCTGGTCTGAATTTGGCACAACCCAGTGTCCCCTGTTACCCGGTTAGGACAGTATCTGTATCTGTTAAGAAGCCGCGTGATAGCTGATGACAAGATTTTTTGGAAGCATACATGTGATACAGACTGAGAGCCAAAACACAGTGTCTGGCTTCACTTGAGCATGATTACTGGGCTTTAAGGTGCAAATAGTTTTAATTTGTGAACAGCCACAAGAATATCCTACTCATGAAGGATTACATCCAGATGTTTTCAGAAAGGGCAAATTTCAAAATGTATATTTGATTACAAAACAAAGTAGAAAACAGCTCAGACTATTCATTGCAAACGGAACAGAAATGTCCCAGTTTTTAAATACGAATGCAGATCGGACACAGTTTATACTCAGCAAATAAATATATGAGTTTAGATAATATATAGATAAAAAGCTCCCTGATTACTTTAACACATTGAACACACATAATGTTATTTCTATCAGTCCCAGTGGTGCACGAGGAGAGTTTGTGTGTGGCTCAAGTCACGTAGCATTGGGATCTGGTAGGAGCATGTCTGACATTTGGCAGGAGCTGTAACAGAAACAGCTGCCATTTAATCATCCCCACCCATTCAGTAGCTTTTCAAAAAAAAAAAAAAAAAAAAAAGTCAATATTAGGGTAGTTGTCATAGCTCCAAACTCAGTGCTTATGTAATTTTCAGTTGTTGGGAATGTGCTGCAACGGTGTCAGTGAAGATAATCTCCCTCCTCATTCAGTGATTCTATCTATAGACAGAGAGGGGCCATGCACGCTATCTGAATTTGATTCTTTAAAATCTAGATGACAGGCTGGTATCTGATTCTCAGTGCTGCCTGTTACATCAGTGGTATCCAGTATAATCTGAGTTATGAATCCTCAGTTGAACTCTCAGGCAGGGAATTCATCCAGTTCAATTCATCCACTGAGTTTCATTTTTAGTTTGGTCAGATTATTACTACTGTTTAATTGAGACATTATAGGTACCCTGTTCGCAGGTGCAGAAATTCAGGAATAGTTTCAACCATGGACATTGAATACCTTATCATTGATCTCTGATATTCATTGCATTTCTGTTGTTAGAGCATGGTACTTTGCCGTAGTCTTCCTTTTGTTTTTAACATCTTGTAAGTGATTTCATACTACACAAAATTATTTCAAAACTTTGGACTGTGCACTCTGTGGCTGCAAATAATTATTTTCATTATCAACAAATCTATTGATAACTCATTTTGACTGTTTAATTTTGATTTTTAATAAAAATTGATGTTTTATATTACTGAAACATTGTCAACTATCAAACTACAGTACAGCTACATCGGATAATACACTCTATCTGGACCCAGTGTCACATCATCCGTCTGATCAGTTATCAGTGGGATGAGAAAAACACCAAAACAAATTGTAATCTTTATTGTTTTTGAATATGTTAAATTGTCTTCAGATGGATTTCTGGTACATTTGGCGTACAGTA
Organism: Scomberomorus guttatus; assembly: GCA_038419695.1. Taxonomy (NCBI): domain Eukaryota; kingdom Metazoa; phylum Chordata; class Actinopteri; order Scombriformes; family Scombridae; genus Scomberomorus; species Scomberomorus guttatus. The sequence continues at coordinate 10,199,907 of CM076457.1, forward strand.
GTAGGGGCTTTGCAATATGACCAAAAACTCATATCCTGATATAGGTCATTTCGTATCCCAATAACAATACATATCACAATATAGCACATTTTCTGTAAATTCAATGAATGTCTGGTCCGTGCCCAAAGACTGTAAAAAATAATAGACGTAGCCACTGTGACAATGCCCATTGGTTTTGTGGACTCCCGTTTTGAAGCCTCGAGTTAGAATTTTGACCATCGCCATTTTGGATTTTTGGAGCCAGAAGTGACCATATTTGGAGGGTGGAGCTGACCCTAATGCTAGCTGCTAGCTGCTAGCTTGGTTAGCACGGTGCATTTGCATGCAGCAAAGACATCATCACAAGGCTCGGGAAATCTTGCAGTGCATTTGTAAGCCTTCGAACCATCTGCAGGTCAAAGCAGTACAGCCTAAAAACCAAGATCCAACTGTATAACAGCAGTGATAAATCAGTTCTGCTCTACGGTTCAGAATGCTGGTGAGTGGTTGAGAGTGACATGAAAAAGATCAATGCATTCCGCAATGGATGTCTCCGGAAGATATGTTGCATCTTTTGGCCAGAAAAGATCTCCAAGGAGGACCTGTACAAAAACACAAACTGTTGCAATGTGGTGCTAGAAATTAAACAGCTCCAATGGCTCGGACATGTCCACAGAATGGACCAGGATCGCATTCCTAAAGTAGCCTTGAGATGGACTCAAGGGAGGCCAAGAACAACCTGGCAGAGAACTGTGACCTTTGAACTGAAAACGTCTAAGCTAACTGCGAGCCACAACATGATGCACAAGATAGGACCAGATGAAAGCAGATAGTCGCAGCCTCATGTTCCACAGGGACCGAAGAGGATTAAGTAAGTAAGTCTATGGTCATATGTCATTTATGGTCATGCTACTCTCCTCCGCTCTCTGTGGTTCACTGCTGATGGAGCTGAGGCCTCTTTGTGTGTGTGCTGCACACACAGCGGAGCAGAGGAGAGACAGTGAACCAGGTGAAGTACTCGAGTTGACGACAACTACATTTGTTACGTTACTGTAAGTGCATTAAAAGCTTTGCGAGTAAAAAGACAGTAATTTATTAACGTAACCCGCGCAAAAAAAGGACAGACTCCAAATGACGAAAAATATTGCCGTAAAGAGTAGGATTTGCGACACAACGAAATAAACGATAGCGCATAATATAAAACAATAGACGTTTTTCTATTGTCACACAATATATATATCATCATATCGCACAGCATTATACAGTAGTTGTCTAAACAGTAACAGAAACGTGAAGTGTGAGTTTTGGGATGTTCCCCGTGGTTAGGGAAGAAGATATAATAATATCATATTTTAAATGACGAATATGGAGCTACAGTGTTTTCATTTTGTTACCTTTTTTTTGGAAGAAACCAATGAGTTGCTCAGGATGCATTTAAAACTCATAAACTCATAATTAACTCCGGTAGCCGAATTGTTACTGGGGTACTGTACTGCATGCCACATAACTGCAGCGTCCCTGGTTCGATTCCAGCCAGGGACTTTTGTTTGTTGCATGTCATACCCATCTCTCTCTCCCCTTGTTTCGCCTCTTCACTGCCCACTGTCCAATAAACGTCCAATAAAGAAAGAAACTTAAAAAAAAAGAAGGAAAAAAACCTCATACATTTTCAATTTGCTCCTCTCTACATTTCCTCCAGGTGAGTGTCAGCACAGGCACAAAGAAACTGGTTGCTGCCACCACCTTTGGTGCTGTCTCGCTCCTCGTCCTCGCACGCCACTTCCAGAGAAGGAAGGGCAGAAAGAAGGCCATCTCACCGCAGTGGGAGCATGCTGGCTTTGAGTTCTTCTCCTCAGCCTCGGAACAGAACGGTACCACTTCCTGATTCTGGGATATATTTTTTTTTCTCCTCCACCAGCAGCTCAGTGGCCTGTGATCTCAATTTAGTATGTTAGCCCAGTTGCTCATTTGTGATGTAATCACACTGACGCTGCTGTATTACCTTGAACTGTAAGCATCAGGCTCCAGATAAATGCTTTAACTCATTTAATCTCACTTAGGAAGATTTGCCACTGATTAGAGTCCCAAAGAGAAATTAACAGAAATGCAGGATTAAATGGAGTCAAATGAGCAGTTGACTATGTTCATTCTTTTTAACACAACTGATTTAAGAGATTTTTTTTTACCCTGGAGAGCTTCATAAAGTTTCTACAGGTTTTAACAATGACAGGATAGCATTTTTGCAAAGCTGTTTGTGTATATATGAATATCAGTTTATCTCACTCTCATGATCATGGATCATAATTATCCGATGCAATAAACCCTTACTAATGCTAGTGTGAGACCCAGATGTGAATTACATTTGTGTTAAAGTATTATGTAATAAAGCATGTGCATGCAATTGGCAGAGTTGGTCCAAAATCAATATTCACCAAGATCCAAAGTGCTGCGTTACCTGCTGCCTGACTGCAGTGACTTTATGAGACTCTGTAAATGTGTTTGCAGTATTTGACTTTTCCCTTTTCTCAAACTTTACACTCTCTGATTATCAGCAAATCTCTACAAATTGTGTATGAATTTGGCTGGTAAAAAATAGCCTATATAGAATTCGTTTTTCTATACTATCCCTCAGCAGCAGATGAGCCAGAAAGAGAATTATTATAACAGGATGGAATTTTCTCTTAAATACTATCTCTAAACTCATCTTTATCTATCCAGATAACACCAGTCAACAAAACATCACTCTCTCCCTCAACTCCAAGAATGGCTACTCCTCTGGTCTGGTCCTCACTACAGAAACCTACAGAAAACTGTCCGGGTCTCTGCAGAGCCTGGCCTCGGTAAGACAAATGAACCATCTGGTCTAATAGCATTTACTAGAATATACTACATTTGCTACATAGGACAATGCAATGTGTACCAGAACATTTTGTGTTTGTGGTGAGATGCTGTTTCTGCGGCTTGAAAGTTAACTGTGTTCATCTGCTGTGTGTTTGCAGGTAAAAAGTGTGAACTCATCCAGCAGCAGCACTTGTGCAAATGAATCCACCTGTTGGGACAGACTGGGAGACGCCGACATCTGCAGTATGGTCAACTTACCCGTGACCACACCTGAAAACCTGTACCTTATGGGTAAAGAGATTTGAATACTACATCACCTCACTGTGTTTGTAGTAAGCAGAATTGACCATGTAATCCGTTGATATAATGGAGGATTTATCCAATATTTGAAAAAATGACCCTTACAAAAGGATTGATGACACAATATGATACTTTGTACGACGATCAATCATCCGTTTTGGTGGGTTGCTTTAGGTTTCGAAATGGAGCTCTTGAGTTATTGATCGCTTTAGGACACTCACTGTGTGTGTGTGTGTGTGTGTTCTCCCAGGTATGGATTTATTTGAAGAGGCTCTGCGGCGGTGGGAGGAGGCATTGACATTCAGGAGCAGGCAGGTTGAGGACGATGTAAACTGTGCTTCTGTTAAAACAGGAGCTGGAGATGCCATCGCTGAGCAGGGCATGGAGGTGAACACAGAGGCACATGTTACACTTAAAGATATATATATATATTAATATTTGTTTACACTGCCATATATGACACCTGTTTGACAATATTCAAAATATTCAGTAAAGTTTGGAATCTGTTGCCGTGCTTAAAACAGGGATATAAGTGAAGGAGTTAGCTGCTTTTTAATATGTCTGGACACTATTTCTTTAAAATGCCTCCCTGCAAACTGTGAATGGCTGTAAAAGGGTTTTGTAATGCACTCTTGATAGTCATATGTGAAGGAAAACAACACTTTTAACACTTTTTTTGCATTACTACTAAATAAAATGGTTAGACAGCGGCATGAGAAGGAGAAGAGTCGGTGTGTTGGTTAATAGGCTCCTGCATTCTTAGTGGCATGGAGTCAAATCCTTCCAAAGATTTCTCTTTTACTTTCTGTATTCTGTGTACCCTTCAACCTTCCCCTGTTGTTATTTAAAAACCAAACACCAAGAGCTGCCAACAAACACTGCACTGCAGATGGCATACATAAATAACCGGTATTTTGACAACCCACCGGTGCCACAGAGTTTGGATTGTATAACGGCTAACTCACAGGCTCTCTAACCTCATTAGAAGGGTTATGGATTAGTGTGGGTCAAATAGTTAAGCTTAGGCACCCAAACAGACATCCTGCTGCTGAGTCTCTCAGCGGTGTCCCTTAAGAAAGCTTATTTAAAAAAAGTAGGTGAACAGGGATTCCCAAGACAGAGGGTAAAAAGGTCTTTTGAAGTTTTAGAAAAATAACTTTACCTCTGCTTCAGCTGGCACTTTCCTTAAAATCATTAAATTTAATGGTGGTCTCTAGAATGAACTAATAACCTGTATTAATCAGGTGCCTAATGTTACATTTTGTAGGACCTGTTTTTAAATCACATTAAATTGAATTACATAGTAAAACTGTACTTAAATTAAGTGGAATCAGAGTAAAGTAAAGCATCAAGACCTGCCATATTTCTGTTGGTCATTTTTTAATTTTTTTTTGCGTTCAGGACGCCATCAGCGCAGAGTTCATCCACAGGCTGAAGTCTCTGCTGCAGAGAGCTTACCACCTCCAAGAGGAGTTTGAGGGAGTGCTCTGCATGTCTGAGCCTTCATCCCTCAACAGCCAGGGTGAGTCACAACTAACACAAAGCAATTGGTACACCTGTGCAATATAATGCAAAGCAATACAGTAGCTTTGTGAAGCTTATAATGTAGTTCTTGTGAAGACTGCACCAGAGAGATGCTGATTCAGTTTGACAGTACAATATAATACTGTGAAATACACAAATTACAGTTGTTTTTTTTTTGATTATTCTCTTTCTCTGATAAAATTGCAGACATTTTGGCCAGAGAGGAGCTGGACGACGCCTGTCTGAGAGACAGTGTGAGCATCGCCTCCACTGACTCTTTTGTTTCTGCTGCTGAGGTGAGAGAAGCACTCACCTTCATCCTGTAAAAACACACAGAAAGATGTTTCCATACGTTTGTGCATGCAACTTACAGTACCAGACAAATGTTTGGACACATCTTCACATTCTCTTGAATGAGAAAGTGTGTCCAATCTTTTGACTGGTACTGTAAGTGAGATGAAAACTCTAAATCTTCCAGAAAACATACAGTATAAGTTTGGACACACTTTCAAATGTTTGACTAGTAATGTACATCTAAAAAAATCTTTATCTTAAAATGTGCAACATTACTTTTCATCAAACTTGACTTTTACTATATAAAAAACTTTAATTTTAGAGAAAAAAACACAAAGCAAAATCCACTGTCAGGTACAATAATCATTAAAATGCTACCTGTTACAGTTCTTTCAAATTTCCATTTTGTTATCCAAAATACACAAAACACTGATATATGAGGTGTGATTGATTTTGAAAGAGGAAAAAAACACTCACATTTAAGAACCTGGAATCATCAAATGTTTTGCATTTTTGCCTTAAAAAACAAGATGACAAACAAGATGACTTGTCAGATTAAAGCGAGAGCCTCATATTTATGCCTCACAGCATGTTGTTACAGTTAATAAAACACATAAATGTAAAGTTTCAGTAAAAAAAGAAACAAGCAAACATCTCAACCTCAAACTTTCTGAAGCATCAAATCTTTGACAGCTTCACAGCAGGAGTTTGATTCAAATAGCTCTCATCTTCCTGTAGGTTTACCGCCCGGTGTGCACCGGCACTCAGCTTATCTCTTTTACTCATTAAGTCACTGTGGGGGCTCGAGCTGTGTATCCGGTGCTACTGGTGCACTTCACCCACAAAGAATAAAAATAAACTGGTTAAGAAGTACTGATTTGTTTACTGAAGCTTCAAGCTAAAATCTTTGAAAAGGCGTTTATCTCCCAACATGATGAAAGATGCTGTATACCTGGCTTGGGTGTTAATATATCCAGTACACATCGTTTGATGTAAATAACTGTTAGATTATTAAACTTTGAACAACTGAGCACCTACAGTTAAACAAATTATTGTTTGAAATTAATAAAACCTTCAAATGTAGGTGCTTAAACTCAAACCAGTTTACCATTTACTGACCAGTGAGTGTCACGCAGAGCCGTCAGCAGTGAAACTGGGTCACTCATACTGTGAGTCGCTATAAATAGACCCTCAACATTCCTCTTTCAGTATACAATACTGTTAGAGTTTCACTAGAGCCTCCACATGCTAAAACAAAACAAAGATGCATGTGCCAGGAGTGGTGTTATACTGTTCAAAGATGTACAGGACACAATACAGTGCACGTTAATAAGTATTAAGGGTAAAGGTGCAGCGGTCAGACATGACTTGACTCACTAAGGTGGGACGGAGAACTTCAGGTTCAGCCTTTGAGACTTAATTGGCCCGATGTTGAGTGTCAGTTACCCTAAACAGAATGTTTTTTCTACTTTCCTAAATATCAGCAAACAGGTTTTGCTGCCTTAAATCTGCAACATTAAAATAGCAAAAGCTGTGACTTCATTTCACATATTTGTTTTTTTGTTGTTTTTTTTTTTTTAATGGAAAGACACTTCAGCTGCACCTCATTTCAAGTGCATGTAGACATGGACAGACAGGCAGGGGATTCAAGGGATCGTTATTTTGTCCATAATCATCCTTTTCTACCTGTGCTGTCCTTCTCTGTCTCAGCTGTCAGAGCACAGAGAGCTGAGGAGTGTCTACACTCTGGGTCATCATCCTTTCTACGAGGAGGCACTGCAGCTGGCAGAGGAAGGCAAGATCTCCTGCAGAGTGCTGAGGTAAATGCGCTCGTTAACATTACACACATGAAAAACACGTGTTTAAATAGATGATTCTGGCAGGAAAATGTATTTTTCATAGCTTGTGTTGTCTGCAGACATTTCAATGTGATCTTTTTCTTGGTTTTCTTTGTCAGAACTGAGATGCTGGAGTGTCTCGGGGACGTAGACTTTCTGGCCAAGTTGCACTGTGTGCGGCAGGCATGTCAGGTACAGTCAGTCCTCATATATTGAAACTCAGCATTATAACATGGCTCCCACTGAGATGACGGGATTTCTTGAATATTGTTGAATTTAAAAAGTTGTGCCCCACAGTTGGGTTTTTCCAGATGGTAATTTTCAGCTCTTTTGCTGTAGACAGTTGATATTCAACTAATTTATATTCTTATTTTTTTAATGAAAACAACCAGGAATGAATACATTCATTGAAATGTACTACTGCACTGTAGAAACACATCAGGAAGTTTGCACCAGAGCCACTGTGGGAACTATTAAACTTTACTTTTAACAGTTTAATAATTTTAGTACGATTATATTTTGTCTCCAGCTGATTCTGTGTGAGAGGACGACCAGGATGTTTCTGGCCGACACTGGAAAGAAAACACTGTCTTCCATCATTGTTAAAGCACAGAAGGTAAGACTGAAGTCACAACTCACACTGTAAATAATAAGATGACACATTTTCAATGAGTGCTTCCCACCTGACTGTTGTCATTTGGACTCTAGAGCCCAAAGAGATTCGAAGAAGTGTTTGAAGAGATGATTTCCTTCCTGGAGCACACGGAGCACTGGGAAAACACAGAGGTGGAGCTGGCCACACGTGGGGTGAGTTACTGTACCACTGTCTGACTTTCTCCTCTGCCCTCTCTGGCCCTGTTTACACCTGGCACTAACGTGCGACTCAGGTGAGCCGATCACAAGTGGACACCTCTAAGAACGTCTGATCACACCTGGCATTAACATGCGTCTCCACATGCATCTTGAGTGACCACTTGTGATCGGATCTCACTTCCCCGCTCTAAATGCAAATAAACGCGTACATCATTTCTGTTTGAAAAGACCAAATTCATTGTTGTTTTTACAGGATAACAGGATAAACAGTGCATTGTGTGCCCCCTCACGAAAATCAAATGCCCATCCTATTGATTTGCTCTAGTGCCACGTCTGAACAAATATAGAGTTATAAGCAGTGATCTCCCCGCAGCTGCGTCTCCCCAATGAGAGATGCTGTGTGCATTTGCTCACGAGGCACAGCCGTGTATCTTTATTGATTATTTAAATCCCCTGACAAGCCGACAGGATCAGTCAGGATCTAATGTTAATTAATGTTCTGTTTTCTTCTACACATCCAAAAGGTCAGCTGTTACACACAGTTCAGGTTCATACAGTGAAATTGTTTGTAGTAAAGCAGCCGTCCTCCTGATGAATCCTGAGCTCATTATGTCGAGCAGCGCAGCAAAACTAAAAACTGTAGTTTTCAACTTAACAGGACAGAGGAAACTATCCAGGGGAAACAGAATTAAATGTTGAAACATTTTTTCAGAAGCTAAACAGGAAAAAAATGGGAAGTGGATTTTGTTTTTGTTTTTTTTAATTCACACAAAAAAACAGAAAAATAAAATAATGCATTTCTTTATCCTGATATCAAACAAGTTGAACACAGCTTTGGACGGAGGGTTCACAGACCGGGAGGCAGCAATGAACTTCCTGTACCTAGTCTGCTGGAAAATAGAGGATGTCAGTTGAGGAGACGCTTCTTCAATGTGGCCCAGGACTCACTGCATTCACACTGCTAAAAGAATGTGGCCACATGCGGCCCAGACCACCTCCGACAGGTGGTCTGATCAGATCTCAATGCGTCCTCAATGTGTCTTGGGTGCGTTCACACCTGTACTCAGAGCTGTCCACTTGTGATCGGATCTCCCGAGATGCATGTTAATGCCAGGTGTAAACAGGGTCTCTGCTTTTTTTCTTTAACATAATAAAGTTTTATACTCATCCTCACCAGGTGAAGCACTTGAACTTCTATGACATAGTGCTGGACTTCATCCTGATGGACTCGTTTGAGGACTTGGAGAATCCACCAATCTCCATCCAGAATGTGATCAACAACCGCTGGCTCAACAGCTCCTTCAAGGAGACCGTAAGTAGAAAAGTGGCAAATAATACAAACTGGAACAAACAATAGTTCACAGGGGTTCAACATTTTGCAAAGACATGATATTTTTTGCTGAGAAGTTTCAGCTTTTTCTAGAGTCTGGTCTGTATGTATTTGACAGGCGGTGGCGTCTAGCTGTTGGTCAGTACTGAAGCAGAAGAAACAGCACATGAAGGTATGAGTTTGACACCTTCAAAATGTTTTCTGATGTACTGTAACAGACTAACTGCTGGAAGAAACGCTGTAGATACTCTTCAGTCTTTCCTCTAATCTGACATCTTCATCTTTATCCCTGATCCTGGTCTTTAATATTTGCCAACAGACACAACCAACTACCTACCAGGTTAATTAGGAGTAAACTCTGCTTTTTTCTTCTCAGGTGTCCGACGGCTTCATCGCCCATTTCTACGCTGTGTGTGAACAGATCAGCCCTGTCCTGGCCTGGGGTTTCCTCGGACCTAAGAGCTCCCTGCACGACTTCTGCAGCTTCTTCAAGGTCAGTCTTAACAGCAGAAATACTGTGAGAATCACATCATGTCTGCCAGCTTTGCCTCTGTGGAGTTTTCTGTTATGTTTACACTGAGTGATACCAAAAGAGTCTGTATGCATGAGGTCTAGTTTGAGTATTTCAAATCCTGCATTGTTTACATCCATGATTACTAGCTTGCTGTCTTTGTTGGCACATTTCTATGTTGCCACCTTAGCCACCTGTAGATCATTGGATTAGTGTGAAACTATTGGCAGGACTGTGTATCATGTCACCCATGTGCACGTGCATGACCGAGGAAAAACAAAACAGGGAGCCACTCATGAAGAAAACAACTGCTCAATGGTGCAACTAGAGGTCAGAAACTCCACAGGGTACCTTTGAATATTCTTCATACACCTTCTTCAGTGCAGTACATGTGTAACCACAGAGATCCATGGTCACAAATAGAGTTTGATTCAAATACAATCAGTATACTTGAAGTATTGTGTACCAAAAATGACAGCATCTAGTGTGAGAGGTATTGATCGTAGTGATGAACCTACAGAGAAATATCACCTCAGCTTTAAGAAGCTTTATAGTGATTTTCAGCTCATCGTTTAGCTGTCCGGCTGCAACTTTACTGTTTTGGTTCACTCTCAGTGTTGTTTTCGGACACAGCCAGCAGCTGTTTTCAGAGGAAAAGCTCTAAAAATCGCTACTTGCTCAATACCAAACAGCAAACAGACAGTTAGCTGTAGACTAGCTAGTGAACATAGTGGAGCATTTAGCAGCTAAAAAGCCAGATATTTCCATCAGGAGTTGGTAGAGACAAATATAGAACTAAAAGAGTGAATATTGGACTTACATTCACTTGGTGGACAGAAACACGACTACAAATGAATGATAATGTTGCTCCGTAACTGCTGGATGTGTAAATAAGCAACTGATTGCTGACAAGTTCAACATATCAACTTAAAAGGTGACGTCAGTGTTGTGTTCACAACTAGTTTCCACTGTCCCCAAGTGGTCAAAAAAATCAGTTACTGCAGGTTTAAATTGTTTTATACTGACTTGTTTTTTTCTTCTCTTCTCCAGGACCAGGTGCTGCACTTCCTGAAGGACGTCTTTGATCTGGATAAGGTGCGTTACTCGTCAGTAGAGAGCCTGGCAGAGGACATGCTCCACCTGCTGCACCGTCGCTCTGAGCTGCTGCTGGCCTACCTGGGAGCCGACTCCCTGCGGCACCTCAACAGCTGCAATTCCGCACAGTTGCAGCTGGTGCCCAGCGCCCTGCTGGAGGCACCGGTGCAGTGAGAGATCTCCACACAGACCTGCGTCGTCAAACACTAAACATAAGAAAATCTCTGCATTTATCCTAAGGTGGGTTCACACCAACTGTCGGACCAAAGAAGACTTTCCGTAGGTGTGATCACATCTTTTATCTGTGTGGTTCAACACTTTATTGTATAACACTATTTGGCCAGGGTCTGACATCCACTCATTACATTTCCCATCATGCCCCTCTGCTCCCAATACTCTGTATTTGAGGATCTAGATAAACTGTACCAGCCACTACCACTGTACCAGCCTTCACACTTCATCACTATCTACGGTGCGGCCTCCTCCTCCTCCTCCTCCTCCTCCTCATCCTCATCTCCCTTTTCACTGTGCCATGGCAGTGCATGTTAGATTTAAAACATCATAGCAATAATATTTGTAATTTAAACTTGCTGTGAGACCGACATTGATTCTCTAGCAGTAGAAATAACGCTGTATAAGCAGAAGCGTATTTATGGCCATTAAGAGTGTGAGAGGAAAAAAATAGTATTTTACTGTATTTATTTTATTATACAGCTAAATGAAGCAGGATTTATTTTTTAGAGGTTGTAGTTGTGACTGTATGCATCAATGGATTTACAGCAAACATACAGTAGTATGAATACCAGTGTTGTATAATATATAATAAACTTCATCAGTAAGTATTTCCACATCCTTCAGAACATCAGCAATGCAAAACCTCTAAATGTGCTTTGTGATGCTGCTTTATGCACGTGTTGCCCAGGGTAACCCTGAAACAAAGGGATTTAGTTTGAGAATTGAAAAATGTGCGCGTTGTGTTGACCAGCTGTTGGACAAAGGAAATACATATTTTAAGTTACTTGAAAGGGAATGTTCAGAGTTTTTATTGGGTTTTGTTTTTTTTGGCCCCCACCCCAGAACACAAACCTTCATGCAATATATAAATACAGCCTAGAAGGCCCTTGATCCCATCAGCTACAGGAAATACAAGATTATATCTAACTGTTGCATAATCCTGCAGCTGTTGAACAACGTACGAAGCCTTATTATCAATGCACATATTTAAGCCTTGTCTTTGTCATTGAATGTCAGTCTGAAAAAGTCTATTTTTTGTAACCTGTGAAGTTTGAAAACACTCGACGTCTGCTCTGCTGATCAGTCACTGCCATGTACAAAGCACATACAAGAAAAGCTTCAAGCAGTGGAGTTACTGCAGGATTAATGTGTGTTGACAGATCAGAAGAGTTCATTCCAAGATGCTGAATACTCACTTTTAAGGGGATGGTGATTGAGTTTCCTCTTAAAATGAGTGGTTCACACTGTTTTCCCCACGTCTACAAACAATGCTCACATGTCCGTATTTACATTTGAGTTATTGTTCGCTGAAATCATTCCTCCTGTTCAAGAAGAGGTTCCTTCTTAAAGCAATTTTAGATGTAAGAAATCTGGGACAAAATCCTTAATCTGTGCAATAAATCAATTGGTTATTTTCTAGTTCACAATTTCAAGAGTTCTTGCACACCATTAAGTCTTAATGACAGGTGCATAGGATCAATAAGTCTTGACTTCAGAAAGGAATCAAAGAATCCTGCAATCTTATCTTCTAGTTCAAAATTCTCTCATTTCTTTAGAATCAATTTTATTTGAGTTTATTTGCCCAATATCATAAATTTGCCTTAAGAGGCTTTACAATCTATACAGCAATACAACTTCTATCCTCTATTCAGATGAGGAAAAACCTCCCTAAAAAAAACTTTCACAGGGGGGAAACCAGAGCTGAGACAATTAGTGGATCCACAACTATTTTAAGGATATAAATGGCATCAATTCACTGGTTTTAGCTTCTCAAATGTGAATATTTTCTTATTTAATGATAGGAATATCTTTTGGTTACAGACTGCTGGTTGTGCAAAACATCATGTTGACATTCTACAGACCAAATTTTCAACTGATCTGAAAGTAATGTGAATTATGGAGAGGAGGAACAATAAGTCTAAAAACTATTTTAAAGTAGATTTGGGCATGTGGGTGTTTTAAGACAGTTGGGGAAAATATGAACCTGTCCTTTTAAGGTGGATCTTATTTTTGGAATGACTTTGTCCACACACGGAGGTCAGTTTTTAAATGTGTAAATTCACTTTGTTTTCATGTATAAATGATGCAAATAAATACTGATGAGAAGGTGTTTGGCTGTTGGTTGTGTTTTCTTTAACTTGTTTGATCTAAAACTCAAGTAAATTAGTCTGGTTTATTTATTTGTTACAACTTTATTAATGAACATGGCAACATTTCAGAAGTCAGAACAGTTAAATTCAAGAAACAAACCAATAATTTTGATAATATACACAGCACATGAAACCTTGTTACCTCTAAGGCATGCTCCTTATTTCTCACTTCTGTTTTGTCTTCTACACCCCCACGAACTCTGTATCGAAACACTTCGCTCCAAAGAAGAGCATCTCACATGTACAGAGTGAACAGCCTCAAAACATACAATATGACATTCTAACTACAAAAAAGGTGATTTGTTTTTTTTTTTTAAACTGATAACCCCAAATTTACTGCCAACAAAAACAGTGCATGTCATCGAAAGTACATCAGTTCCTGTCCTCGTCCAACTTTCTAAAGCACATTCCTATTTACTTCAAAGTTATTGAAGGCATTCAAAGCGAATCATAAAACCAGACAACTCTAAATACACTATAGCATGGTTAAAAAACAGTCAATCCGAGCTGAAAAACATGTATCTAACCAACACTTTGCAATCACAAAACTTGAACTTCATTGCTTTTTTTTTTTTTTTTTTACCTTATCACTGGAGCTCTTGAACAGTCTACGTTCAGCAGTGGGATTGACTCAAAGGATTCCTCCTTTTGGGGACAAACTACCGACAGGGCCTGATTCTACGACCTAAGCTTGCAGCATCCTCCAACACTGTGAGCGAGAAGTGAAGGCAGCAGCGTTTCAATAGCAGATTTGTACTGCACTTAAGGGCAGATTCACACCACGACAGAGATAAAATAAAATTAAAAAAAAAAAAATCATGTATTTCACTGTTTCTGACCTAATTAGTTGAGCACATTGCTAACTTCTGGCAACAGATTTGCATGGCATGCAGTTTGGTATACCAGTGTCAAAGAGGGCAAAGTTCTCTAGAGCATCGATACACAGTCACTGTCAGACTTACCGGGGTGCAAAGATAAAGCTAGTATCAAATATTAAGCACATACGACAACATTTCCCGTGAGCCTACACAACTTTTTTTTTTTACTCAAGTTGGGTAAAGTCAAACTTCATGTAACAAGTCATACAGCTCATATCATGCAGTTCATTCATGAAAGCAGATCTTAAAAAAGGAAACAAAAGGGCTCAAATATCCTGGACATTTCTTACGACTAAGCATTAATGCATTTAGGCATGTTAACGACACAGGTAAGCATTTTTTTTTTTTGCATGTATATTGGTCATGTCACTGGACAAAAACACTGGTTTCCTTAGGTTTCGCTTACCTGTGTTATTGCAGCAGAACCTAAGGTGCAAGGTCTGGGATGACACTGCAAAGATCAGATATATATATATTGCACTGTTTGCCATCAGTGAACAATGCAGTCAAAAAGATGTTCTTTTGACCTTAAAAATTAACAGCCTTTAACAACAGTGCTCATTCAGAAAATGTCATAAAAAAATCAATACTGAGCTAGTCAGAAGCACTTCCACTACTAGCATTCCACATGCTCATATATCATTAAAGAAATAACAGCAGAAACCTAAGCATGCTACACTGGAGTTATGCAGTGAGATTTGTCTTGAGCAGTGTCATTTATCTGGCAATGAATGGCATTTAAAGAACATATGACAGTCTCAACTACACAATGGCACTTTGCAAGGTCAGATATTCAGAACCAAAAACCACATGGACATCCTTAAAAAAAAAAAAAAAAAAGCAGTTCCTACCGACAGTGTAACAAGAGTGCTGACATTTAAACCCTCGGTTCAGAGAATCAAATCCGACTGGCGCTGAAATGCTACCTACACAAATAAGTCTAGAGCAATCTACAAAGCAAACTGTATCAGCATGAATTCAGTCTGTTATGCAGTCAGTGGAGTCACATAAGGGGAAATATGTCTCAGAAACATGTGGTACAAGAATCATCAAAGTCTAAAGTACTATGCCTCTCCTCAGAACATTTGATACTTACCCAAAGACATGGGGAAAATGGCAATATTTGACAAAAATACTACATCTCTTGCAATTTATAAAGCATCAAAAAGAAGGCGTGTATCTCTCAAATGTCAATCACAGTATTGTACTTACAGGATAGGAGGGCTGAACTCTTGGATGAAGACTGCTTAGCCACCCCCGACCCTACAAATCTATTTTCTTATATTGGATAAACACTAACAGAATGGGCACAGCAAAAAATAATAATAATTTTGCAATGTTTTTATATTAAAAAAACATTCTTTTTAAAAAAAACAACAAATTTATACATGTGAGTTAGTTCACAATTGGAAATGGGCAAGACAAACGTTTCAATGCAGTTTTGATACAGTGGCAATTTACCTGACTGTCCTGGAAAAAGAACAGCACAAAATATATATATATATAGATAAGATATAACACTAAAAATATGCAACATTTCTTGCAACCACGTTTTCTGAGGAACATGTTAAGAAAATGACTTGCTTACCGCTTTTCTAAACTTGCCTGTGGAGGAGGAAGTGTCTATCAAGGCAAAATACAGTGCATACTACCTCAACAATGTCAGCAAACCAGGCAAATTTTTTTTTCTTTTTAAAAAAAAAAAAAAAAAAAAAGTGCCACAGCAACGCAGTTAATGCATGACTTACGGAACAGAAATACCTGTCCACTTTCTTATGACAAACATCTGTCTACTGCTAAAGTCAGAGCAATGTCAGGAAACAGGAAGTGTAAAAACTATCAACAAGAGGACGTTTGTAGGTCTGAACCACTGAGGATCAATGCACGCATGTAACGTATCTAAGAGCCTTATAGACAGTTGGAGAGAGACAGGACAGCACAACTTTTGAGTCAGCCATTTTGCACAATTAAACCCACATATGGCCTGTATTTCAAACTTTCCCTCCCCCCCCCCAAAACAACCAAAAACAAAAAAAACATACATAAATTCATCTCAACCCCAACTTACCAACACAGGAGGTTTCAGTTTGTTTTATTGCAAAAACACAACAGGCAATAGCATTTTAAAACTGAGATGATTTACATGGTAATGTCTACAGTTTAATAAACATGAGTTCTAACCACATTTAATGTAGGTACAGGGCTGGAATGACCATATGTATAATTACCTCACTAAAAACAAAGCATTTACAAGAAAAATGAAACAAAAAACAAAAAAAACAAAAAAATGAAAGAGGACGTGTTCGCCGGGAAATCTGCCATCTATGTGAAACACTTTCAAACCAAGGAAATTTAAGATCTTCATCAAGGCGTCTGCATCCAAACATTTAACAAAGGATTTTGTTTCGACAATGTAGCATTTACTTTATGTCCACTTCACATTACTGGCCCTGTGCAGAAGAAAATACATAGAAGATACATTGCATGTTAACAGCAGAAACAGTGGACGCAGCTTCCCAAAATAAAAAGCTAAAATCCTGTTTTAGGAAGGAAACAGTTTTTGGTTAAGTTTGTGAAGCTGCTGCAGCCGCTGGAACCCTGTAAACCTGCAGGAGGAAGTGGGTTAGGGCAAAAAAAAAAAAAAAAAAAATTTGAGCATTCAGTGGAAATGGAGGGCAGATTCTTATTGGGGGCGTACCTGAGAGGCTTGGGGTGCTGCACCCATTGTCTGAGGGTTGGCTGTGCCGTAGTAAGCAGCCTGCTGCCGGTAGTACTCTGCCCAGGCAGCGCTGTAGTCCGGCTGGCCTCCAGGCTGGGAGGCGGCCGCTGCTGTCGCTGCTGCGGCCTGAGGGGCCGCTTGACCTGGAGGGTCAAACAAGAGAGAACACGTTGGTAAAGAAAACAAGGAACGATTACAGCAAGAAAAACATGTCAGTGTTTCTTTGGGCACCTGACTGTTGTTTTAAGACTGAATTGAAAATTTGTGAACTCGTCCTTTAAGGGTTGAGAGCATGTTGAAACTTGTTGCCGCACCCAAATCCTGTTATATACAGCAGGAATTATACTTTTGAGTGCTGATAAAAAGATTAAAAAAAAAATCTTCTGTCTCATCACCAGTTAGGGTGTGGCAACAACTGCAACATGCTTGAGTCCATTGAGACCAGAGCAGCAGCTGTTGTCTGCTGTGTTGTCAAGACCTCACCCATAAAAAAAAACAAAAAACAGGTTGAACCAGAACAGGAAGGCAGATCCTCCTGCCCCACCGTCAGTGTGACCGACCTGAACTCCACTGATTAATCTGACAATTATCTTCTCGATTAATCAATTTGTGTCAATGAAAATGACACAAAACCCAAAGAACTTCAGGTTACGATCATGTATGATGCATCAAAGATTCAAAATCCTCAAATTTGAGAAGCTGCAACTAATTTTTAGCATTTTTTCTTAAGAAGTGACAATTCTTCAATTATCACAATAGTAATTGTTGCAGCTCCAATTTTTAAATAAAACTAGAAGGCTATGAAATGAATGCAAAAACTAAGTTTCAAAGAATGCAATATAAAAGCAAAGGGACATAAAACATCATGTTCTACAGCACCTCCCACCCTTTGATTCATTATCCAACAGATTTGAAACCTGTTTAACCAATTATCCAATGACAATTGTACACATGGTCTAGGTTGACTATACATGTTGTTTGCCTCGTGTCTTTGTTCACTTTGACTCTGATGAAGACACAGTAGTGTTGAAACAGTCTGTTTGCACAATGAAATGCTGTGAAGTAATCTGTGTGCTTCCCATTTTTTTCCTCTGGATGTTAACTTATTTCCCTCTTTGGTAATTACTTAATCATAGTGTGAGGAAATTACAAGCAACTTAAAAAAAAAGAATCTCATTTCATTTAAACTTTTTAATTAACCTTAACTTTTTGCCAGATGGGCCTTATGAGCAACAGCACCTTCACATGCGTCATAACATATGAAGTAATGACTACAGAGGCTTAACAGCCACTAATGTAATTTCTAACATGGAACAAATTCAAACAACAACAGGAGTTAAAATCTTTCCAAACATCTGCGACGAGTGGAACATTTGTAAGAAGGGGAACGAACCCGCCACAGATCTCTCTGAGCGGCGGGTCAGAAACCTTCTTCTTTCTATCGGGCGGCTGTGAGAGCAACTGCTCTACTGCAGAGGGCTGCAAGAGGAGCACAGCCGCCCTTAACATCACGTAAAAAGTGCGATCTCTGCGTACATGTTCATTTCACTAAGCACCCACCTTGTTTCTTGTAATACTCCTCCCAGGCTTTCGTGTAGTCCTGAGGTTGCTGACTCTGTTGACCTGCAAAGACAAGAAAAACATGTGTCAATGCATCCTGGTGTTACATGAAATCACATTTACAATTCACAACTTTCAACCTACATTTTTTTCTTTCTTTGTATTGCACGATACAAAAACCGAACTCAAAACATTTCCCAATCATTTAGCTCTAAACACATTCAGTAGCAGTAACACATTCGTGGCACATGGCAAAGCTCTGCCATCAGTGTGGATGAAGCCCTAAGATAGTCTAGAAAATAAGCTACTCTAAGCTCATAAAAAGGTGGTTCTGTGTCGACAGCTCAGTCCTGTAAATAGTCAAAAGTGTTGCAGTCTAAACAGCACAGGCGTCAAATGTCAAACCAAGTGGAGGCACACTGAAAAACGCTCCACAGCAGGCCAGCAATACTGAAAAATACCCAGACCTGAAAAAGAAGCCGATTCAATGCCCAGTGGCTGTTTAGACTGTCTTGTGTTAATATGTGTACACTGAAACTACGTTCATATACCCATTTTCTTGTAATATTCCTCCCAGGCCTTGGAGTAATCTGCCTGTCCACTCTGACCTGCAGCCTGTGGGTCACCTGTTAAAAAAAACGGTACTTGTAATTAGTAAGTCATTCTCAGCAGTTTGTCCTCCACCTGCCTGGGTCGGGCTGTCAGCCTAAGAATGGCGGAAGGAAAACTATCCTGTCCCTGGGGTAATATGAAAAAGTAAAAAAAAAAAAAAAAAAAAAAAAAAAAAAAAAAAAAAGGTGCTCTGCAAAAGCAAAGACAGCCAAACCAACTTGTCTCCTGTCAACCAAAACCCAGTAAGCCATGAGCACAGGACACTACTAAAGTAAAGCTAGTGGGCTACTCCTGCTCTACTCTAGTCTTAACAGATTCTCTGCTTCTTTTAGACGAAGATCAGGCATTGGCTTAGGAAACGGGCTGTTACCTTGGCCGTTGGTCTGAGTCGTGCCTGGAGCTCCGCTGGTCGGGGTCATGGGAGCCTGCGGCTGCTGGCTGTACTGAGCATAGTAGGCTGCCCAAGCCGCTGCGTTGGCATCGGCTGCTGCTTTATCTAGACACAAACAAGTCTGGTTAGCAAAAAAAATGTGGCTCAAATGAAAGACGGATAAACATGATGCAATAGCTCTGTGGTATAATCCCTGTTATGCATCTGAATTGTTGACTTCTCACTGATAGAGCCCTGAAATTATGTTTAGTTTTCTACCAATGTGTCTCCTATTAGCAGGTACTCACTTGGATCAGGCTGTCCCTGCTGCCAGTGTGGGTAGCCGTTGCCCCATCCCTGAGGCTGGTAAGGCGCAGGAGGACCACTGATGAAAGAAAACAAATTAACATCAACCTTCCCCAAACTTCAGAGTCTTAACAATATTCCTGTTATGACAAAGTTTTAAAGAAGAGATATATTATGACTGTGACTGAAAAACTACTGCTGCTGTACTTACTGTGGTCCTGGAGGTCCCTGATTGTATGGTCCGGGGTTGTATGGACCCATGGGAGCCCCGGGGGGTCCTGGTGGTCCTGGAGGACCGTGTGGTCCTGGACCTCCGTGTGGACCAGGGGGACCATGCGGGCCGCCCATTGGAGTGACTGGACCCTGAATAAACAAACATAATAATGTTAAGACAAACGAGGTCACAGTAAACAACATTCTCCATGTGGGCTTTTTAATCAGTCACTGTGTCTCACCCCGATTTTCTCCTCCACCAGTTGCCGGGCGTAGTCGATCTGTTGCGGGGAGCCCCTGACTGTGAACATTTTGATGTTGGGATCAGCGTTGGGTGGAGGATTCCTCTGTAGCTCGATCCTGGCCCCGGACTGCTGGCTGATGCCCTTGATTGTCTCACCACCTGCAGAGTTCAGACACAAACATTAACACCAGCAGACATCACATTTACCTCTAATGAATACACCAGACGGCCTCCTGACGAGCAGTAACCTAACAAGTACTATGCATATTCTAAAACCAAAGAAGAACATTGTTGCCTTGAGCTTGATTGGGATTTTGAAATATGATGCTGCTAACAAAATCTGACCATTAACTAACTGTACATTACTAAAATTTAATTCTCTTTGTGCTCTACACTGAAATTACTGATTGCTGCTGCCGCCAATCACCTTTTCCGATGATGAGGCCAGTTTTCATGGTTGGAACGGTGAAGGTGAACTCCTGCAGGCCACCAGGGGGGCCCATGTTCCAGTTGCCCTGCCCACGACCCCGACCTCTACCGCCGCCGTGTCCCGGAGGCCCTCCGGCCTGGACGCTCCTCAGCAGGTCGGATATGATTTCTGCCGCATGCTGAGCCTGGTCAGGAGGACCCATGATCTGTGCTATCCTGTCAGGTGTGCTGCCATCATCTGGAGGGAGAACGGGCTGATTAGATACTACTGAGAGCTTATGACTTAAGTGTCAGTTTCTAAACAAATGTACCATTTTCTACTAATTCAGGTCGTAATCAATACTCCAAAGTCTTAATATGTGTTCAGGTCTCAGATAAGTTTAGGGTTAGGGTTATACATCAGCTTCTCAGCGTGGTGCATGAGTTTTCATCACAGACCATACACACTTTTTAACTGCATCTCAATTAGATTACTTAGATGCAATTAGATTCCATTACTACTCAGTCTTAATCACTCACCTGGTTTAAACTGGATCCTGACGCCTGTGTCATTCTGTATTTTCTTGATCATCTCTCCGTTTCTGCCAATAACAATTCCTACTGCAAACCGGGGGACGGGAACCTAAAGGATGATTAAAAAAACAAAAACAACCAAATTCAACCACTGCTTGAATTTGCTGCCTCCTAACTAATAAACAAAACATATGACAAACACTTACATCTAAGCTATCTCCTCCTCCGCCTCCTCCGACCCTGGAACCGTACTCGCCCCTCTGCTCCCTGAAGCCCTGGTCTCTGATCAGCTCCATCACCATCTCTTTGGCTTGCTGGAGAAAAGGAGACAGATCTAATTACAGCACTGCTCTACTGAATCCATGGAGACAAACAATCAGGCAAAACATGAACAGTGACCCACCTGAACTTTAAATGGTTCTCCTGAAATGCGGAGTGGTTTGTCTGCGCCAGTGTTTTGGGGTCCGTCTTGGATCATGACCATCTTCACTCCGGCTCTTTCCTGCAGGTTAAATGGAATAAAACACAAACGGTAAACGGCATGTACCAAACGTCCTCTGCGTTCAAGTCAGTACCACTGGTCTGTTGGCTTTTAGTTTGGTTTTAGACGCTGGCTGAACACTCACCTGAAGGCTTTTGATGGTTTCACCTCCCTTCCCGATGACAAGACCGGCTTTAGAGGCAGGGACCATAATCTCCTGAACAGTCATGCCTGGGCCGTCGTTGTGGTGGAACGCTGGGGCTGGTCGTCCCTTCTCAACAATCTCTGTTAGTAGCCTCTTTGCGG
The DNA here is from genome assembly GCA_038419695.1 of Scomberomorus guttatus. Lineage (NCBI taxonomy): Eukaryota > Metazoa > Chordata > Actinopteri > Scombriformes > Scombridae > Scomberomorus > Scomberomorus guttatus. The sequence continues at coordinate 10,221,447 of CM076457.1, forward strand.
CCCTGATGGGAGAAAGGTAACCATTATTACACAGCAGGAAGCCACTTTTTGCGGAAGTGGAAGAATGATCAAATCCCTGGAATACAAGTAGAAATCTGTCACTGACAGCATGCACATGCTTCTAAAACTAAGATTTGCGCTGCGTGTGAAGAAACAACTTACTGGATGGATTCTGGTGGTCCTGTTAATGTCACCGACCTCTCTGGCATTCCTCCGCTGTCTACAACACAGTAAAAAAAAGGAGCAGTTAATACAAATTCTACAACGATAACCAACACCAACATGAGGTAGTATTACTGACATCCACAATATCAGCAACAAATATAAACCTACCGGGGGCGATCTGTATTTTACATCCAGATTCCTGCTGCAGACGTGATATTTGTTCACCCCCTCTTCCAATAACTAGGAAGGAAAAAAAAAAGGTGTTACTTTCAAATATTCAATACCAAAACCACTGAACTGATACTTGCACCAGCACTGGTTGAATGACAACTTACTGAATCCAACCATTCCATCAGGAACCTTGAATTCCTCTGATGCTGACCTGAGGAAAAAAAACAAAATCACTGTAAGTTTTTAAATATGTGGCCAATTGCTGAAGGTAATGACATTTAAATAAATTGAAGTATCTCACCTTGGGGGACCAGCCATTCCTCCCATTGCTGAAAAGGCTGGAGAAAAAAAAAAATGACGACAGGTTAACGCTCAAATCTGCACCACATTTCCAAACCTACTCATTTCAGGTCATTTACATCCACACATTTACCTACAGCTATATCATCAGGTCACTTACCATCACTGGTGGCCACTTTCTTCGTCTCTGGTTGATCTGTGACAACATGACGTAAGCAGTATAAGTATCTGTCATTACACCTTCTATCACATTACTAACAGGTTTCTTCAACTTTTAGCTCAGAAATCTGAAAATGGCAACATGGACATTTTTATGGCAAAAGGGACAAGAGTGTTAAATAATATTCAACAACATACATGGAATACACACTTAGTTGCCAGTTTATTAAGTACACCAAGCTAAAATGAATGTATGTAATGAAATAGCCCAGCCCAGGAGTGTTGCTTCAACTTTATGGCCATTTTGGAGGCGGTAGCTTGTATTTCTGATGTTTTGTCCACTACGTATATATGCACAAGGGTAAATTAACATTATAACCAGCTCTCAGTATAATGCAAAACAATTCTCAAACATTTTAATGAAAAAGGTAAGATCTGTTGCAGGGCTTTGAAATATTACAGCATTACCTTTAGTTATGTGTACCTATTAGACTGGCAGCTCAATGTATATTAATACTGATGAATGTAGGAAGAATTAGGTAGAATTTCATTTTCTGTTCAATGACAATACAATAGACTTACAGGAAAACTACTATTTGTTACAGTAAAGTGAAACTGAAACAAACGGACTCAGCCTGCTTAGTTAGTAATGACAACTCCCAAAAGCCTCATTACACACCACAATGTTCACCAAATATGATTACATTCTCATTATCAGGCAGTGATTTGAGACAATTAAGAAGACAGTAAACACACATGCCATAACCTACATATTGCATAAACTAAAACTGCAAACATGAACAACATGAAAATCAATGGCTGATAGGTTAGTAGTAATATACAGAATGTTATGGCATACTGGTGACAATGCACCTTTATAAAACAATGTAATTTTAATTTAGCCATGTTAAAGGACAGGTTCACAGTTTATCAAACAGTCAGGGGCCCATTTGAACTCTGAAAGAGGTTTTCCTCTCTGTAATTATTCCTCCTGTTCATACTGGCTAATAAAAGATCCCCTTTAAATGTGCTCTCTGTAAGTGATGGAGGCCAAAATCCACAGTGTGTCCACACAGTCATCTTCTGCAGGAGGACTGTGGATTTTGGCCCCCATCACTGACATTGTAAGTGCATCATGAAGGGATCTTCTAATGGTCAGTATGAACAGGAGGAAAACCTGTGTCAGTGTTCATTTGGGCACCTGACTGTTGTTTTAAGACAGACCAGTCCTTTAAAGAACAGTTCTATTTAGTCAAATACAATTTAGTAGCTGCTAAAACATACAGGCAAGCATAACTAACAAGCAGGGGTGTAACGGTACATATATTCATCCCGAACCGTTCAGCACATGATGTTCGGTTCGGTACGTGACTTTCCTCAGTTTAGTTTAAAAATCCACTTACTGCCGAACAATAGGCGCTTTTGGACTGGAGGAACTTTGAAGGAACTGTTGGAGGAACTGCCCCCTTTTTATTGTGTCTGTACTGCAGGAATTGGGAACAATCCTAGAATGTTGTTTTGAGGGACTTTTTAGCTCTTACTTCAGGATAGGCACTCTGCCAGCACATGAATACATGAGCCAATGCAGCACCAGCAACCACCATTTTATAAAGCTTGTGTAAAAAACCTACATACTCTAAACTTGCACGTCTCCTTTCCAACTATTAATATCATGAAATTCACGGCACACAACAAAAACACACAGCTCCGATCACAGCGTCCTCCATCTTGTTGTTGTATTGTGCGCAGAAGTGACGATGCTGTACCAACTGCTGGTCGGCTTACGTCACTTCAGTAAGACTATTGGCGGTGAGAATGCAACAGAAAAAAAGGCCCTTAAAGGAATGTAGTCCTCGGGGGACCTCCCCAGAACGAGTTCCACCCCAAATATTTTGGCAGCACACCACTTAGCTGTAACATGCCCATGGATGTATGCTAGCTGGCTTAGCCAAGGTAGCCTGGATACCTTGGTTATCCTGTAGTGCTGCTGTCGTCAGAATGATAACCGAGAAACACTGACCGAAGGCAACACTTATTAAAATATGTGCAGTTATCTCCATAGTGAAATGACCATGTCATGATACCATGTCTCCCTGTGCTCATCTCCTATTTGTGATGGTCAATGTGAATCCGTTTCAAACAACAATAAAAGCATTTGATATCTGACATGGTCAGACAGCACGTCATAAGAACCAGAGAGAAAAATATTGTACAAGTATTGTAGTAAAAGTAGTGGCTTGGTCCATCTGACTGATATATTATTATATATGACATCATTAGATTATTAATACTGAAGCATCAGTGTATAAGCAGCATGTTACTGTTGTAGCTGCTGGAGGTGGAGCTAGTTTCAACTACTTTATATGCAGTTAGACCATAAATCAGCATAAAATAGCTGTCAGCAAGTGTCCTGACTCCTTGCAAGAAATAGAAAGGTTGTTTTCCTTTACCACATAACCGAGATACATACCGAACCGTGAATTTTCTGTACCGTTACACCCCTACTAACAAGACTTGCATTGAATCGATTTGAGCCACTGACCGATATTCAGGTTAGGCATGGGAAAATACCCACCAGCGTCCTCCAGGGGCCTTTTCTGGCCTCCGTAGCCAAATTCATTAGTTGGAGGTGCCGCAACGCCATCGCCACCGATCTTCGCTGCGATCTGAAACACACAATTGTAGGAGAAAAAAAACAGTAATTTAAGGTTATTTCTTCCATAGTTCACGCGTGATCTGCTTGGAGAGGCACACTGGCTGCGGCCTAACGTGTCTCCGGAAGTCTTGAACCAACAAAGGAAAGCTTCAACTGCCACTTTCACATCGTGGTTATTACGATTCAACTACACAATTATTGCATTCATAACAACTGTGCATCATTTATTAATCCTTACAAGTTTTGTCGGTTAGGATTGCTTGTTTTCCCTTCTGTTTTCAGACTTTCAGAGTGGCGTAACGTTAGTCATGCTTAGCTTAGCTTGTCGTGATGCCGCGGTTAACGACAGAAAGCGCCGAAACCGGCTGTTTACTAACCAGATTTTCGAAAATAATTAACACACTGGTGTTAATTGTTTTATTATCTATTTTCAGATGATCTAGCGGTCGTCTTACCTGTCGAGCTCGCTGAAGAGCGTCTTTAAAAGCGTCGTTCATGCCGCCACCGGCGTTAGAGGACGGCGGAGCCACGCTGCTGTAGTCAGCCATATCTGCTGCTCTTCTCCTCCTCAGCGCGACAAGATGGCGGGTTTCATACACGGGAAGAGGACTGGAACTCCCGCGGTTTAATTATTTGTCTCGCGATAACAGGATTTTTTTGGAGGGGGGGGGTCAAATCTGATATCGTCCATTAATTACTCAGTTTTGTCACATTTAAGTTACTTTTGCTTAAGCGTTTGTTAATATAATTAATTATAATTAATTTGATTCTCTTTATGTGTGTATGTTAAATGATAGGTTCAACATTCAGGTGCCCACTTGATCACTGAAAGAGGTTTTCCTCGCTGTAATCAGTCCTGTTCATACTGGCTATTAAAAGATCCCCTGCAAATGGGCTTTCGATGTAAGTGATGGGGGCCAAAATCCACAGTGTGTCCACACAGTCATTTTCTGCAAAAACTGCATTTAAAAGTTTATCTGAAGCTTATATGAGGCTTCAGCAGTCTGAGTTATTCATATCAAGTGGATATCTGCCACATTTACAGTCTTTTTAGCATCAAATTCCCTCTTTGTGTTTCCACAGTGTTTCCCTGTTGAGCTGTGGTGGAAGTATAGTAACAAAAAGAGGGACTTTGACACTAAAAAGACTGTAACATTTAAAGATATCTACTTGATTCGACTCATTTGGATGGCTGAAGCTTCATATTAGCTCCAGATAAACTTTAAAAAACCTTTTTTGCACAGAAAGAGGCTTGTGGCCCCCATCACTTACATTTTAAAGTGCATTATGAAGGGATTTTCTAATGCATCTTTATAATCTTTCTATTATTTTATGTTTGTCTTAAATATCAAAAATGCAGATGTTAATTTAACAATAGTCACCTTATATCAAACTTCCATGGCTAACCCACTGTGAAACATGTGGCTGTGATTTGCAAAGTTCTTCCTACATCTGCCTCGATTTGAAAAAAATGTTATAAATACACATTTATCTATAAGACACATTTAGTCTAAACTCATAACAAAGAAACACATCAATGTTTAGCTCTGTTTTATGATTAATGGAAAAGAACATGCCTGAAACCTGTTACAAAATAACATTTTATTATACAGCCCGCTCTGCAACACATGTCCCAATTTACACAGCTTAATCTCAAGTGGGCAATTATTACACTTGGTCACATTTGTATATTTCAAGTCAACAGTGCATCACTTCTCAGTGAGGTGTATTTAGCAGCTGCATCATGTTGGTCTCATGCTCCTGGTCAGTGGTGAACTACTGACTCAACTACAAGTTTTTAATAGGCTTGTAGCTGCAGAGGTATTAAAAGGTAGAAAGGCAAACTTGACACTTGCATCCACAGAAGAACTTTAAACCTTTTTGCAGTATTCCAGTTATTTTTCAACTGTCCATTAACATTAGTAAGAGTTAACCATCTTTGTTCTCTTTTTGTTCCCGATCACATCCCTGAAAAATGTTGTTTTTTAGAAGAATTCAACTCGCATTGAAAACAACCTCTTTGCTAAATCTCAACACTCTGCTGAGGAAAACAGATTTTCAAATTTTCTAGTTAAAGTGTAGTTTATCAGGGCACAAGGAATAGCCCTGACGAAGCTGGCTCCCATCCCATTATAATATCCTCTAATTCCACGTCTTTCATATATCCCAAGAAGTCCTTGTAGTACACCTGAGGTGGAACGCGAATCTGAGCAGAAAGCTGGAAACCAAGACAACTGGTGATGAAGAAAACATGATCTCAAATTGTCTCAAATAATCCCAAATATGTCACAGTAACTACATGCAAATGTTACCTTGTGCTTGCTGCTGAGTTCGGATCACTGCCAGCGGGTAACTGGTTATTTGTCCAGAAGCAAAGGCCACAAAACTGAAGAAAAACAGTTTGGAGTCGCTGTTGTAGGCTGGATCACTTCTTGCCCAGTTCATGATCGACTGCAACAAGAACCAAATAGTGAACCAAATAGTGAAAGTTCAGCTGAGCGTGTACTTGATGTTTGAGTGTTGTTCTTTCTCACCTGATGAACTGCACACTCCACACCTGCGTAGGGGATCATACAGAGGATGCTGGGCTTGAATCCTCTGTAAAATGAGGACAAAGACTCGTGTCTGTAAATGGATCGGGCACACGCCACAACACCGTTATAGGTGCCAACTTGCTGCAGGTTCAGTCTCACCTTCAACACCTGAAGGAAAGATAAAAACATAGAGATTATTAAAGTGAACCTCCACTGATACATTAAACACTCTTTTAAAGATTAGGACTCAAATTTGACATTTACTCTGATTTTAAAAATATGCTGCTAATGATAATTGTGCTACAGATTTTCTTTAAATTAACTGCAAAGTCCAAAAAGTACAACTTTTCATATTACTTACAATTCGAATGACATACACACACACATCTATTTTTAAAAAATCTACTTCACATCCTTCACATCAATCATTATCACAACCATTTGAGACACTGATGTGGAAACAGCAAACACAGGAGATCATTAATGAGAAGATTTGGTATGAATGAGTTTGTTGGTTTACAGTACAGTGAGGAAACTGAACAGAAGGTGAGGGTGTCACCAATGTAACTTTTATTTAGTTATTATCAAGGTAACACTATGTAAAATATGGGCTCTGAGGTCTCATTTGTTTGCAATTATTAAACCAAGGCATCAAAAGTAATCTAATAATGACTTATTGAGTTTTTAAAAAATAATTTCAAGTGTAACAGTATGAAGCAGTAACAGGACAGGACATACATGTTGAAGTACTCAGACCTGCCACTGATCTCTGATACCTCTAAAGGGTAGAAGGCAGCGTGAGCAACGGCACCGGACACACAACCCAAGCCAAAACGCTGCTGCACTGTCAGAGTCTCCTGAGTTGTGTTTTGCGTGTACACCTTCATCTGGACAGACAAGAGAAGCTCTGAGTGTGCTTGTCAGTTAGAAATAGGAAACTGTTCAATTATTCATACATAAGAGACAGGCTGCTACACCTCACCTGGGCGTAGATAAGACACTGTAGCGTCGACTGCGGAGTTCCCTTCAGCACATTGACGGCGTTGCCTTGCCACATAGACCGCAGACCACCTGCCCTCATCTCCTGAAAGCCCTGAGAGAAGGCCTTGGATCCATGAACCTACAAAGCACACAAAACTCCTCATGAATCACTTTTATAGTCAGTTGCGATAAAAGTGAAGCAACGTGAAGCAGAGAAATACTGATAACTAACGGTGTGGAAATACAAGTGCATTGTGTGAAGTTTTATAAAGAGTGTGAAAAAAAAGTGTGATTTATAGTGGCTGCAAAAGATAACAACAAATCTTGTGGTTAGCTGATCACAGGTTATTTTTACACCACAAGTCAATAAAGTAAAACATGTCCAGCTCTCCTTAATTGTAACACCAAAGGCTCCTACAAAGATACTGAATGAGTGTGAATAACTGAGGTTTCATATTAAAAATAAGAATGCTCCTTCTTGACAATAAATGGTACCACACCTGGGAATGTCAAATCTTATTTGAAGGATATGGATATTCTATATTTTTGCCGTTGTCAGCACATCCCATGAAAAGACAGAAACATTCTCTCACTGGTAGGACTGAGCGATATGGACAAAATCAAGTATCACAACATTTTTGACCAAATACCTCAATATCAATATTGCAACAATATTGTAGAGATGACTATTGGTGCTTTCACAAAATATTTACCCAATGAGATTTTTGATAAATAATAATCAGTAATGTGGATATAATGACTAAGTGGATGAAGGCAAATAATAGAACAGCTACAACAGTCTGGTAAGTTCAGAAAATTACATCAATTTACTGTAATGCAGCCTTTAAAAGCAGGAAAAGACAACACTTATGCCATATTATGATATTACGATATCCAAAATCTGATATCTAGTCTCATATCATGATATCGATATAATATATTGCCCAGACCTACACACTACTACTTAGGAAATGTTACTCAAACAGGTGGAAATAGTTTATTAGTTGGGGACTATTTTCCTCCACGGATTTGTTGCTCTAGTGGGTATTTAATGCAGCAGGAGGTGTATGTGGGATTGACTCAAAATAATCTACAGTGGCTGTGTTCATGGTAATGAAGGAACATGTCATCCAGTGTGTGGCTCATTAATGACTTTTGTTTCTGAACAACACTGGAGCTCTATGGCACAGAGGAATCAGGTTTTGGCTACAGAGGCAATAATTAAAAAGAAAGTGAGAACATGACAATGTCAGAAACATTAAAATGAATCAGTATTATAATAGTTTAGCCAGCACCATGCATGCCAGTTTATCTAATTTACTGTTCCTTTGAGAATCATCACAAACCAAGGTGTTGCACAAACCTTTGGGGTCAAACATTTACAAATGTCCAAGATATCACACCACATCAAATAGATCCACTGATGCATTTCACTAATAAAGAGGCACCTGACAGTGGAGCTGACCTGAAGTTGGGTCTTGAGGCGATCGATGGGAGCCGTCACAGTTCGGGACACAGCATCTGCCAGTCCTGCTGCGAGAACAAACGTCCTCCACGCACCGAAACCAGACACCTCTTCAGGAAACTCGATGGGCATCGCACGGCTCTCTCCCACATCAAAAACCTGCAGAAGGACAAGCTAAGTTATTCCATTTATCATTAGTTAGTCCCTTTTAATCATTGTGCTTATATACCTGCTTACTGTCAGTAGGCAGCATATTGATTTTCAGTAACATGAGAGCGACACTGTCGGCTCTTACCAGACTGTGTTTCCATGAGGACACCAGCTCCCCGATGTTGTCCACAGGGTTGAGGATGACATGGTGCAGGAATTCATCCCAGTCCACCGTCATCGAACTGTCCTTGTCCATCCTGTTGTTAGCAAACACAACAGCAAACGCTCAGAACTTCAGCGGTTTGTTTCATCACTAAATAAAGAATCTCAATGACCAGCTGTGTGTTTCACATTTTGTCATCAAACTGTGTCTAGAGGATGATCAAAGTATCACTTTACGAAAAGTCATTCATGACTTACTACCTTATAACTTATCAACCTATTATACCATAAGTATGCCTTATTGTTCAGTGATACTGAAATCTTTACATGATAAGAGCTGTGTAATGTGATGAGTGTGAATTAGTAACATGAGCTCAGTTTGAAACCGACACTACATCTGTAATGTTTTTTTTTTTTTTTTGTTAAAATGCAAGAACAAATCCAACATGAGGTAGTGGGCAATAAAAAATCTTACATTTGTATTATTTTTTTTGCATTCGGCTTTGATATGACCACTCCTAACTCCTTAAACAAACATATGATGTCCTCCTGGTCAATCACCCCTGATCAGAAAAGAGATGCACAGAATTATTTCCGATTATTGCCTGCAAAGTGTCAAAGAAAGCATTTAACAGTGAGGACTGTGCATAAAGTGTAAACTGCTTGAGGGCAAGAGTCACTGCCTGTATTACTGAACAGTGCACTGTCTACAGTGTAGCATAAACAAATCTTAATGTCTGCCTTCACTTTGTGACCTTGAGAAACACACTTTACTGTCAAAGAATGAACATTTATGGTTGTTTATAAAGAACACTGTACGCCCCAGTATGACTACATCAGCAGTAAAACACAGTATGTTGTTTAAAGGAGAACATGCACAACTTTAATGTTTAAAATAATCAGATTCATCAGTTTCATATGATCGACACACATATTGTAGTTTATGGTAGTATTTTCTTGAGTTCTCTTGAGAAAATAGTAGTAGTGTCTGAACACTCACCACACTTGTTCTTGTCAAGGTCGTGAAAGTAAATTTTCCATTTCCTCTCTCTGTCCATCATGTAGCTGAGGAACTCTGTGTAATCCAGCAGGCCATCTTTGTCTTTGTCATAAGAATCCATGATATTCTAGGAGAGAAAAAAATAGCAGGTTTGCTGTGATCACATGAATTAATTAACTGATTAATTAATTAACAGCCTGGCATATTTAAAAAAAAAAAAAAACATAATCAAACCGTTACCTGGACCTTTCCATCCGCTGAGAGGATGCCATGCTTTCTCATTTCGTTGTGGAGCTCTGACACAGATATGAAACCATCCTTGTTCTGATCCAGCTTGACGAATAAACCACGAAACTGATCCATGGTTCGTTTAGAAATACAGGTTAAATTTTACGATGCAACGCGGGTTTGACCTGCTGCAGGAGAGTTAACGTATTGATAAAACATCAGAGATCTGTGACCTGCAGCTCCGCACTGACGCTGACTCATTGACGCTGAATTCACAATGCAGCAAGAGAGCGGAGAGAGAAACTCAGCTCCTATACAGTACAGCAGGTGGCGCTGTGCCTGCAGGAGAGGCGACCACAGCATCAATCATCATCATCATCATCATCATCACAAGTATCAGCCATTAGTATGCCCCCTCCCCTATTTGAGTTTCCAGAGACACACGGGATACAAGAAATGAATGTATGTATAATATAACATATATGTGAGTGTTTTTAAAATGGATTAGATGGATACAAAGGGAATGTCTGGATACTAAATGGTGTGGGTGCATGGACACACACACACACACACACACACACACACACACACAGTACCACTCTAATAAGATAATATTAATATAATATTTGTTTTAATTTCTTGTTTATTTTATTGTTTTTAGAACTATTTATAATTTTTAACTCATCTGAAAAAATGCATTTACAATAAAAAAAAACATTTGTGGAAGTTATAACATGAATTGATCATATGTGAAGTACATATTTATCACATGTGGACCACCATTCCACATGTGAAAATTCACATAAATTCACATGTTTTAGATACTTTGCGTGTAAAATGTAAGACTTCACATATAAAACAGTGATTTTACATGTAATGATGAAAACATGATATAGGCACATGTGATTTTCAGATATTTCACGCATTAACGCATGAGTTTCACATTACTATATTACATCATTTGGTCAGTGGTGGAAGAAGTACTCATCTTTTACTTGAGTAAAATTAGCAATATTACTGCAAAGTGTACTTGAAATAAGTATACAGGTTCAAGTCTATAATATACACAAGGGCAGAGTTAATACACAGCTGGGAGCTGGACCCAGTTATTTAGGAATCAATCACTTTTATTAACCGATGGTTGGAGATACACGGATCAATCACAAATGTATAGTTAAATCTGATTTAAATCCCATTACACACAATATCAAGCTTCACAAAGCATCATGGCCATCATTGCAAAATTTGCATTATACATTATTGGATTGTTATTGTTGATGCATTAACATGTAAGTATCATTTTAATGTTGCAGGTGGTTGAGCTGCAGCAAATGTTAATCATCTATGGCAAAGCTTCATTTTTTTGTAATATGATATGTATGAAAATGTTTAATCTGTAAAGTAATTAGTAGCTCTACTCTGTCAAATAAATGCAGTGGAGTAAAAAGTACAGTAGTTTCCTCTGAAATGTAGTGAAGTAAAAGTAGAATAAAATAGCATTACAGCAGTAAAGTACCTTAAAATTGTACTTAAGTACTCTGTCACTTTCACCACTGACTTTGGTCAATAGTGACTTATTCTCTATGTGGAGCTCAAAAGTGAACAGTAACTTATCTTTAGTAACTTTATCTATATATCACCTGTGGTTTCATGACAGTCCTGCAGTCCAGAGGTTCCTCAGGTTGTGCGTTTGTTGTATTTTTTCCCCACTGAGGATGCAGCTGTCATTTCAGTGGGTGACGATGACGTCACGTTTATTGCTTGCACAAAATACAATGAGCAAAACTATTTTGCCACCTCTTACCTGGATGATGTGTAATGCACCCCGGTATAATGAGTGACGTCACGTGCCTCAGCATTTGCTTTCTAGAAAGAGCCGCTGGATGCCAGTGATGGACGTCAAGTTAGACAGAGTGAGGGCGAACTAAACCGGAACAGAGCTTTCACAATAACACCGGTACTAGCAGCAAAATGTACTTAAAGTATTAAAATATAAGTAGTGGTTTGGTCCCTTTGACTGATATATTATTATATGTGACATCATTAGATTATTAATACTGAAGCATCAGTGTGTAAGCAGCATGTTACTGTTGTAGCTGCTGGAGGTGGAGCTAGTTTCAACTACTTTATATACAGTTAGCTAGTTTAGTCCAGTGGTTCCCAACCAAGGGGTCGGGCCCCTTCAAAGGGTCACCAGATAAATGGGAGAGGAAAGAAGAAAAAACAAAGTTCTGATACGCAAATCTGTTTTCAGTTTTTGGACTTTTTTTTCTAATCTTTGATTTTTGGTGAAATATTGGATCATTTGAACATTTATTGAAATGAAACCATGTGAGAAGTTTAGAGGGAAAAATCACTATTTGGTGGAGCTGTTAACAACTCATAGACATCTGAAATGTGACCCAGACTACACACTGCTTTATGTAAGACGTAGTAGTTAGTTTGGGGGCCCCTAGTGGCTGAGGGCCCAAGCAGCTGTATAATTGGCTTAGTTCAATTTGAGCTGTTTTCTCAGGATGATCTATCATCAGGAGGTACCAAGAGGAAACAAGCCATCAACATGGACTACCAGCTAACATAAAAACTGGGCTGAAGAGAAAGGTAATTCATTCTCTCAGACTATAAATGTATTAAAATATAAACTAACACATGCTGAATTCTCAGTGGCCACAAAAAGCCCAGCTTTACTGTATAATTTTGTTTGGGAATATACACAATATCAACTGATAATGATGAGGATCTTAAAATGGGTCTTGCTTTATCACCTAATCTTTAGGTCCTGTCTTGAAGAAAGGTCCCGTCTGTGCGAAAATCTAAATTAATTTGTATTATTATGTTGGAATCCTTCACATATTGCATAAAGAGTGAGACGAACCCACCAAGTATCTGATGTCCATGGATGTTCTTTTTTGGGATGAATGAGGTCATGACATTAAAAATTCTGCTATGTTTGGTCAGCGTGATTTGGTGCTGATGGACGTCTATTTTGGTCCACATTGGCCCAAATATAGCGAAACATATGATGGCAACATAAAATTATGATTCATATCTTGATGAAAACTGGGTTTGTATAAACTCTGACACACAGTAGATAACCATGAAGTTATATACAGTACTGTGCAAAGGTTTTAGGCACTAGATTTTTATCCATAACACATTACCATTCAGGAGGCGTCTGATCAGTCCCAAATTTATTCTGCAACCCCAAACATACAGCCAGAGACAGAAAAAACTATCTTCAGGGACAAAAAGAGCAAGGAGTTTTACAACAGATGATATAGACCCCACAGAGCCCTGATCTCAACATTATCCAGTCAGTCTGGGACTTGATATGACTAACTCAGAGTGCTGAAGCCTCATATAAGCTTCAAGTAAACTCTTAAATACATTTTTGCACATAAATGACTGTGGACACACTGTGGATTTTGGCCCCTATCACACACACATTTGAATGAGATCTTTTAATAGTCAGTATGAACAGGAGGAATGATTACAGCAAAGAAAACCTCTTTCCAGGGGTGGATTTAGTGATTTGGGGGCTCCAGGCAAACTCTGTCTTGTTATATTTTCACCCTTTCTCTAACTAAATGTTGGTATTGGCAGTGGTAGAAGAAGCAAAACATTTTTCTGAAGTAGAACTATTAATGCTGCACAGTAAAAATACTGCAAAAGTCCTGCATTCAAGTTTTTACTCAAAAGTGAAGCGTGAAAGAGAGGCATTATCAGCACAATGTACTTAAATTTACTTAACTTGTGTTCAAGGTGGAGCTTTTAATTCTTCTATAATGCTGGCTAGTTTAATCAATAAAAATGCACCATATTTTATTTTTTATATTTTGTGAGTAAAATCTGAATCTACAAAGTAACCAGTAACATTTGTCTGTCAGGTAAATGTAGCTGTACAATGTTTTCCTCTGAACTAGACGAAGTTGCCTATATTTTTAAGTCTTTTGGGGGCCTTTTGTGAGTTATTTCGGGGTACAATGAGTTTGAATAGTAACATAATTCAATATGTTTCATATTTAACATCATAATAAATCTATAACTGTTTAGGGCCCTTTTACTTGGGGGCCAGGCAGTTGCCTACCTTGCCTAATGGTAAAGTCCGCCCCCGCCTCCTTTAGTATTCATAAGGGCACCTGACTGTTTTATGACAGACTTGAAAAACTGTGAACCTGTCGTTTAAATCAGTGGTTCCCAAACCTTTTCACGTCAAGGACCCCTAAACTGGCCCAAATCAGACCACAGACCCCCCTTTGATAAGACTTTGTCCCAGGGTCCCCCATCTGATACGATCTTTGCTTTTATATGTTTTATTACAGAAAGTGTATGAAACCCATGACACACTCATACATTCTGTCATTGTGTTACTTATGGATGGAATTATAGTGAAAATAAATGATTCCCATTTTTGCTGGGGACACCCTGGAACCCCCTCAAGGACCCCGGACTCCACTTTAAGAACCACTGATTCAGATCAGTTTTATTCAGCTCATCCTGTCAGAGCTCAAACACCGGAACCAGAATTAACTGTGTTGTGTTAAACTTGACATCATCGCTGTGGCTGCAGGGGTGGGAGATGTGGCTATTTAAAGAGGGTCATCCAGTCCCGGATAAATAACAGAGGGTCCACGGCGTTGACTAACCGACTCTAAATGGTCTTCATCCTGCGCTGTGCGTCTGTCTGTGTCTGCTTTTTGTTTTTTAGTCCAGACTGAAGCCGCTTCACTGCTGTGACAACCATCCGCCGACCAGAGCCAGTCCACCAGCTCTTCACCGAGGGCTCTCCTGTGTTTTATGCCATTTGTCCTTTGCGGGGGAAAAAAAGCGTGAAAAATGGGCAAAGATTACTACAAAACGTTAGGGATCTCTAAGGGAGCTACAGACGAGGATATTAAGAAAGCTTATAGAAAGCAAGCGTTGAAATGGCATCCGGACAAGAATAAATCTGCAGCCGCCGAGGAGAAATTTAAGGAAATCGCCGAGGCATATGAAGTCCTCAGTGATCCAAAGAAAAGGGAAATTTATGATCAGTATGGAGAGGAAGGTAATGTGTGTTTTTTATCGCGTTATCTGCCTTTTTACTTTTGTGTGACGGTTTTTAATTGGCCTCCAACACACCGTTATAAAGCCTGGATGGTTATTGGATGTAAAACACAGCTGGCTTTAATTCAAGTCACCAGAAGGCCTAAAAAAAACAGCTGTTCAGCAGATATAGGCCTATTTCTGTGCATTTTCCTATAAGGATCATCGTATTACACTAAATATGCAGTTATAAACCCCTGTATATGAGAAATGGCCTGTCATCATACCCACCAGACTTTTCTTAGAAATAAGGGATTTATAATAGAAAGAAAGATTATGCCAAAGCCCTTCAGTGCAGATATATGTAGTGTTTATACATGCAGTGTTGTGTCTGAACATACAGGGTTAATTTTCAGTCCAGATGGTTATGGGTGGGAAGCATGTCTGAAGTGCGAAAGAGAGGAAAATACCACAGATTTGATTCAGAGACTTGATTTAAAGGTAGCACTCTGCTTTTCATGATTTTTTACCATTCAACATAGCAAAAGGTACACACTGAAGGACCTGTGTAAATGAAACAGTGTTTTTGAACAGTAAAGCATGGAAAGGTGTAATATACAGTCTCTTTAAAGGCTCATGCAACAATCAGAAAAGCTAAACAGGTGCTTTTTTTTGGTGATGAAATGCACCATTGTTTGACAAACCCATTACCTGAGTAGGCTGCCTACAGTAATATCTCAAAGATGACTGTAATGTAAGATCTCGTGTCCGTCCAAGTCTCTGAATTCGTCCAACAAGGACTCAAGTTCATGACTTTCCTTAAACATGCAGCAACATTTGATCCATGTTTGTGCTATAAAGCATTTTGCCAATCTCAATACCTCATCTTGAGGTACTGGCTGATATTGACCAATCTGAGACCAGTGCTCTCTTTTTCATCAGTGTGAAATCTGTATACACTACACTGCGTTGAACTCATTGGGATTGTTTTTAAAGTAAGGTAACCAGGGATTGCTGGTGGCACTAAAAACTTAGTCGGTTGTCGTGAATCTAAGGGAAAACACTGAATTTTATAATCACATTGATGAATGAACTGTAATGTACTGTAACTTAATTTGGATTGGTCACATCATGGCCAATACCAATCTGCTTAATAAAGTCTGGTGCATCTCATTGGTACATTCCTATTGTCAGAGTAATCATCACTTGTGGTATAAAGCTCTCCCACAGCGTATTGTCTATGTTATGATCACAGATGAATCATTTCTGTTGCTCACCAGGTCTGAAGGGAGGAAGTGGGCCCACTGGTGACGGACAGGGCAACACCTTCACTTACACCTTCCATGGGGACCCTCACGCCACCTTTGCCACTTTCTTCGGGGGTTCAAACCCCTTCGAGATGTTCTTCGGACGTAAGGTCAACGGGCGAGATGACGAGGACATGGAGGTGGACGGAAACGACCCCTTCAGCTCCTTCACCAGCTTCAACTTGAATGGATTCCCTCGGGACGGGCACGCCGGCCTTGGAGGGCAGCAGCGCCGGAAGCAGGACCCAGCCATCATCCACGAACTGAGGGTCTCCCTGGAGGAGGTCTTCCACGGCTGCACCAAGAGGATGAAAATCTCTCGCAAAAGGCTAAATCCGGATGGCAGGACCATGCGCACAGAGGACAAGATTCTCACTATTGAGATCAAGCGCGGCTGGAAAGAAGGAACCAAGATCACGTTCCCGCGGGAGGGAGACGAGTCGCCCAATACCATTCCTGCTGACATTGTTTTCGTCATCAAGGACAAACCACATCCTCACTTTAGGCGAGAAGGCTCAAACATTGTGTATCCTGTGCGCGTGAGCTTACGACAGGTGAGGCGATTTCTATTTTGGCACCCACTTTGGCTGAGTATAGTCATAATAATAGTGTCTGATAGATAGATTAGTCACACACGGGGTCAGTTTTAGGACAAGCTCACATTTAGTTGAGAGGGCTGCTTTAATGCTGCGACACTCAAACTCTCAACAGCCCGGACACAATCAATAAACTGTAGGTAGTCTGTAGCCTCCAAAGTTGTTTGAATGAGCATAGTACAGATCGACACACATACCTAATCCATGCACTTATGTAATGTCGATCTTCAACATTGAGAAACAGGAGCTGTATCACAGCGAGGGCAGAGAGGCAGCGGCCGCCCACGTGTACACGGTGCAAGATGTACTTATATGGTTCCTCCTACTCTCCTCAACGCTCAGAGATAGATCTCGCTGCCTTATCTCTGAATACCTGACCACCATATGCAAACAAAAGCAGATCTGCATGACACGATTCCTGCTGAGAAGTCAGAACATATATATTAAATCACCTTTTAATCACACAGTTTTTCTCTGCAAAAAGGAGTGAAGCTCTCCATCCTATATGTGAAAAAGTCTTTTCTATAAGTGTGCAAAGACATAATCAAATAGAATTGGCCTTGGGAACAGTAGTTTTACAAAATAATCTCTACTGAAGATCAAATCCAAAGCAAAGACAATCTTTGAACAGAGAAAGGGGTTATGATCCCCCCCACCCACATCTAGGCTATGACCACCTGTTATCATGTGATGACAACTGACAAACTCCATCCACTTACTGATGAGTACTCTGCTGATTATTGATGCACTTTAAAGCTCTGAAAAAAGCTATTAAGAGGACCTTGAGTTAAGATTATTTTGTTAAAATAGTTGTATAATTTGTGTTGGAACATCTGTGGTCCTTTATAGGTCAATAAAATAAAAATATCACAAACACTATGAGGACATTCAGTTCCAACCAGAAATCTCTTAAAAACCCGTGATGAACATGATTGGACTCATTGCGTTTAAATGACACAACTTTTATAATGTTATTATTTTCCTTAAAACTGAGTAGCAGCAAAGAGAACTTATGGCACAAGTATTTTAGATATGCAGAACGCTGTCTTGGGTGCATCAGTGGAGGAAATCATTTTACAAGGATTAGAGCAACCTGAACAGCATCCACCAGAGCCCGAGCAAAATCGGCTGCACACATCTGTATTGGCCGATATTAGTTCATCGCGAATGTATTGGTGTTGGCACATAAATTTTAAGATAAGTATCAGAGTAGAGTTTCAGTGCAGAAATGCCAAGATGCTTGAGGTAATTTAGAAACAGTGTCATCATTAGACTACATAGTTTGTCCACCAGAGAGCACTGACAAGTTTATTTTTCAACTCTAAAATGTCACAATTCTTTAGAAAAAAAAGTTTGCTTATCACGTGTTTATTTCTGATATATTGTATCAGATTTTTTAAACTCTCAAATATCAATATTGCTATTGGCTATCCAGTATTGGTCAGGCAATACTATCTACTATTAGTATTCATGAATTTTTGCATTCTGAGATTAACGCAAACATATCCAAATGTGTTCATAATTGGGCTGTATTATCATTCACTAACTTTCAGGTCAGATGTATGATGATCATATGATCATTTCGTGTTTTTGTAACAAAAATTTTAGTCCAAAATAACGATTCAGAGCTAGCTGCAATTAAAAACAAAATCAGTTGTTGATGTTTTACATCAAGACTCATACACATATAAAGGTTTCATGTAATGCAAACAGTGGATCGTAGTTCATTGATTTTAACACCAGTCTGATTGTTTTATGTGTAACTTGTTTACATTTGCCATGTTATTATATATATAAATATAGGAAAATATCCTTATTAATGTTGTAATATGGTTTAATAACAGTAATATGGTTGTAATATTATTATTATTCAACAATATCACCACTATTTTCGTCTGAATCTCAGCCACTAAACAGATTCATATGTTATTTGCGCGTCTCTCCTCATCCTCACTCTGATGTCCACACTCTTGTCTTTGCAGTCGCTGTGCGGATGCTCGGTTACCGTGTCAACGATAGACGGGAAGACGTGCAACATGAAGATCACGGACGTCATCAAGCCTGGCCTGAGAAAGACTGTTGCCGGACAGGGTCTCCCCTTCCCCAAAAACCCAGAGCAGAGAGGAGATCTGGTGGTGGAGTTTGACGTGAACTTTCCCGACACGTTGCCTGGCAACGCCAAGGACGTCCTTAAACGGCATTTACCTGCTTAGGACAAAGGACAGAGCGAGAGGGGGATAACCACTTCACGACAGCACTCACCCTTGTTACCAAAACACACAAGGACAGTACTGACAACTCACAGATGGACCCCCTACTGACGAATGTGCAATTTCTATTTTTGACCTATTGGGTGTTTTTATAAATACCACGCATGCTGCCAAGTTGATATAAGTGCAAGTGAAAGACTGTTTGGGTTGCTGATATCTGAGACATTTTATGTATGTGGACCCTTTTCCACAATCCCTTTATCTTTTTGTTTGCTGGAAATATTTGTCAGTGAATGAGTCTACAGTTGCCAAAAAAAAAAAATCCTGGTGATCCCCCAAAAAAACTGCAGTGCCAAACATTCTCCTGCTTTCATTAAGATTTGACAGAGTTCATTACTGATATTTCGTCATTGTCTTTCATGTTTATTTCGTCAAGCTTCAGTTAAGAATCTGTG
The DNA here is from genome assembly GCA_038419695.1 of Scomberomorus guttatus. Classification (NCBI taxonomy): domain Eukaryota; kingdom Metazoa; phylum Chordata; class Actinopteri; order Scombriformes; family Scombridae; genus Scomberomorus; species Scomberomorus guttatus. The sequence goes on from CM076457.1 coordinate 10,241,011, forward strand.
TACAAGTTATTGGAGAGGAATGTGGTTCACTGGAGTGTTTGAATGAACTGGATCGTCACGTGTGCATTTTAGACCATACATGTGAAGATATTAAACTTGAATTTTAAAATAAATATTTGCACATGAACTGATCTTGAGCTGTTTCAGTCGTGAGGAGACGTTCGGTGAATCCTCCTCCGTGAATGAAACAATACAATAGTCACTTTTAAACTGCCAATACTGCTTAGGCCTATTTATAGTCAGTGAACAGTCTGCGTAGCAATATTACACAAAATGGGTTCTCTACAGCACCAGAAAATGGGGCTCCAGATATTTTGATAGTCAAATGTGAATATTTTGCTGTTGTAAAACTTATACGGTACCATTTCTGATGTGCGAAGATCAATATTAAAATAACCCTGACTGAATTTAATGCTTAAAGTTACTAATGGCAGAACTATGAATGTGTAAATATAGCCGGTCTGGTCTCAGCTGCTGGCTATCAGCTGCCAACACAGAGGCCTTTACATTTTCCCACCAGGGGACGCCACATCACTCATCATGGCTGAGGGGCCCACAGAAAGGGGTGAGTCCTTGTTAGACAGAGAGGGCCACTTGGCTGCCAACATTTGCAGTTGTTTTTAGTTGCAAGCAGGAAGGGTGTCATTAAAAAAACAATATTACTAAGTGTTTGGGCTGTAATAAAAAACAATATAAAAGCTGGTGTTTCATGGCTGTAACATGCATGTTTACATACATATTTTAATTTCACCAAGGTTTGAAAAATATCTCTCTATCTGGAGAGTGGGTGCACACATTGTTCCTTTTTTTTCAAGCAAAGATTTGTATTAGATGGCACCACTGTTCCTTAAAACAATTACATGCACAACAACATGTGTTAGAGATTTGTGCAAATGATGAGTCATTATTATCCAGGGCGGGTGAAGAGTAGACACATCTGCTACGCTTGTGTGGCAGAGTGTACCAGACTGATGGGAATCTTTATGCAATATATCAGGGAATCCAAAATACAGTCAAATCCCACTGAAGCACATTGGAAAATATAATGTTTTTTAAGGAGGAAAAAACACAAATACATTTCAAAACACAGTTGATAGTTGACAGTCACTGGTTACAACAATTTTTTTATTAACTTCTACATTATTACCTCACACCGTGCCATGTTTCAGCAGTGATTACGCTCATGCTATAGAAAGATGGTACTGTGATGATACTGAGGAGGTGCTAAGATCCCATTCATAGATCAGTTCTTTTGTTAGTAGCTTGAGAAGTGGCGATGACTCCAGGAGCCCTTGGCTGGAGACAACCCACAAACCAGGGAATCCTGGGTCCCTGAATTTGTAGTAACACCCATGAATTTTATTAATCCTTGGCTGAAACTCTGACCAAGAAACAACCTTTCTGTGTGGATAACGTCAGGTTAGCTTCACCTACATTTTTTGCAGCATGTGTTTAAAAAATGCCAGAATAATTGCTTTAAAGGACGGGTTCACAATTTTTCAAGTCTGTCTTAGAACAATTGTCAGGTTCCTAAATGAACATTGAAATTAGTTTTTCTTGCCATAATCATTCCTCCTGTTCATCGGAAGATTTTAAAAAGAAATTAAAGACCTATCTTTTTAATTTGAGTTTTAATTTGGGGTAACTTTACTGGTATCATTGTTAATGTTTTATTGTATTGTGAGCACACTTTTCTGTTCGTTTGTTTGTTTTTCTCTAACTTATTGTTGTTGTTTATTTTTCTGATCAAACTTTTTTTTACTTGTTATTGTTTATTTTCACCTGATCTTATTTTGTAAAGCACTCTGGGCTGCATTGTTGCATGAAAGGTGATATATAAATAAAGTTATTATTATTATTATTATTAATATGAAGCTTCAGCCGCCCAAATCAGTCAAATCAATCACTTACATTAAAGTGTATTTAAAGGGGATCTTTTAATATCCAGTATGAACATAAGGAATGATTACAGCGAGGAAAACCTCTTTCAGTGTTCATATGGGCACCTGACTGTTGTTTTAAGACACACTTGAAAAAATTGTGAACCTGTCCTTTAAAGGTGGTGCACAGGTGCACCGTGGTGAGCTCGGGTTCGTCCCACTGCGCCTGCGTCTCACGGCACGCTGAGGGACAAACAGAGCAGCTATTGTTAGCCGACGGCCAGCCAGCAGCAGGTTGAGTCAGAGTTATCCCTAACTCACCCACCTACCTGTTGAATATTTACACCATTTATTTGCAAAGCGAGGGACGAGTCACTGTCGAAGAACAAAGTAAAAAACTCGGCTGTGGGCAGGTGAGGAAAGGAAGGAAGACATCGAGGAAAACTCGGGAGGAAAGAAGGAAGTAAATAAGGACAACACGACCGTTGGGCTGGAACTCAACAGGTTAGCTACTTCAATGTTATAGCAGCGGCTCGGACTTTTTATTCCCCCCACGTTCGAAAAACAAACAAACACGTAATAAAATGCCGTTGGGACCATGGAGGAAGAAAAACAAGTCGACGAAAGAGCAGTTGGTGGACAACGAAGAGGTCAGCGGCGGACACGCAGGTGCCGGGAGCTTGGGTAAATCCGCCGTGAACGGCGCGGGGCTCCCGCCTCCACCTGCCAACCTGCGGCCCAAGCTGGTCTTCCACACTCAGCTGGCGCACGGAAGCCCCACCGGTAGGATCGAGGGATTTGGCAACGTGAAGGAGTTGTATGCGAAAATAGCAGAGGCGTTTAATATAAGTCCACCTGAGGTAAGAGCTTACCCGTTGTTGTTGTTGTCGTTGTTGTTAAAAGGAGGGGGAAAAGAGTGATAGAAGGGATTTAGTGTTGCGTTCAGGTGTTAAAGCTCGATTTTACTCGGAGTACGTGAAGTATTCTAACAGATACCTTTGTTTTTAGACATTTACAGAAAATAAACTGTAAGAAGTGATGAAAAAGTAAGTACTAAGTTTGCTAAAGTACTGTATTTATGTACAAATTTGAGGTACTTTACATTTGTACTTCCTTATATTTATACATATAGACATATGTCAGGGAAATATGGTACTTTTTACTCCTATATTAGTTTTACAGCTGTGCTCTTGACAGTTCAGCTTAGTTCAGTTTTATTAGTCATATGTAGGTTAACAGGGTCAATGGCACAATGAAATGTGTTGGATGAGAAGACAGGTCAGCTCAGCAATAAGAGCACTAGTTATAAAATACCATACAATAAATTGTTAGCTTGTGATCCTGACAATAAACAGCGTCTAATTGGGGCCCCTGTCACATTTCAGATGTCTATACGTTTTTTAGTAGTTTCACCAAGGAGACCTTTTTCCCTCTAACTCCCTCAGATGCTTTCATTTAGATATAAACATAACATACATTACATACATTTAGATAGAAGTTATTCAAGGCCCGAAGAGATACAACGTTGTGTAGCTGAACTTTGATTTTCTTCTCTCTTACCCTTTTAACCATATCCTGACCCCTGAGATTTATCTTGTGACTCTTTGGAGGGGGCTGACCCCTAGGTTGGGAACCACCTGACCAAACTACCAAACTGTATGTAAAGCTATTAAAACTAGCTCAACCTCGACCAGCTACAGTCTTCACAATCTAATGATGGTATAATATATCCGTTACAGGGGCCATTTTTTAACTTTTGATATCTTAAGTACATTTTGCTGATAATACAGGACTTCTACCTATAATGAAGTATTTTTACACTCATTTATTGCTAATTTTACTCAAGAATCTGAACATTTCTTCCACAACTAAGTGTACGTATCGCAGCAACACTCTCCAGAATTTGATAGGAAATTTCTTTAAAAGTGGAGATTTGATTCTGTCATAAACAACATACACACACTTGTCAAAACATACACTAAGATCAAAAAAAAAAAGACTCAGTTTCACCCCAAAATGACACGCAAAGACATAAACAAGTAACACAAACAATGTGTTATGCATAAAATTGATGCATGCAACTACTACAGACTATAACTTATATGTATAATCATATTTATAAGTTGGATACTTGCAGTAAAGGTTTGAGTAAACAGTTTTATAAGTGGTGTTTTCTGGGAGATTAACCTCGTGGTGGCCATTAAAAGTCAACGTTGATTGTTTCGTGTCAGAGCTAGTAGGTAGTTTGTAAAGGCACTCCCTGTCTGCACACCTTCAACCCTGCAAGACTGAGAGAGATATGTGTCTTATCTTCATATGCAATCACTGGATACCTGACAAATTAAAGCTGTCTACAGTTTTTGATTCTCATTCAGCATCAAATTCTATTAGGAAGCAAGAGCAAAAGCTGCACGTCTGCACGGAGGTCCTGAAAACAAAAGCAGGCTCTGTGTCCTGCTTTAAGCCCAGACTGCTTAAGCTCTTCTTTTCAAAGGAAAGCGAGTGAGTGGCATGTTTGGCTTTTGTCAGCCTGAATATGACTAGATAGGCCGGCGGGGCAGCCTGTTATCAGCCTGGCGTGCTGCAGGAGCTGGAGACATGAACTTCCTTCCCCTCTTGAAGCTCAAGAGATACTGTCTCTTCCTTCAGCAAGTGCGACAGTTTGGACAGGAATAGAGTCGAAAGTCGACTAGTCGAGTCATCTGTCGGAGACCCCTCAGTCGACTGAGATTCCTCAAGTTAAGCAGTCAGTGTACATTACAATAACAGCATAAAACAGATAGAAGCTTACAAAAATACACAGGGATAACATTTCAGTGACGGATTATAAATAAGGGGAATCATATTTTTATATAAAGAAGTAGGCTTATCCTGTTGAAGGAGAGATGTTAGTTATTTCATAGCGGGCAATGCCAGGAATTTATTTTAAGCTGTTTCATGTGTTTATTCATTTGCTAATTGTTTTTAATCTTTAAAGTAAAATAAAAAGTAGTCTATACAAGCTTGATTTAAGCAGAAATACATGTGCGCTGCCTGTCTCATCATCCCGCGACTCGTTGCATTCGACTATGTTAATGTGGTTGAAATCATCACTGAAACGCCATGCCAATGTTTTTTCTGATTGCCAGATAATCTATATGGATAAAAAAGAAGAACGAATAGTTGAATCTTCGTATTGAACAGCCAAATCTGATTAGACTGACAAAATTCTGAGTTGGGTACAGCCCTAGAAAGGAATTTGTCTCAGTGGTGATGGTACACAGCGAAGAGCACAATACAGGACCTCACATGTAAATGTACATGTGATAAGAGTCTAGCCACAGTCTTTCTGACTTGGAGGTAAAGAAATATCCTTAATGAGGTTCAGACAAAGCAGGTTTTATCTCTGAATGGGACACACCATTTTTCTACGGGTATTTGTTCCATCATGTCTGTCAATAACGCTCATTATGACTTTTCTGTCTCTGTCTGAACTTGTTTTAGTAGAGCAACTACCTTACAGCCTGTTCTTTTTCTAAAGACGAGCACAGTGCTGCAGTACTTCTGAGATTTAGGGTGTTTAGCTGATTTTCAGCAGGTTGCATTGGAGGACCGGGTTCATAGTAGGGCTGCAACTAAGGATTATTTTCATTATCGAACAATCTATTCTATAAAATGTCTGAATATGGTGAAAAAATTTCACCGTTTCCGAAAGCACGAGATGCAACCTAAAATGTGTAGTTTTGTCCCGACCAACAGTCCAGAATCCAAAGATATTCAGTTTACTGTCATAGAAGACTAAAGAAACTAGAAAATATTCACATTTAAGAAGCTGGAACCAGAGAATTTTGGGGGTTTTTTCTTAAAAAAAAAAAAGATGGATTAACAGAATATTTGGCAATTTTAGTTTATACCCTCATGCTGGCTGGATCTTGTCCTGCTTAATTGTCCTTGAGCAAGGCAGTGATATTCTCCTATCTTGAGGAGAGCTGTTCTGCAGCTGGTTTTGAACTCTGCAGTGCAGGGATCAGTAAAAAAAAATCATGCTGGTGTTTTTTGATCATTTTCACAGTAGGAGGTTTCTCAAGCAGGTAGCGGAGGAAAAATAACCCAAATGTCAACATATCAAGCTCTCCAATTAGCAGTAATGTCACAGCAGCATACTTTGGTGTACAGTAGATGCAGAAAACGTGTGTGTCACAGAGCCCAGACACTCACCTATTCAGAAATGTGAAAGAGAGCGGGAGTGTGATGGGAACTCCACAGTTTGTGCCACAGGAAGTCCCTCACGTCCGGCTCAGTGGGCACAGCCTGAAATTTAACCAGATAACTTGATAACCAGCCACAGCCAGGGGCGTCCCACAGGACCCAGGGGAGCAGCTCTGCCAGGGCCTCCTCCCTCCACAAACATCACCACACCTCACTCTGCTGCCCGTGCCGACTGGACGTGACCTGTATCACAGAGCAAAAGATAGCAGAGCTGGCGAATTTAAAAACATGTATTTCCCAACAGGCTTTCCTGTGATGAAGTAAGGAAAGTAACTTCTAATAGAGACCTGCACTGGAAGTTGTTAAAAAGTTTTCAATACTTGTGCTTTAATTTCTCTACCAAAATATCAAACTTCTTCTTTTTTCAATACTTTAAACATGTTTTTCTACAAGTTTCCTCTTTCATTTAGAAAAATATGTCAAACTACTCGTTGCGTTTAATGTTGTCTTAACACTAGCAGATAAACAAGAACTTGTCCTAAATAGAATTTGCACTGTTTAGACTAAACATTTGATTCTAACTTTGGATAGTTGACAGTTTTTTTTGAGCTGCAACATTATTTAATTATTGCTTAATATAATTATTATTTTCCCAATTAAGGGATTAATCGTTTTCTCTATAAAATGTCAGAAAATAGTGAAAAATGTCAATTTTTGCCCAAGGTGATGTCTTCAAAAGTCTTGTTTTGTCTGATATATTCAGTTTACCATCATGTGTAACAAAAAACGCATTAAATCATCACATTTGAGGAGCTGAAACTTGCATATTTTTGGCATTTATACTTAAAAAATGATTATTCGATTATCAAAATAGTTGCAGATTCATTTTCTGTCAATCAGTTAATCAGTTGGTTTTATCCTCAATGCTATGGACATATTTTGTTACGGATAAAGAATTGAGGTTCAGTACACAGCTCTGTCTGTGTTTGATGAAGAGCAAGTGAAAGACGCAGTGCTAGACATATTATACACTACGAAACTGTCAAAAGCAGTCCGCACTCAACATGTGAAGAGACAAATTTCCCACTGAGAATTAGACATTTGAATGCGCCATCTGCCTTAGCTGTCTCTCAGATTAAGTATAATAACCCAGTTGTAGACTAAGCAGTAAATGTATTTTCCTTTTGCTAATTAAAACATTACAACTGTAGACCACTGCATTTCTGCTTTTAAGCTCTTTGTAGTGTCATTTTAAGTAAGAGGTCAGTCACTGTTTAGATGTCTTTTTAAACTTATGTAAAGGTTAAAGTTACTGAGCGGGTTTAGGCAGATGTTTTGGGTATATTTGTAGTATCAATTTTCATTTTACATAATTTTGTCCGTTAAACTCTTTGACATTTTGACTAAACTGTAGTAAATTTAGTGAACCAAATTCAGATTTTCCTCAAGCGTTATAACAGCAGCTTATTAATCACAGCTGATCAAGGTAAGACGGCAGCTGTGTGAACACAAACTGACACTCGTAGAGGAACTACTTCATCATCCTGTGTTTTCAATTTGGGATCATTGTAAATGAAACTGGAGTACAAAATAAATAAACGGGGAGCCACCCAGAAACCACAACTGTGGCTATAAACTCTGGGACACTGAGGTTACATGAGTGCTTGGCTGAGCTTGATATGAATTATGTAATGAACAATAGCGTTGTCTTCCTTCCTTGTACTCATTGCCTCTAATAGGTTACACATTTCTTTCCAAACAGACATCAGATTTCATTAAAGCGTGTCTGGATTCACTGTGAGCGCTTATTGTTGTGCCCTAATTAGACAGTAGTTCTTATGTTACAGTAAAGCTCAGTCAGTTTATTTAGGAGGCAGAATTGATGGAGATGAATTTATCTGAGTGAACTAACTGGTATGTAAAAGATAATAATGGCAAATACAGTAAACATAAAGGGACTGAAGGCTTTACAGAGCATATAGTTCAGTTTCTATCTGCCAGCAGGATATGAATGTTTCAGTCTTTAGTTAAAGCATCAGATCTTTCTATGTGCTCATTCTGCTCAGGTCAAAGTCTGGTTATTGGCTCTACAGCGGTAGAGTTTAAGGTGTGGCTCTGTGACTTTGCTTCTTGTCCACCTGTTCCAGTGAGCGTGCTCCCTGATCACCAGAAACACGGCCATTTGCCTACAGTTTGAATATCTGGGCTGCGGTCGTGTGACAGAACCACACGACTTGTTTTTAGTTTGCAAGGTGCTAGGAAGTTGTACTTCCATGTTTGCAGCCAGACATTTCTTAATCTGGGGGGATTAGGAGAAACAATCTCATTTGATGGAGTTTGAGTGTGCTGTTTGTAAAAGCTGTGCTCCTGCGCTCACTTCCTAGAAGCCAAGAAAGCACCAGGATGAACTGTAGGATTTAGGCTGCGTCATTGTATATGTGACGTACAGTTTGCCTTGATTGGGATTCATGATGGGTGTTGTTCTGTGTGTATGTAGAGATTATTAAACCAGGGCTTCTCACAGCAATCAGGACATGAGAAATTGCTAATGGGAGCCATAGGATCATTTTTGTAATAAGGTGTAAAAACCAGTTCAGTGTAGTGACACAAACAGTCCTTGTTTTCAGACAAAAGATTAATAAAAACATTTAGTAGCTCAAAGTCTACAAAGCTGTTTGATTTGATGCTATTATGAGTATTTTGGAACATACCAAGAATATTTTTGCAAGTTTTAGCTCCTTAACTACAAATCAAGTAAAGTTTATAGTTTTGCTGACCATTTAATAATAATAATAATTTATTATCGATTAATCTGACAACTATTTTATTATTTTGTTGATTGTTTAGTCTGTAAAATGTCAGAAAATAGCGAAAAATGCCCTAAAGCCCAAAGTGACATCTTTAAATTTCTTGTTTTGTCCTACCAACGGTCCAAAATCCAAAGAGTCAATTTACAAAGACACAAAAAAAGAGAAAATGGAAAAAATGCTCATGTTTGAGATGTTGGAACCAGAGAATGTTTGGCTTTTTGCTTGGTAAATGAAGTGATAGCCTTTCTTTGAGTTGCATAATCACTCACTAGTCTGCATTAATTGTTGTCATAGCTAAATTATCACGTCACAGTTAATAGTTGTTTAAAGTCAAAGTTGTTGTTTAGTGTGATAGATTACACATTACTCCAGCATACTGTAAGCTGAAGAGGTATACTTAGTGATTTTCATACCTTTCTGAAATGAATGGAAACCAGTATCTGCCTGGGTTGTAGGAAAAAATGCAAATATAAAACACAACAACACAGTTTCCAAAAGCTGTGATTTTAAGTATGTGTAATATACAGTACATTGACTACATGCAATCCACTGGTATAGTCCTTCAAGTATATTATTAGTTTATTTTATTGCAAAAAAAGCATTTCTGCTTAATAGAAACAATGTTTTGACTTTGTACTGATTAGGCAATCAAGTGTTTTTTCACTGTAATCTTAATCTTTCCATCAGCTGAAACCATTATTTCTTGGTAAATAGGCCCAGTTATATTGTATTAGTGTATAATAACATGTTCTTAAATTATCCTGCAACATGATGCCAGTGGTTACTGGTAATTGCGCTTCATTACACACGCAACAAGCAAATGAGCATGAACTCTCCCAGTGTGCCTGTGTGTGTGCACAACCACACGCCTGCGAGCAACAAATGTAACGAGGAGTGTGTGAAGCAGCAGCAGCAGCAGCAGAAACAGACCCCAGGTGTGCGTGCTCACCACCGGCTGGAACGGATCTGGTTTTACTGTGATTTTTTTTTTTTTTTTTTTTAAGTGGTTGTTTACCAGCAGTGATGCAGAGAGAAAGTGTCGTCTTAAGTGGTTGTTTACCTGCAGTGAAACAGAGAGAAGGTGTTGTCACGGCACCACAGCCCGCAGAACAACAACAGCAGCAGGTTTTTTAGAGGCAAGTTCAGGTTTCCATTGTCTTCTCATTGAGGATTGATGTGACGGAGAAGACAAAACAACCGCAGATAAAAAGAAAAAATGAATGTTTGTTATCATCTGTCTGGGCGCGTTGGTGTATCAGAGAAGAGTTTGACCTCTGGTTGTTAAAAAGCTCTCTCGCAGCCTTAATAGTTGTAAATAGTTTCTCTCAGGGCTGTTTTTAGTCTCTGAAGTAGTGGGAAAATGAAATAAATTGCATTATTTGTCACTCAATACGTTTTTTTAAAATTCACTGCAAATAGAATAAAGCAAAAAAACCACTTCGACACCTGAAATCTTTCTATTAAAGGAGTTGTATCATGCATATTTCCAGGTTTATATTTATGTTCTGGGGTACTACTTGAATATCTTTACATAATATTCAGTTAAAAAAAAAACTCCTGATGAGCCCACTCTGTTCTGAGTGGTTAGCTCCTGGAAGTTATCCCTCAGCTAGACTTCCAGCGGCTCGGGAGGCTACGTAAACAAGCGATAGTAGTAGGATTTCACTTCTTTTCATTCTTTACTCGAGATGGAAAGTACATTCATACATGTTAGAGCTGGAATCTGATCCTAAATATACAAGTGGACAATGTGAACAACCCATGGAACAACCTTAGCAACAAAGGGTACAGAACAGACGGCCTTTTATGGGCATACACAAACAACCTGACATCAGTTTGATGGGGAAGTAGAGGTAACTTTGCAAATCAAGCATTCAGAGCAGGCTGAAGCCCTGGCTTTTGACTTGCAGGGAGCATTCAACCTACATTCACCTCAAGTTTTGGACGTTAGACCATGTTTAACAAAGTGAGGTATTTCCACCACATGGAGGCTGTTTTATCACGTATACAAACCAATGAGAATGGTAGCACTGATGGAGGACTTCAGTTTCTAAAAAATCCTAATAATCCTATAGTATAAACAAATTCCCTGTCTGCGATCATAAAATATTCAAGTTTTCATGTTGCATCTTGCACATATTATATTTTCAGCACCAGTTATACAAAGATTCACTCACACAGGACTTGAAACGAGCAGAAGACTCCAACAAACTGAGCTAACAATACTGCCAAAAGTTCTGTTTTGCTTTAATTGCAGTTGTTTTGACAATTTTTACCAGAATATCATTTTTTTTAATATATATATATATATATATATATTATATAGTATGCGCTGCCCTGTGTCAGTGAACACCACAGTTTTGTCTTTACATGTGATCAGTGATTGATGTCTCAGTAAACCAGGCTTGACTCAGATCAGATCAGCTCAGTTTCGGCTTTATGAAACAGATTACTCCTGGTTCAGTTTGTTAGGCTCATTAAACCCGTCGGTCGTCATTCTGAAGAATCTTACATCCGCAGTTAGGTAAATGATTACACCGGCTTAACTGCTGATGAATGTGATTTCCTTTTAAAAACAGCCACACCACAATGCACACAGCTTACATCAGCATTCCCTGTTAACTACTAAAAACACCCAACACTGAAACAACAGTATCTGTAGTCAGTACATGGGGGAAAAAAACATTATTCCAGTAATTCCACACTGTAAGCGAAGTATTTTCCCTTTAATCTTTCTAACCCTCTTTTCTGCCATTTAAAAAAAAAAACAGTTGAAGAGGCTGTAAATGGACAACAGTTGAGTTGCCAAAGAAACAGGTTTCCCAAGCTTTTAGTCACCAGCGTTTCATTGCAGGGCAGATTTCAGAGGGAGATCCAATTAAAGGCTGTATTTATCTAGCCTTACCTCTCTTCAAACAAAGGCAGGAGAAATGATCTCTGCAGAGAAAAGGGCATGGAGATTTGCAGAGAAGAGATTAAATTTGTGTTATTGTATTATTGTACGCTGTCTGTTTGACAAATCACTCTTGTTATGTTGAATTATGTTGAATCATGTTGTTTTTACAGCCATAAACTGTAGGCACAGTGAAGAGAACAAAAAAAAAAAGCAATACAAATATTTGTTTTCAACTCAGGTCTCAATTAAGTGTTAATGTTGCAGTGTGCATTGTTACTGTCAAAAGGTATTAGTCAAAATTAATACTCAGCTGCTTGTTTGGGTGGTGAGTAGTGCTGCAACTATTATTTTCATTATTGATTAATGTGTTCATTATTTTTCAATTAAGATTAATCAGTTAGTCTGTAAAATGTCTGAAAGTAGTGAAAATTGCTCCTCACAATGCCCCCAGAGCATAAGATGCTATCTTCAAATGTTTTTTGTTTTGTCCAAACTAACAGCCCAAAACCAAATATCCTGTCTGCACTGATATAAAACAAAGAAAAATCCTCAAGTTTGAGAAGCTGGAAACTGATTATCAAACTTCTTTCTGTTGATTGTTTCAGCACTAGTGCTGTGATCAAAACTTTAGTTACAAGTAATGAATGCTGTGTTAACTAGAAAACAAAATACCAGAATGTCTGCAATACTTGAAAGGTCTTTAAAAAGAATTGAATTCATGTCCCTCAAACAAAGTCATAGAAGGTCATTTACAAAGGTCTTGAATATTTTTGTTGTACATCTATAAACTACAAGTGAGACTGGTGGATTGTGCTGCAGGAAGCAGTTTTTGTGGAGTTTCAGCGAGGAAGTTCATCTGCTCATAATGGGCAAGTGTGAATGTAAATTAACTTAAAAAATTATAATCCATTCATCAATTTTCTGCCACTTATCTGGCTCAATTATTTTTCTGGGAAACATTGTTATTTACAGCTGGGAAGTACTGACAACAATGTGATATAAATAATAAATTCCTGTACTTCAAGAATTTCAGAAAACCAGTTGTGGCAGTAAGGCCTACAATTATTTATTGAGAATGAAAACGGTATTAAGTTACATTCTATGTGGTATTTAAAATATCTTAAGAAGTCGTTATTGGTATTTGGTGAACACGGCAGAAATCCTAAATACATTTCAGATTGATTAGCACAGATATTAAACCCACCTAATATTTAAAACGCATTGCTGTGATTAATTACTGTGAAGTGAATGTATAACGTGATCGATCAATTCATCACCTGCTGAGCTGAATCAGACAAATCTGGACATTACCAGTGTAGTTTCTAGATGATGGTGTAAACAACCAACTCACTCATTAAATACTTGGCCTTTACTGTGCCATGTTTTATAAAACAGTGTGGAAAACGCTGCATTTATACAAATGAATATATCAGCAAACTCCATTTTAAATCTGATTTAGTCTGTTTATTCTCCTCTCATATGTTTTCATTGCTCTTTTGAAAACATTTACCCTGCCCTTCTCCATGTGGTTATCAAGGTTTAGGTCAGTGTGGTGCCGGGAGTGGGAGGTGAGGTATCTGTTCTTGTGAGTCAGAGTTTCAGAGGATAGGAAGGCGCTACAGTATGTGACGCTGCTGTCTGCATCTGAGCTACACCCGTCGGTGTGAACGTGCTGCGGCTGTCAGCCCGGCAGGAGGAGAGGAGTGCTGAGTGCAGCCTGCGTCGCAGAGAAGCGGCTTAATGCAGTTCGGCAGCTTTGGTAACCGGGTGTAGGCGTCCGCTGCTGTTCCTCCCACTCGCTCTTCGGTAATGCCCTGGCCTGGGGGGTGGGGGGTGTGGGGGGGGGCAGGGAGGATCTGTTATGGAGAAGAAAGGAAGAGAGCCATCAATTCAGCTACAGTACACCCCTCCCTTGCCACAGACATCGCCTCCTCTTCACCTCCATACTCCCTTTCACTTTCTCCCTTTGCCTTCTCCTCTAGCGGCCTCTTTCCATTATAATCCCATTCTTTTATAGTCTGGTAACCCATGGCAACGCTTGAGGCCATGTCGGCTTGTGTGTGTGTGTGTGTGTGTGTGTGTGTGTGTGTGTGTGTGTGTGTGTGTGTGTGTGTGTGTGTGTGTGTGTGTGTGTGTGTGTGTGTGTGTGTGTGTGTGTGTGTGTGTGTGTGTGTGTGTGTGTGTGTGTGTGTGTGTGTGTGTGTGTGTGTGTGTGTGTGTGTGTGTGTGTGTGTGTGTGTGTGTGTGTGTGTGTGTGTGTGTGTGTGTGTGTGTGTGTGTGTGAGAGCAGCGCCTGTTGGTACACAGAAAAAAAAGTCCCAAACAAGGCAGGCCTCTCTGCCAGAGCCTGATTGGTGCTCAAAGGTCATCCTCCTGATGAACCAATACGAATCAATCCCTTTCTGCCATGCAAACAGGAAGTCAGCCAGTAAATCCTGTCCTGGTATTTTTCCAAACTCTACTAGGAAGCTGATCCCACAATAGAAGTTTGATGCAGAACTTCAATATGGACATATCTGTGTGGGCATCCTGTAATTAATAAAGTAGAATGTATTAATAGGCTGAGCGAGCTCTGTATAGGTGAGGCAGAGTGGAATAAATGATTCACTCGCTGGGCTCCTCCTCCTGGGTTTCACTGTCCAGTCTGTGTTAATACAGGCAACTTGTGTATTGAGTTCCTGGCGATCACATTCCTCTCTCTCTCTCTGTCCTGCCAGGACGTGGCAGCCACAAGGTGTGAAGCCAGATTTCAACATTTCTGGCACAGGAGGAAAGGTCATTTTCCTCGTTTGCTTCATCGCAGGCTGGTCCTGCCTCACGACTTCAAACGCAGCTACATTAGATGCACACACACACACACACACACTGATGACACCATGGGGCGGAAGAGGGCATTGCTTAGCGACTGCAAGAAAGACAAGAGCTCCCTGATGATTCCTATTTAGCGCAGCACTCTGTCATCTTCACTCATACACTTTTATTTTTGAATGCGGCTCAGTTTTCAGGCAGTGACTAAAAACAGGGATTCTTTTTTTGGTTGTGTACAAAGGATGAAGACTCTTCTAGGTGTTTCCTTCACAGCAGGGCCTCTTCTTTTATTCCTTTTTCTAAAAGGCCAACAATTAATAATCTCTCAATGTAATTTTCAGTACCTATGACACAGTTTTAATATAGTCAAAGTAGTTTTTAACCCACTTTTTAGCTCAATATGATTTTTTTGTACACACTTGTAATATCCTGTATGTGCCTGCTGTATTATCTTTTGTACAGATCCTGTTTTGCACCCTAAACACCCACAAGATTGACATGGATAAGCTGCTGGGGGGGCAGATCGGCCTTGAGGATTTTATCTTCGCCCACATTAAAGGGATCAAGAAGGAGGTGGAGGTGTATAAATCCGAGGATGCTCTGGGCCTCACCATCACCGACAACGGGGTGGGCTACGCTTTCATCAAGGTGAGGAGAAAAGGAGCATCTCATCTCAAACACATCAGCGTCAACCTTTGTTTCACCTCCAGAGACAATTAAGAAGGAATCCTCATTTACAGTGGTGTCGAGTTGCGTAACATAATAAGCACATACATGAGTAGGCACGTAATAAGGCTTGGTAGGCAAGGGATTCAAATGTAGAGAAAAAATTGTTTTTTTGTATTTTGCTTATTTGGTAAACTGGCTGTATTGGAATGAGTACCTTTTACATTAGTTACGTTAGTTATCTTATTTCAATATCAGAGATTAAGTAGTATAATAGGGTTAGGTTTAATGTGAAAAGTAAGCTGTGTCAGATTTAACTAAATCCCCAAAGTCATGTTTTTATGTGTGTATGTGAAGATCGCCCACCATGAGTTACCAGAGTCTAGGGCTGCAACAAACTATTATTTCATTAGTGATTAATCTTCTGATTATTTTTCAGATAAACCGATTTGGTCTATAAAACATCAGAACAGTGAAAAATGTCCACGGTGACGTCAACTCTTTTATTTTGTCCGAACGACAGTCCAAAACCTAACAATATTCAAGTTCCTGTAATGTAAGACAAGGAAAAGCTGCTCATTTTCAAATTTGAGAACCTGAAACCATCACATTTTTGGCATTTTTGTTTTTAAAAGGACCTAAACAATTAACAAAATAGTGTAGCCAAATTAATTTTCCGTCAATCGATTAATTGACTAATGGTTGCAGCTCTAGCAGAGTCCAGAGTCCAAAAAACCAAAGATATTCAATATACAAAAATATGAACCACAGAAAAACAAAGCAAAGCCTTGCGTTTACAATGCTGGAATCAATAAGTTGATTACATGGAAAATTCCCCAAAATTAACTAAATTATCAATTTTTAATTTGAGATGCTACTCATTGCTTTGTCTGCATGACCGCCATATTGAAAGTAATTTCCCAAACTTGCTCTCACACTGGGAGTCATTATTCTTCCTGGTACGTCGCCTCAGTTGTTGTAGACTGGTCTAATGAGCTTATTTGTTCTCAGTCATCTTACTCCACCAGAACAGATTGCTCACATGTGCCATCATGTGATGCTGAAGCGGCACTGCATCCTGATAACCTGACAGCGTTAACGGTACACTGTTGTATTATAGTATGTGAACCACTGAAGAGATGCTACATCTTTGACAGTACAACTCAGCTGAACTGGCTACTGATTCAAGCAAATTAAGTCTGGAATATTAAACTACTGTGACTTTGTATTTAAACTACTTTAACAACTATTAACTAAACTATTAATAGCATGAAAAGTCCTTCCTATTAGATCTGGACTGTTTTGTACCTTCACCTGATGGTTGACCAGGTAGGTTTATATAGCGAGAAAAATGTAGGTTAGGAAGCATTTAGCAGGTTTTCCAGTAGCTTAAACAGGAACCTTTGAAAATGTAATGAAATTTGTTTGTTTGTCCTCCTTTGGAGAACAGAACGAGAAAAGTATCATTCATATAAAAGGTCACAAATCCATACAGTGTACAGTAGATGCTGCTTAGCTGGGAGAACAGATATATTCACTTTACAAATGTCTGTTTCCTTTCTTAAAGCTTTTGAAGTCTCGTACAGAACGCTGTTACTTAGTTTACCATAGAAACATTTGAAACTATTTTTTTATTCTGTTCAGTCAAGTGGTTTCACATCAGTGGACTCATAAACAGGAGAAAGGTGATTACATGATGCTTCGGTATTGCCCAGAATCTCCTTGTTTGTTTTCTGCTGTCGTAGTCTGCATTTTTGTCTTGTTTTGCTTTAAAACTTCTTATTTTTTGCCTTCAAACAACCCTGTTTTCATTTGGCATCTCATAAATGAATTAACCTGATTTTGCTGTGTGTGTGTGTTGTCACATTCTTCACTGATACCTCTTCGTATTGTTTTTATTGGCTTTTCTTTCCAAGAGAAATGAGAACAAACAGACTCATAAAGAACACACAAAATAAACATATAAACAAGAACCACAAACTAAAGAGAAAAAACAACAACAAAAAAACGATAGCATCATCTCAATAATACCAGTTAAGCCCATCAGCACAATAGCAGTCTATGACCCATAAAGAGACACGAATCCCTGTGCTTATTACACTTGTATATTAATTCATAGAGAGAGAAATATTCATAAACTATTAAATGAAACATACACCAGAAAAACAATGAAATTATGCAGAAGTGCAATATTTAATTCCTAAGATACATTTTCTCCCTTTTTATAAAAAAGAAAAACTGGTTCCAGATGATAAGCAAATATAATTCTTTACAGTTATGCAAGTTGGCTATTATTAACTCAAAGTCTCTATATTCAGGTCTAACTTGGCTTTTGCAGTTACTGAGGGTAACCCTAGCTGAGATAAAGCCTGTTAGAGCTAAAGCAAATGCTGATTTGAAAGTCCCAGTTAAACATGATCAGTCGATATACATAGCCACTCTTGACTTTTTTTTTTTGATTACCTCACTCCAGAAAGGCAGAACTAGAGGGCATGAATAAAGGTATCTTCATGTTGTTTACACTGACTCCTCTTTCTGTCTCCCTCTCTTCTTGCAACCTTCCTCTTGGCAGCGCATCAAGGAGGGCAGTGTGGTGGACGGGGTGAAAGTGATCTGTGTGGGTGACCACATAGAGTGCATTAACGGGTGTAACATCGTCGGGACGCGGCACTATGAGGTCGCCCGCATGCTTAAAGAGCTGCCCAGAGACAAGTCCTTCACCCTCAAACTGGTTGAACCAATGAAGGCCTTCGGTGAGTAATAAACACGGCAGAGACGACTGTGACCATTTTTGTCGCTTTATGTAGGTGACACTGATGCAGAGACAGTAACACATTACATAACTGACCTACATGGCAACGGCACAACAGATTCACCTTCAGGATTCAGTTACTACAGCAACCAGGCAGAGTGGTGCAGCAGTGTTTCTCACATAAGATATAATGTGATTTAGATTGTTTACAGGTCACTTTAAGGCTAAGAAGATACTAAGAAGCTATATATATATATATATATATATATATATATATATAAAAGCATTAGATGGCTTTTTTTTTAATGAGGAGTCACAAACTAAAATGGATAGCCTTGAACTCCTAAAGTCTTAGAGTATGGTTAGTTGAAAATGATCAGTATATGTCCACCTATTGGAACTATATGTAGTGTAGGGCTGCAACTAATGATTATTTTCATTATTGATTAATCTGTCGATTATTTTCTTGATTTAATCGATTAGTTGTTTGGTCCATATAATGTCAGAAAATGGTGATAAAAATGCTGATAACTGTTTCCAAGAGACCAAGATGAAGACCTCAGATGTCATAACTCAAAGTTAATCAGTTTACCGTCATAGAAAACTGAAGAAATCAGAAAATATTCACATTTGAGAAGCTGGAATCAGAGAATTTAAAAAATGTTCCTCTTAAAAGATGACTCAAAATGATCAATTATCAAAATAGTTAGCGATTCATTTTTTTTTAGTTGGCAACTAATCGATTAAGCGTTGCAGCTCTGAAGTAGTGCAACAGAGTTAGCATGGTTTGCTATTATTTGAGTAAGCTGAGCAACAGAAATGGCTCCAAAAAATGTCTCAGTAATAATGTTTGTCCTCCGTTTTACAGAAATGCTTGAGCCCAGATCAAAGGGCGCCAAACCTGCCAGTGACAACAAGATCGGCACGGGGAGGGGGACTCTGAGACTTCGCTCCAAGGGTCCAGCAACGGTAGAAGAGGAGGTAAGTTTATATGTATTTTTACTGAGACCTGACACTAACGGTCTTTTCTGATAAAGTTAAAAGTTAAGTCAGCACATACTTCACCACCAAAATATGGTTCAGCTGATTAACTGAAGGATTAACCATTTAATTTAAGCTTTTTGTGTTTTCTAGCCAACAGAATTTGAGGAGAAAGCAGTGAAGAAGGTAGATGACCTCCTGGAGAGCTACATGGGCATCAGAGACACTGAACTTGGTGAGTATAAATCCTCATGAGCCAGTATTAACCTCGACAATACTGTTTTAATATATTCACAATTACTGCGCAATAGTTGACCTGAGATATCAGAAGATTTGACTCTTGTCAAATATTAAGTATATTAGTTATACATTCCCTCTAGAAAACATGCACTTTTTAGGTTTGTTGTTCAAATGTTAAGTGACTGTTTGCTTATGTATGAAAATCAGAGAAACATCTTCTGAAATGTACTGTCTGCGCTGTTCCCTCTGTAGCTGCTACGATGGTCGAGGTCGGCCGTGACAAGAAAAACCCGGACGAATTCGCCATGGCGTTAGACGAGACCCTCGGAGACTTCGCCTTCCCGGATGAGTTCGTCTTTGACGTGTGGGGCGCCATCGGAGACGCCAAGCAAGGAAGATTTTAAGTTTGCTCCTGCTTCCCTCAAACACACATACACACAAACACACTCCCTTCTTCCCCCGAATCACCTCTTAATATCCTCAGAAGCCAACTGGACAAACTTCAACCAGCGCAAAAACAGGGGGGTGGACAAAGTGTTCTTACCAACATGTTGTTCTTAGGTGTAGCTTTGCACTTGGATGGAGAGTCCTAAGGTGTCGACTTAAGTGAAGTGGGTTGACGTAAGGAATTTAACATGCTAGAGTTGAAGTGTTATCTTGTAAAGATATCCATGAAATGTGGAATGCAGTTTAGCACACTGGACCTGCCTCCTGCACGCTGAAGAGTTGGCGATTAATTCCAGATGTCGTTTAAACCTTTTGTAGACACGATGGCACTAGCTGCGTCTTATGAGCTCATGATGCCGTTCTTCAGTCAGAACGGCAAACCTAGTCAACAGTGGTCTATTACACTGGTTATGAATGGTACGTGCACATCTTAAATTTTAAAACAATCAGTTGAAATCACACTTTATAGCTGTGTAATTTTGAATATACAGATGTATCACACAGCTTTTTATAGGCTCTTTTTATATGTGAAAATGCTGCTGATTTTTCCAGCAGCAGCATTGTGTAATTAGTGTAATTATAGTGATTGTGGCAATATTTCTCTCTCAAACAAACTTTTTATTTCCCTCATGTTCATTTACTTTGTGATTTTCTTAAAAAAAAACTCCACTCTGTGCCCTTACACATCTCATCTTGAGCCTTTGCGTCCATCTGTCAGTAGCTGGATTACACAGCAGAGACTGAGCTATACAGAGAGCAGAGGGGGTTTTTATCTTTTAAATGCCTTTAGCCAAGTTGACTACACACACATTCCACCAATATTCCTTATGTTCCTGATGTTTTTGTAGTCTGTTAGCACCGTTAACGTGTCATGAAATGAGGCATATTAGAGATGCACACTTTTTTTTTTTTTCCCTGTAATTTATTTTATCATGAAAAAAAATCATACTGTAAGACATTTTTACAGAGACGTGGAGACATGAAAACCATTTTGAAAGCTGTGTGGAATGGGATAAATTGCAATCCAATGTCTTAAATAAATGCACTTGCATTAATGTAACTCCACTATTTTAAATCACTGTCAAACTTAATTTAAATAGTGACTTGATTCATGTCGCATACTGATGTTACTGTTCACATCAGTTGCATATTGTTTGACGAACCATAAGGGATCTCTATTGTTGGATAGACAATAAAATTTGATATACTGTTGCTGCTGTGTAATGAATGCATCTGGTTCACAATGAAATGACAACACAAACTACTCAATACAAACTTTATTTGCACACTTGGCTGTGCACATGTATAAAATACATCAACACACTTAACCAATGTTTTCATCCCTTGTTTAAAGAGTTTTTTTTTTTTTTTTTAATGAACTGAGTGGTGTCACTTAAGAAGCAGCAAAACAAACTTAAAACAGAAAAAAACCCACAATTAGGTAGATATAGCTAAATAAGTATACAGAAATTGGCAGGATTAAATGAATAATTATTTTAAAGAGTGGATAATATAAATCAGAAGTACAGAGCCCATGGTGGAGTGCATGGTAAATACTGTCACAGATATAATGAACGTACTGTAGAGGATCTTTGGAAGCACATTACAGGAGGTGTTTAAATATTTATCTTGATCAGTATGAAGTACTGTGTTGTTGGGTGAAAACGTTAAAATGTGTCTGTGCAACTTCCCAGAATCAAAAAGACTAAAAAGTTTGTGGTCATCTAGTGACAAACAAGGCATTTTATCTTTGTCTTGAAAATTTGGCAATTTGCAGATGTTGAGTTTCGATTCCAGCGACAGCGTACGCAGGTGAGAGTTCATCTCACTGCAGTTAACTTGGCTAACTTGTTTATATCCTCTACAGATACAAAGTACAGTATATGGCATTTCATCAACAGTAGATTACAAATATACACGATGTAATAAAGACAGGAAGAGTCTGAACCTCGTATGAGTGTAGTGTTGTTGGGAAAACCGTACAGGACAAAAAGAAATTGGCTTGGTTTGGTCAGTGAGATGGAGTCACTGTGTTAAGTATGACTATAAATAGTGAAACGGGCTTGTTTTGGGGCGGGGAGTTACAGGGCGCTCTGAAGCACAGGCTCAGGTAGAGGAAGTGTAGCCCTTACAGCCTGGTGCCCGTCTCCGCCTCCTCACAGCTCATCTCCAGTGTGACCCCGCTTGAAGGCGTCGCCCGTCAGCTTCTCCTGCGCCTCCTTCATACTGGACACAACTGAGAAGAAGGCAGGAAACGCAAGTTTGACATCCACAGTCTGGTTATGGACTACTATTACTACTACCTGTGTCTCATTCATCATTATTTTTGGAAGAGACAGCAGTTTTGTCACTTTAACTCTATTTTTCATAAGAAACGAAACATTTTACTGGAAGTCTCCCTATTTCCATAAATAGAGGTTGGTGTATAAACAGATAATAAATAACAAAACAGTTATAATATAAAATATCGTAATAGCAGAAGTTATAATTGCTGACAAATGTACATTAATACTTTAAAATTTCCTTATCTGCTTACAACTACATTATAGTATGTTATAAACCATTGTATTAAATGTTTAAAGAGGAGGACTTAAAGTAAAGTGTTACCCAAATGACAATAATGAGGATTTTTACCTTGTTCTGCGCTGCTGTAGAAGTACTTGTAGTTGGGATTTCCATTTTTGTTAGTGATTTCAGGGTGGACTTTGCCGCTGGGATCTGTGAGCAGGGTAAAGAGAGTCAAACGTTTTGATCATTTCATTAAAACCCAAACAATATAGGGCTGCAACTAACCATGGGTGTCAGTTTTTAATCTGCTCATTGTTTTCTTGACTTCATTTTCTCGAATGGTTTGGTCTATAAAATGTCAGAAAATAGTGGAAAATGCTGATAAAAAGTTGTTTCGTCCAACCAATGTCCAAAATTCAAAAAACTTGCAACTGAAACCACTTAAATCCAGCTCACCGAAACCGCCCGCAGATTTATCAGCCACTGCGTGTCACTCAGTAACTGTGCAATCAGTTTCTCCACAGGAGTATCATAAAGTGTTTACACAAAAGGTGAATCAACTTCCTGCATACCGAGGAAAAGAATCCGAGGAATGTATCCACCGTCTGGACTAAAGGCTTCATCCTTTGGCTCCTCCTCGTCCTGTTCAAGGAAGAGATAACTGATGATGTACAGGCACAGCAACAAAATGCCAACCACCAGATATGTTCATTTTGGCACAATGATGAAACACGTGTGTGCAGGAGAGAATAAAGAAAGAGACGTAAAAGTGTGTTTAAGTAAAATTTTAAAGAAAACCTCACCTCAACAGAAAATAAATGAGAAAGTAGCTGCTATAATTAAAACATATTTCACCTCCACTCAGTTTGCTGGTAAATGCCACTGTTAACATTTCCTCACCTCCAGGTTGATCATTACAAAGTTGTGCGCAAGTTCGGAGATTTCCTTGGACTCAGCAAATTTGGGCTTCAGTGCTGATGTAAAAAAAAAAAAAAAGAGCAACAATGCAATGAATCATTATTTTACACTGCAATGAAAATACAGGACAAGTAACGTTATCCAATAATATCACTGTAATGTCTCTGCATCTGCATCTCTGCCACAGATATTCAGAGAAGTACAGTTTGCATGCAGTTTTCTTTTGTATCAATACTAGTTATTATAGATTCCTCTTGATCAATTTCTTCTCTTAATTCTTAGTCTAAGAATGTAGGCATTTTGCCACTGTGACTTATATTAAATGCACAGATCATTTTAAAACAATCAAACTAGGGCTGCAACTAATGATTTTCATTATTGATGAATCTGTCAATTATTTTATTGATTAATCAGTTAGTTGTTTTGTCCATAAAATGTTGAAAACAGTCCACAACCCAAAGATACTCAGTTTACTGTCATAGAGACTAAAGAAAATATTCACATTTGAGAAGCTGGATTTAGAAAATTTGGACTTTTTTTTTTCTTAAAAAACGACTAATCGATTATAAAAATAGGTGGCGTTTAATTTAATAGTTGCCAACTAATTCATTAATCGACTAATTGCTGCAGCTCTAAATCACAGTTCACAGTTTTTTTTCACTCTATGGCGTCTCCAAATTGACAGATGAGAGAAGTGCTAAACTCCCCCTACCAGTGGGTTCATTTTCTCTTTCTCGTTTGTCTTGTTTGCCCACATTGCAGATGGTAATTTGGCTGAGCCTGCAGGATGGACTGACTGAAGTTAACTTATTATTCTATGGTTTGCTCTGAACACAGGAAGGACTCAGATATGGCTCATTTTTAAAAGTGGATGTAAAGATCCAGCAAAAAGAAAAACAAAATTATTCATATCACCTTTGTTCTTTTTCCAATAGCATGTAGGAATGTTTGGGTAATATTAAAAGTTACTAATGAAGCTTCTTACCACTTTAAATAACAGACTGAACCTCAACTAAAGTCATCATGGTGTCAGTTATTAAGCTAATACACAGAAACTGTATTCATGCATTTTTATCATGCAAAAAGATGTCTCAGTGATTCATAATGCAGTCCAGACAACCCATTTATCTACTTTTATTAAGTTAAAATCATTACTTTCTATTGTTTGAGGCTGTAAGTGAAATGTAAATAACTGCTCACAGGAAATATTGTTTTAGAGTCACAATAACTGTTGACTAAGGCTTTCAGACTGGCACCTTGCTTCATAAATCTGATGGCGATTAATGTAAAATGGCAATTTTACATGTTGAACTTGTGTCTGAATAAGTGCCAGAGTCACTTCTACATAAAAGTCCTTTTCAGACAGAGAATACGTAACATTACTGGCTTCATCTGTCTAAGTACTGGCTTTTAGTCATTTAGACATAGATGTCCATTACATAAAAGTTCCATGATGGCTTTATTCAAACATGACGGGACAGCTTGAATTTGATTTACTCTGCAGTGAATATCTTATCAGAGCTGTGTCACCATAAAATCCTCTGAGTTCTTGGTTCAGCATTAAACACGAGTCTTGCAGGTAAAACATGTGACTCATGTAGCTGTTATATGAATTTAGGGTGGGGTGGCTGCTCTGCAGGTGCGTTTGATTTGACTAACTGCTGTAACCGGGCGGTGATTAGCCTCCTGAATTTGCACGCAAAATGTTGCCTAAACTTTCATTTACAATTTCCACCGCAGCCTCCGTGATCATCGACTGGGTAAGAGGCAGAAAAAGTCCCATAGAGGCACGAGGGAGAGCGCACAGTTAAAGCAGGAAATAACCATCACTCTGACAAAACACTCAACACAGAGTGAAAAACAAGAGACATCAGCGGAGTGAAACAGATGAAAGAGCAGGGGGAGTTAACAGATAATTAGGATTAAAATAAGTTCTCTTTCAAATCAAACATTCCATGAGTGGAAAGTATTGTTCTTACAACTGCATGTATAACCTTTTTTTTTTTTTTTTGACTCAAACATAGCTTAACCATGTCATGTGATGCTACTTCAGTACACTTAACAGCAAATATTACTGGGACCACTACAGAAAATAGCAGATGAACATTTAATATCCATGAATTCACATTATAGACACAACCCTGTAACACACTGGCCATAATTTCACACATTGACCACACACGGTCCAGACATATACGAGGTTTTGACCTAGTCTTGTTTAACCAGAGAGAGAGAGAGAGAGAACAGTGTTGTTACCTTTGCAGGCTCCACACCAGCTCTTGTGGACTATGACCATGATCGGCAGCCCGCTGTCAATACAAACACATCAACAAGTTTGTCAAGGCTGAAAAAAAAAAAACTATATACCCGATGCTCTTTGAGAAAACATTAAATCCAAGCTTCTGATATCAACTCGTCAATCTGCTCCAGTTATTAGCGGAAATGTAGACAAAGGGGATTTTTTTTAAGCTGTTTTAGGCTTCAGGGCAGTGGTTGTACAAAACGTGGTTCTGCAGGGTTACAGGAAGTGTTTGTATTTCAGCTCTTGGTGGTGTGAATTCACCTGGCCTCAGCTTCATTTTTGCCATCATCCAGTGTCCTCCAGTGGATGTTATCTCCGAACCCTGCAGGGATGAATGCATTAATGGACACGGCAGCATTGTGTAACTGGTATTACATTTCTACTACAGGGTGGGTCTGCCCTAAATAGATTATCAATAAAAGGAACAGCCGGGCAAATACAACTGAATGGTGGTAATTCAATATCAAGCTTGAGGTATACATGACTCGACTCTGTTAGCTGTAACTACAGCCGGCTCCCAGGATTATTGGGTAGCGGTGGGAAAATGTGACATATGTGAACTTTGTTTCATCTCATGTTATCGAAAAAGATCTGTAAAACTGACCGGGCTGCAACTAACGATTATTTTCATTATCGATTCATCTGATTCATCACTGTGTCAATAAAATGTCAGATAATAGTGAAAAATACTCGCTCAAATCCCCAAAATAAACAGTTTACAACTGTGTATGACAGAGAAAAGAATTAAAATCATCACATTTGAGGAACTTAAACGTGCACATTTTTTGGCATCTTTGCTTAAAAATTATTAAAACAATTATGCAATTACGTAAAATGTTGCAGATTCATTTTCTGTCGACCAATTATTCAAATAATTGTTGCAGCTCGAGTTCATAATTTATAAAAACTGCAAGAATATGACTTATTCCTTCATTTTTGACAAACTATTTTCTCACTTTAGTGGTTTGTTTTACTCTTCAGTTATACAGATGTCATGAATGACATCACATCATCCATTTACTGCATAAATTAAACAACAACTTCAGTACAATGCTGTAAAAAACATGTACATGTCTTTAGTTTTTACCCAGTGTAGTTCAACAATACATTTCAGGAATGCCAGTTATTTGACCTGATCTGTGCTGCTTTAATGTTTTCTGTTGTGTTTTATTTTTATGTCTGTGAGAAATATTTCATATTTTATCCTACCAATCCAGCTAGCAGCCGACATCTCAACAGTTCTTGTTTTTGTCTCGTCTCCTACTTGCAGAATGATGAATACAGTTCATACTATTGTCATTCATTTCTACTCTAACATAGTCATATATAGGGCTGCAACTAGCGATTATTTTCATTATCAATTAATCTTTTGATTATTTCCTGGATTTTTTGATGATTGTTTTGTCTATAAAATGTCAGAAATTAGTGAAAAATGCCTGTTAAAGCTAAAATATATCCTGTTTTGTCTGATCGACAGTCTAAAATCTTCAGTTTATATTCAGTTTAAGATATTCAGTTTACTTTCATGTACAGCACAGAAAAGCTTCAAATTCTCACATTTGAGAAGCTGCATCTACTGAATATTGGGCATTTTTGGTTTAATCCAAAAGTGTAGTAGACATGCACATCCCATAAACTTCAAACAGGTGCTGGACCAACGAAATAATGAAACAAAGAAAGATGAAGGTCCGCACACTGTAGCTCCCTTAGATGCAGTTTATTGAGACGTCCACCGGTGACGTTTCGATCTACATGCTGCATTTCTATTGTGCTCTGAGGATCCTTTCTATATTTCTATGTATGATATGCATTATATTTTTTTTCTTTACACATGCGTTTGGCACTTGTGACTGTATATATAATATGCTGATATAGGTGGCATAATGGGTTTTGCATGTATATCATGTGAATGTCATGTAGCCAGAGCCTATGATCTATTTTAGAAGGCAACTGTATATTTTGTTTAGTCTGAAGAAGAGCATGTAGCTACATACGTTTTCTTTCAAAGCTTGTAATTTAAAACATGTAGTACCCTGTTCCCTGCACTTTAATCCATACATTTTATTTAACTCTGTATGTAACACTATGTATAGTATGTAAAGGACAGGTTCACAATTTTTCAAGTGTGTCCTAAAACAACAGCCAGATATCTACCTGATTTGACTCATTTGGATGACTAAAGCCTCAGATTAGCTTCAGATGAACTTTTAAATACATTTTTGTGGATTTTGGTCCCCATCACTTACATTGTAAGTGCATTATGAAGGGATCTTCTAATGGCCAGTATGAACAGGAGGAATGATTATGGCAAGAAAGAACAATCTCAATGTTAGTTTGGGCACCTGACTGTTGTTTTAAGACAGACTTAAAAAATTGTGAACCTGTCCTTTAAATGGTATGTATGTGGAGAGTCGGTTAAACTGAAATACTGGATATTAAGAATGCACGTCTAGCTAAAAAAAAAAAACACACCTCGTCATCTGAACTACCTGAGCAGGACACACACTTCACGGATCCAGGATGCTGGCACAAAGGCAGTCAGCTCTTCTCTTGCAGTGTCAACATGATCAATGAACAACCAAGCTTTGCAGCCACACATCATGCTCGCTTTCAGTTCATAACTCTTAAATACACTCACCTCTGCTGCTGGCGGCTTCGACGACCTTTTGAAAGCACGTCAAAGACAGCAAAACCTGAAAAGATGAAAATGCTGCGATATTGAACAGAGACGTTTGCATTTTGACTGGCCTTTTTCCTCACAAACAGCAGCAGATAGCGTTAATGGCAGTGAGTAACTGTCCGTTGAACAGCAACGAGTTATTTTTTTCTCCACCCGCATTCTGAGAAGACCCGCCCCTACTCTGCTTCTGATTGGCTCTGACCCTGATATTCTTACGCCTCATGCCTAAATCTAACCAATCCAACCAACGAAGGCAATGAGTACTAGCCAATCAGAGGCAGAGTAGGGCGGGTCTTCTCGGAATACAGGTGGGAAAGAAAAAACCGAACAGCGACCCGGATGTTCAACCCCTCACAGTGCACTTTTTTTTTTTCAATCTTTATTGAGAAAATATTCAAATATACAAGCGAAGTGCTCAATATAATCGTATAAAAAGAAACAAGAATATGAATTTAAATAGATAAATTATTATTATTATTATTAGTAGTAGTAGTATTTAAAAAAAAGAATCGGGATAAATAAACTTCATTAATATAAAATTATGATTAAAAAACAAACATTTGTTATTCTTTAAAGAGTTAATCGTTTTTATAACTAAAGTTTTGTAGCTTTTTTGTGTTTATAAGTTTGAGAATCTTAATATATTCTTTAAATTCACATGAAAATCCAATGAAATTGGGGGTAACTTTTGTTCATTTGCATTTATGTGTGTGAAATTTTCCATATCAATCAATAAGTTTACAATGAATTCAGTTTTTTATTTATCATTTAACAGAGCTCAATATCAATTAGAAGTAAGGTAAAGTTTGGTTTTCTATTGGTCCATTTAATTTTAACTATATGGAATTTGCCAAAAATTATAAATAGTTGGATTAAAAAGCTAATATTCTTGTCCATTGAGTTATTTCCAAAATGAATTAAAATATCATTACCATAAAGCATGGTCTGTCTAAACAGTTTTTCCAGATAGAAAGTTTTGTATGTAAATCCAACATTTTAGAATACAAAAGAAATATATATTACAAAATGGAAAAATACGAGAAATTGTGTTTCTTTGTTTAGACCTCAGCAGTGATTAATTTCCCATTTTGGGGGGCGGTTCACATGACGTCACATCCACACAACCGCGTGTTCCTGTCTGCGGCTTCAAATAGTCAAATTAGACAACACAATATGAGCACGAGACCGGAAACGTGCACGAAAACAAAAGTTTAGAGCCACAAAATGTATAAAAAAGGGGATTTTATTTAGGATTTGACGCATTAAATCCAATTTTAATACGTCATAGCTCATTTTTGTCCTTTTTTATATGCAATATTTTCTTTACGTTAATCAAAAAATGTACTATAATATCATTTATGAGGATTATATTTTGAAACCGGAGTCGGAAGTACATTATATTGCTGCTGACTTGACAGTTGGTATTAGCCGTGTCGCTTCAGCCTCATTAGTAGCGAGAAGAACACTTAAACGGACTGTCAATTTATTTATCAAAGGTAAATATATATATATATATTTCAATCTATGACTAACATCCATGTCGATCTGTTTTATCGTTTGAATTGACGTTAGCTATTTGCTGAGCCAGGAACTAAACAAAACGCGTTAGCCACTGACGCTATGCTAACATTAGCTAAATTAGCCTTCAAGCGCTAGATAGCAGCCTAACTACTAAATAGCTGCTGTAACCTTAGACATACATGTAATTAATACATTTTGGTTTCAGTCACTGCTGTTGTGCCGTCAATATTGTCTTTCTTTGCTGTCTTTGGTCAATATCGTCAGTATGGCTTCAGTGTTGGCAAGCTGCTAGCTTAGTGCTAATGTGTGGAGATGAGGGATATTGCAGGTCTGATTGCCTAACTCATGCTGTGTGTGTGTGTGTGTGCTTTCTTTAAAAAAAATCTGTTAGATGGTATTTAACATTTTTCCCCTTTATGTGTAATATATAATGATAAATTAATGTTAAAGTTGTTGTTTTTTTTATTTCACACACAGAACACTATGAATCAAGAGAAACTCGCCAAACTTCAGGCACAGGTCCGGATAGGTGGAAAGGTGGGTGTACTACTGTTTTTTTTATGCATGACATAACAATTAAACCTTTAATCAAATGTACTGTGTAGCAGCCTCGATCAGGGCTTTCAGAGAGGCTGCTCACTATCGTCCTCATCCTGTCGTTGGCTCAATTGTTGCTTGTTTTAAGAAGTGTGATGGCATTCAGCATCTGCCAGGTCTTTCCTCCTGACCTCAGCATATCCTTTATGGTGGTAGAGCACTGGGCCCTCCATCTGTGGCCTCTGTGGCTTTGTTCACATTTGTTGTGAGGTCTTTACCTCGGCTGCACACTTGGTGGCGTCATTTATCGAGAGAAAGGCTCCTGTGCCTCTTTCCAGATTGCACCTGTGTCTTTCTCAACTCAAGTCAGTTTATTTATAGAGCACATTTAAAACCAACAAAAGTTGACCAAAGTGCTTTACGGAAACTGAGAAATACAATCAAATAAAAATGGGATTTAAATCCTAAAAACACAACAGCATTGCACAGAGAAGCAATAATAAATAAATAAATAAATTAAAACAGTGTGACCATTTATGTCTTCATGATGACTATAAAAAGGCTGAAAAAAAGAGAGGTCTTAAGACAGGTTTTTAAAAATATCAGTTGAGGGGAGGATCTAATAATGAGAGGCTGTTCAACAGTTTGGGGCCAGAAGTATAGTAACTAGGGGGAAAGCTGGTGGGCGAGGGGTTTAGGATCTTGACCATGTAATTAGAGCTGGAATGATTAGTCAGTTAGTTGCCAACTATTACAATCACCATTTTGATAATCATTTAATCATAATTTTTTAAGGAAAAAAGAAGACCAAATTCTCTGATCCCAGCTTCTTAAATCTAAATATATTCTGGTGTCTTGAGTCTTCTGTGACAGTAGACTGAATATTGCTGAATATAATTGTTGAAGTTCTTGAGGACTTTAATGGGCAACAGATGACTCATCTTTTTTGTGCAGTCTTTTTAAATTTGTCATGACTACTCAGAGTAGTGCTTCCTCCACATAGTAGTGTTACTGGTTCTTTTAAGTTATTGAGAATATTTAAAAACAGGACAAATGTACAGCATTTGTACAGTAAATGCTTTAAAGAAATTACTGAAATGTCTGACCTTAAAAACACTGTGAGAGGTACAGAAAATCTGCTCATTTACAAACAGGTCTTGGTCATTTGTTGTGTTAACCAGGTTTAGTTTTATGCTTGTAACTGCTTCACCATAAATTGTCTAAGCTAGGATGTAAAGAATGGAAAAAAAAGTCTCTGACCCAGTGGTATTAAACTGTGTTTGAAATTTTAGTCCATTCAGTCATCTAATCCTTTCTTTGGCATGCACACCTGTTCTTCCCTCAGGGAACGGCCCGCAGGAAGAAAAAGGTTGTTCACAAAACGGCAACAGCTGATGACAAGAAGCTCCAAGGCTCACTGAAGAAACTGGCAGTGAACAACATTGCAGGGATTGAAGAGGTGAGGCATCCCCGACAAGATTCAAAGGAAAACTAACGTCACTATTGTAATTATAGCTGCACTGTTTTTAACTTTTTTAAAACCTGTTATCATTGTCATATTACAGGGAAAAGACAAAAGACAGGGAGAGCCTAACCAAAGTGTTCTCCAATCATGTCATTGTCTAGTTTATTTTTAGTGCTTTTATCCAACTAGCTCCCACAAAGTGTTTCAGATAAATCAAAGCACACAAACACACACACAAACAGATAAAACTGAGGATAAGGCACTAGCTTGTCACACAAAATTCATTTTGCCACATTCATTCATGTTGAGGCTTAATTTGCTCATTGTATCTTATTTGAATTATTTAAATTGCTAATATATTTACTGGAGACTAGACTAAGAATTAAATTTTAGGACACACTTTTCTCAGTACAGTTTTTTTGGGGGGAATTGTTTCTTATCCAATCTGAGGGTCTTTGGGTTAAATTTGTGATTTTTGGCTTATATCATTATATAAGTAAAATCAACTTGACTGCTTTGTTCTATGCTCTGAAGCCTCTTGAATTTTGTGCTGTTAAAATTGATGGGCATCTATTTATTCCCTTTTCATTTGATTATTTGTAATTTGAGTGGATTCTACTTTTGCACCAATCTAATCTCAGTCTGAATGAGTGCATCACCTTTAAAACAGACACCAAATATAATTTAGGTGTTAAAACATTAAATGCCGCAGACATAATCTCTTGTCTGACACAAGATTATGGACTGTCAAGCGGTTGAGGCTCTAAATCTGACTGCACTCTCTCTCTCTCTCTCTCTCTCTCAGGTGAATATGATAAAAGATGATGGGACGGTGATCCACTTCAACAACCCCAAAGTTCAGGCGTCTCTGTCTGCCAACACCTTCGCCATCACGGGCCACGCTGAGACCAAGCAGCTGACAGAGATGCTGCCAGGCATCCTGAGCCAGCTGGGAGCCGACAGCCTCAGCAGCCTGCGCAAGCTGGCTGAGCAGTTCCCACGGCAATGTGTGTACACACACACACACACACACACACACACACACTCTCAGTCACAAGGTCAAGGCTCTCTGTAGCTGTGTATGTAATCTCAGGAATATTCATTGAGGTTTGAGAGATCTGCTTTGCATAAACAAAGTCAGCAGATTTTATGAATACTTAAATGAGAGAACAGAGGCAGCAGGGCAGCATAGTGAGAAAAGAGGCCACCTTCCAGGACTTCATGTTGGGAACCATTATCCTGTGGATGTGTAAGGGTCAGTTTACACTCAACCAGAACTAGTCCATATGACGAAATCAAAAGTACTTCTAAATTGCCAAAGGCAGAGTAAAAAGCTGGCTGTCGTAGTGGGGAGGAGACGTGATATTGTTTAAATACGAGGATAACGGCACACATGTCTCTGAAGCTTTTCAACTCCCTGACAAGCAGTTGTGACTGAGTACACTAGCCCCCTTTTACTGACACTACAAGTAGCTGCTCATGGTTGGACTTGCTTAAAACAGACCCACAGCTGAATATGCCGCCTCCTACATTTCTATGTACTTAGGCAGATTTGTGTGACAGATTTGTTCAGCAGAGTTTTGTTTGTTTACAATCACAGAAGCACCAGCGGGGATTAAATCAGTAAATATTACCGAGAGAAACTGGTTTTTAGCAGCGCCAAAAACTGAAGAGAACAGTGAGGACTGTGGTGAAAGAATAAAAACCGCAGCTGAGATAAGAGACTATATAGATAGATAGATGGATAGATTGTTCAGAAGGGTGTAGACATCTTCTAGTCCAATACACAACAGCACTGTGTGTAAGCATCGAGATGATTCAGTTTGATGCGGTCGGCCTCGATGTGCGTTTAGATGAAAATAAACCCAGTGAAGCAAACAACGGAAATAGGAGCAGCTTTCCACATGGCAACACAGCTAATCGTGTGATGTTAAAGACGGTACTGCAGTGGAGGTGTACTTGAACATCATACAGAGTCCAGAACAAGAGCAGCACCTCACCACAGGGGTCATTTAGTAGCTGTTCGAGAGCTTTCAGTTGTATCAAGCAAGTTTTTGCAAAAACAAACCAAGAGAGAGAACTTGTATCTTAAGACGAAAGAAGAAAGAAAGAAGAAAGAAATGATACTTTTTGGGAGGGAGGTGTCGGGAAAATGCATGCACAATATTAAAAGGTAAAGCAATGCAAAAACATTGAATTTTACAATAGGAGTTTGGTGGAAACACTGGAACACACACTAAAACAAATCTGTTTGATCTATTAAGGAATTACTTTTGCCAATTTGCAGCTCAACTTCTGATTGTTTGATTTTGTATTTTTTTTTTTTCTATATTGCAGCAATGGACATGAAAGCAGTCAAGGAGGAAATTGCAGAGGAAGAGGACGACGATGTCCCAGGTAAAGATGGAAATAATTAATGCTTTAATTTATTTGAAGAATTTGAAGTGTTGGTCATCCAGGGCTCGCTTCTCTTTCTGTTGAACATCACCTTAGTAAATTTGATCAGGTTTGTTTCAAAAATGATACACTACATCAAGTGTTAAAAAAAAGATTAAATGACACTGACAATTTCTTGGTGGGAGTGTTAACACTTTGTCAGCCTAGAAAAATAAAGACTTTTGTGTTGAGATCATTTTATCTGTATCAGTGTTTTCAAACATTTTATAGAAATTAAGAATAATCAGTCACTATCTTTCACAAATTTTTAGTGTCACTTTTATCAAATGCTGTATGTTTTTTTTTTTTGAAAACAAAACCCTGATGTACTTTGTTGTCTTCTGTCTTACAGATCTTGTGGAGAACTTTGATGAAGCCTCAAAGAACGAAGCAAACTGATGAATCCTTTTTTTTTCCCCCTTCCATCAACCGTTTCTTTTTTTTTTCCTTTTTTTTTTAAATTCTTGCAGACTCACAAAGGGCATTTCCTCTTGTGGGGAAATGGTTGTTAAAGGTGCAATGCATCATCTTCAGAGACGTGAAACACTTCGGTTTAGCCAGCCACAGCAGCACAACAAAAACAACAACAACAGCATGCAGATACAGTAGGTTTTGATTTCTGTAGGCTGTGATATTGTGGACACGCAGAGAGAACGAGACCAAGATCTGTACGACTCTCAGCACCCAAAAGGACTCAAACTGCTTTAAAAATAAGCTTTCTACATGGTTAAACGTGGCTAGTATTTAAGAGATTGTTTATTAAAATACAATAAAAGTGAATGAAGAATTCACTTTACATATAGTGGTGATTATGAATTTAATAAAACATTTTTGGGCTATTGATGTTTCTCTTTATTACTTGACTTTTTAGATTAATTTTTTTCAGTGTTGGCCGCTGGAAGAATACTTAAGATGAATCCAAATAAACAAACAAGCAGCAGTATTGTATTTTCCTACATGTCTGCTTTTAATGGGCAGTTTTGAATTGGCAGGTTAGGCCTTTATATGTAAAGTATTTGTAATTGATTGCTCAGTTTATAAATAGAATAAACACTTAAGCCTATAAAAAGCCCCACAGTGCGCCTCTTCCTTTACACTTCCTTGAATTCATAGATATCTGAGCTGTTATGTAATCACAGAAGGCTGGAGGGGGAATTAGTAGTACATGCAAGCACAATCACATTTTCTAACTACACTTAAGTTCCAACCAAACAACTAGCCACTGACATTTCCTATCAGTTTAATACATTTACTCGCCTACTCTGTGAATCAACGGCAGTGGAAAAAGTATTCAGATTCTTAAGTTAAAGTAGCAATAAAACAAAGTTATAACCCCTGCAGTCACACCCTTACTTGAGTAAAAGTATTATCTGCATAATGTACTTAAAGAATAAAAAGTACTTACAATGCAGCAAAATGCCCCTATCAGTGTTGTATTATTATATATTTTATTATTATTACTGCTGCATTAACAGTAATGACAATTTTAATGTATTTGGTCAAAAAGAGCTACTTTTAACCTTTACATTGGATTATTTTACTATTATTTTAACTATTACGTGCTGTTGGGGGGTTCAATCTATAATCATGCTTTAAATGATATTAACTTTGTATATTAAGTTGATGTATATGTGAATATTTCCCTCTGTCATGTAGTTGAATATAAATAAGAAGTAGCAGTAAAATGGAAATACAAAATATACTGTAGTGCAGAGTAAACACTTTCCACAACTGGTGACTTCCAGTTTTGGTTATTATTAATTCCAGACTTTGCTGTTATAACTTCACGAAGTCTGTTTTTTTTACCTGCTGGTCAGTGATATTATTTAGTCGCATCACTTTGGGTTCAGGTAACTTGATCAATGATTAATCAATAATGAAAATAACTGTTAAGTAATGGCCTCGATTTACATCACTAAAACTACAGTTAGGATTGTGTCTATCAATAAGGAAGGGTAACAGTTTGGGTGGGATTTACAGATCACTACATCCCCGCCAACAGTGTCACGTCCTGTCTCATTGATCATCTGTGACGCTGCGCGCTGCTCTGCTGCATCGTGCTGATCAATGGGCCGCTGCTGTCATCCCCTCCCCGTGTCCCCGTGACAGCGGGAGAGCTCTCACAAGGTTACGGGAGGATGAAATGTGCCATTTTGGCTCTGAGGTGTCGTACCGGGACCGGGACAGAGCTGCGGACCCGCCCCGGGGCTCATCACACCATCTTCTGCCCGGTTTGAGCCAAAATGTCCCTGCTGTTGCTGCTGCGGCTGCGGCTGGACCACAGAGCAGGCTGGATGAACCTGCGACAAGTCAGACAGAGACAGCAGGGTCCAAACAGGAAGCTACAGGCTGTAAATAAGAGCCCAAAAACTACACTTAGTATTACACGGAAAAATAAGGGTGTCGAGGTACTATTTTCTAGACTAAACAATTAATTGTCCTGAGAGAAAATATTGGCAAATAATTGGCAGATTAATTAAAGATCCCCTGCAGACCTGTTTTAAGACAACAGAATACTCTGCTTTGACTAATAATTGATGTCTGATATGTTTTTTTTCCACAAAAAAGTTAAATTATCTTGTTAAAATCCTTAAAATGACATCTTCTCCTTCTCCCTTATTAA
Source organism: Scomberomorus guttatus (assembly GCA_038419695.1). Lineage (NCBI taxonomy): Eukaryota > Metazoa > Chordata > Actinopteri > Scombriformes > Scombridae > Scomberomorus > Scomberomorus guttatus. Next base: position 10,277,669 of record CM076457.1, read on the forward strand.
AAATCCATAATCTATGGATATGTAAATAGGATACATTCCACATCACACTTGTGTAAATTGAATATTGGACCGGGATTGGCTCCAAAATAGTTGTGGTGTCACAAATCATGCTCGTAGGCCCGCCCCTTAAAATAGGATTTTCAGTGAGCTCAGAGAAACTTTCCACTATCGGCAGATGAATGTGAAAACAAACTGCACATACATCATTCTGCACAGTGACATATTTTTGAGTGGAGGGGAACTTTAATAGTAAAAATAATTGTTGCTGCTTTATACGTCCACTATACGTGAGACGGTCATATTTTTACTCCACTACATTTATCTGACAGCTTTAGTTAATAGTTAATTCGCAGATTCAGACGTTACATACAAACATGATCAGTTAAACTACCCAGCAGTATGTAAAGTAGTTCATAGTAGCTTCATCCCCACCAGCTACAACATTAAAATGCTGCTCACACAGTAATGCATCAGTGATAAAAATCCAATAATGCGGTAGGCTATATAACACTGAGAGGGGTCATTCTGCTGCATAATAAGTACTTTTACTTTTTGATACTTCAAGTACATTTGACTGATAATACACGTTTACTTATATTAAGCGCTATTGTTGTATTATTACTTTTGATGCTGAGTGCAGGACTTTTTGCATGTAGCAAAGTACATGTAGCGTTTTACATTGTGGTATTGCTACCTCAGTAAAAGTTTTTAATTGCATCTTCCTACTAATGGAAAGTACTATACTCAAGAACAGTTTTGAGGTACTTGTACTTAAATTTTTCCATTTAATTCTACTTGGTATTACATTCAAGAAGGAGTTATTATTCTTTTAATACACTAAATGTATCTGACAGGTATACTAATTACTTAAACATATGATGATCCAACAGTATATAAAATAGTTCAAATTAGCCATGATGACCAATTACAACATTAAAGGACAGGTTCACAATTTTTCAAGTATAATAATGCAATAGTATAATATATTATATATTATAACAATGGCAGGGACCACTCTGCTGCAGAATGAGTACTTTTACCTTTGATACTTTAAAGGCGCAGTATACGACATTCAGCCCCACTAGATGTCGCACTATAGCACCAGCATCTCAGGCCAAAACAAATGTGCGCGTCGTTTACTCAATAAAGTTGGGGGAAAAAAAGAAGGCTCCTCCTGAACTGACAGCTCAGATCAAACTGTCAAACTAGGTAGTGCTGATCAAATATCAATCGAGATTCTGTTACTGCATTGCATATTTCTCATCTCAAATGTCTTCAGAAACATATTTTAGTGTACTGTTTAGCTGTAATATGATGAACTTTGTGACCCGGCCGCCATGTTGAAAACAGACGCTGGGAGGACAGGGAGGGACTCACATGTACTAACATGCTCGGGCGGCCAGATCAGCTATCAAAACAAAGAACAGAGAGGCTCAGATAACAACACACACAGAGGGAGTGTGACTTCATTCTCTGCTCAGGATGCCATTACTCCACTATATATTTACATAGAAAATAGTTGTTTGCTGACATCTAATGGGGCTGAATGTCGTATGTTGCACCTTTAAAGGTGAGGTGTGTAGAATCTAGTGGCATCTAGTGGAATGGACTTGACAGAAATGGAATATAATATTCATAAGTATGTTTTAATTAGTGTATAATCACCTGAAAATAAGAATCGTTGTGTTTTCATTACCTTAGAATGAGCCCTTTATATCTACATAGGGAGCGGGTCCCCTTCCCACACAGCCCGACATGTTACACCGTCATGTTTCTACAGTAGCCCAGAATGGACAAAACAAACACTGGCTCTAGAGAGGGCCTTTTGCGTTTTTTGTGAGTTTCGCGGCCACCGGTTCTCCTACAAACTTGTAAGGTTCCCCCTCCTCTCAAAAATATGTTTTTCTTCTTGTTCCTTCAGTTGACTGTTTTGAACTTCACTGTGCACAATTATGTACGTGTAGAGTTTGACACTGGAAGCCTGTTTTCACATTCATCTGCTGAAAGTGGAAAGTGTCTCTGCCCTTATTGAAAATCCAATTTTAAGGGGGCGGGCCTACAGGCACGATTTGTGACATCACAACTAACTTGGAGCCAATCCTGGTCCGATATTCAACTTACACAAGTGTGATGTGGAAACTTGAAGCCTCCAGTGAACAAACACTGAGAATGGACTTTACAGTGAAGTAGGAGACATCTTGTGTCCAGCAGTTAAACCTGTGAGATGAAATATATTTGCTTATTTATAGATTTTAGAATTTTGAATGAGGGAGAAGGAGATAATTGAACTTTTTTGTGGAAAAAAACATATGAGACACGCTTTATTATTGAAAGTAGAGTATTTTATATACATCTTAAAACATGTCTGGGGGGGGGTCTTTAAGTATTTTTAATGCAGACACTCATATTCGTCAGTAAAAGTTTGTGTTGAAATACCTAACCGGACGTCACATGTTGTCATCCTGTTAGCTTGACGCTGCTCCTCATTTCTCCCAGTATTAAACCGTCGGGGGAGGAGGGATCCATGAGCGCTGCTGTCGCCCAACTACGACAGCCTGACTACAAGCTGTACTTTCCGACTTGCGCTGTTTGAGTCAGGCAGCGGAGGGTCTACACGAGGATACTCAAAAATAGCTTTCAAAGGCGATTAGAGTATGACGGATACTGACGGAGGGGCTCCGCGGGGCTGCACGTAAAGATGAGGATTCCTCCGGTGAGTAACTGAATTTTGTTTTTTTTTTCCCCATGACATTTCACAGGTCTGTTGTGGCTCCAAACGTTACTAACGTTTCACCGCCATTGACCCACGAAGTCAGTGTGGGTAGGTGTTGTGGTATTTTGTTTAGCTAGCTGAACGGCGAGGAATACCGAGAAGGTGGTGTTACGGTAACACTATTTTACGTCAATTAATTACACAACACGTTAACACAGCCTTTATATTACGAGCTGTAACTGAACACTAAAACATAGCAGTGCGGCGGGGGGGTAAATACTTTGAGAAATTGACTGAAATAACAACAGGCGGACTCCTTTTCAAACGTCTCATAACCGTTAAAACTGGCCGTTAGCCTGGAAGCCCACCGACTCAGTGACGGTGTGACTGTCCGTGAGAGCAGCAAGTCGCTGCCGTCACTCGGCGCACGACTGCCCGCTGAACCGTTGAGGCTAATATACCAGCTACCTCATCCCCCTGGTGCAGCCTGCTGCTGTCCAGTGTTATTATTTGCCCTCTAAATTACACGTCTTCACCGTATTGTTCAAGCCACTTGTTTTGGAAACTTAACTCGTGGCCTTTTCGCGTATTTTGGTGTGGACGTTAAATTCAGCTAGCAACTCTTAGCTAACACAACTATACACAAGTTTTAGTGCAAACAAACCTCAACTGTTCTGGTTTTGCTGCTGTTTAAGCCTCCTCTATTTAATAACACAGAGCAGTTTCCCATGTGTTTACCCAGTCTACCTGTGAATAATATTTACCCTCTGAGGCTGTGTTTGGCCTGTAGGCAGCAGGCACAGCCACAGGGTTGCATAATCCAAGCTAATGGTCATCTATCTGCTTTTTGGTGAGGTTTGTCTTTTGCATTTACCTCATCATTTTAGTGTAACTGGGCCTCAGTGAAACTCTGGAGATGCATTTATAAAGAAGTGGGCCCATCCCAGTGCCACCTTGAATAGTCATCAATAGTTAGAGACATTGAATTTGTCATGAAGAGAAAGCCAGATCAGATAATATCAAAGTGTGTTTTTTTTTTCTCCCTCACAAATCAGTGTAACATTCACATTACAGACAAGGCTTAAGCTGTGTATACCCATGATTTTCTTGTCTGGTCCTGTTTGACTTCTCCCCTCAGCAGCCTCATCACTCTTGATTGTCACATGCTGGATGTGTAACATATACAAGAGGACATTTGATGAGGGTTTTTACCTACAGCGAGAGAAGATGATATCCCAGTACATGTTCAAGTAGTATTAAAACCCAGGGGGGTTGATTGAGTAGACTGATCCAACAGGCTCTCGTGTGTGCGCAGACTTCCCAGATGTAGGTTACTGTATGCTTTCAGAAAGTATTACAAGTCTCTCCCTGATGGCAGCCCAGCAGCCTGTCTCCTTTTTGCTGTTTTTTGTCTTGTGGTGGTTAAATGTAGATCAAAACATGAGGGAGAAAGGAAGCTCATAATAGCTTTTGACACTTGCTGTGAAGCAGAGCAGCTCTTTGTAACAGGAGGACAGCTACTGTCTTCTTTAACTTTCCTTCTTCAAACCTCAACGGATTTAGCATTTCAACCTCAGGTTATCTTTTTTAATTTTTTTAAGGAAGTGTGACCTCTTGGGAGGATACAAACCTGTGTGGTTTGATATTCTTTCATGAGTTTTGTTTTTATTTCTTTAATCTCGAGCAGTGCGCCATTGAAAGAAATTAAACGTACTTGTGGAGGTAAGACAACTCCCAGTGTTCTCCCAGTCAGGGCGTTGAAACGTTACATAATTATGTGTCACTCAGTCATGCGATCATGTTGTTAGAAAGTGATGTCAGTCCATTCTTAAACAGAGGAAGTGATCATTTGAGGTTTCCTGTGTTCACCCTAAGTACACGGCGTCTGGAACACGGCGGTGTCTAGTATGGATCATAAAGCGCTGTTAATCAGGATGTGAGCCGGCAGTCCATGAAAGTTTGTAGTACAAGGGGGAAAACAGTCCCGAGACTTGGTCAAGAGCTCCGTTTTCTTGAAGAAATATTTAAGAGGGGTTCTCTCCACCCCAAACTATCAGTGAATGAAACGTCAGCTTTTAATATACCATGGTCAAAACCGTTTTTCGCTTTAAGCTTTTAACTTTTAGCTTATCTTTTATAATTATGGTATTTTATGTACTTGATTATGTTTTACTTATATGATGGCTTTATTATTATTTTTAGGCTGTGTTGAATATCATCCTGTTTGTTCTGCACTTGGAATTTCGCCAAGACAAGTTCCTTTGTTGTAATGGATATAAAGTTAACTCGACTGCCACTTGGTGTAGAAAGTTCAGGGTCAATATGCATAAAATTTACAAAAAAGAAGTAAGAATAATCTACTTACAAGTCAAAAATTATTAGAATTATATAATTAAACTATTATTAGAAAAAGTAGAACTAAGGCAAAGGTTGCATAAAGATGTAACTTTCAGCAACGTCTAAGCATAATGCTCATGTTCTGACTTAAATGACACCCAGACGTTGTAAAATAAGGAGTACAGTGATGTCTGCCCAAATATCCTCCCTGATGCACCAAGTCAGCCAATAGCGGCCCTCTTAAGGTTATGCGTCAGTGCTGCATCACACCATTCATCATGGTTTAATGCACAGCTTGTCATGATTAATCCTCTGAAAGCTTCTTCTTCATCCCTCAATCTTACATATGCTTCAATATATTGAAGCCTGCAAGAAATGAGCTTACGATAAGACGTATTTATCTAAATTACCAGTATGTAGACTAAGTGCTATCTTAGATATTATTTATGTACAGTAATTAAAAATCTTGAATATGTTAAAGAAGGTTAGATTTTCAAAGTTATGTAGTGTTTTGAGCTCATGATTTTGGGATAAAATAATACTCAACTTAAGGTCCACTTATTATCTTTTCTGAGTTATCAAATCCATCACATGGTCTTCTTATGTTATGACACCTGAGTCAGTTTCCATTCGCTGACGAAGACTGTTAGATGTGGTTGAATGCTCCAAAAAGCAGTTAGTAATGGACCTTGGGTTGAGATAATTTTGTTACTTATATTTATTGTTTGTAAATGAACAAAATTGATTTTCAGAACAGAAAATACAGGTGTTTTTTTTTTTTTTTTTCCCAAATTTTGAGGCAGGATAAATGTCACACCTGAGCTTTCAGAGACATTGGCACAGTTTTACATATTTAATATAAGTAATCATTTTTGCACTTTGAAATATATTTAGTTTATATTTAGAACATGTCAAGGATCTGAATGACTTCAGCCATGTTGTGGTTTATATCATCATCTATTTTCAAAATATCTTTTCTTCTTTGGAAAGTGTTTGGTCTCCACCTCTGTATGAGTAATGCAGACATCAGCTGATGACTCCTAACCGGGTTAGGATACCTCTCGAGCGCTCATAAATACTTCAGGAGCTGAGACCACGTCTGAACACTTAGGAACATTTATGGAAGGCATTTATTCTTAATTTGAAGAAGAAAACTTAAGTCAGCCTCAGAGTTTAGATGTACACAGCTTTAAATATACTTGCCCAGATAGGTGTTTTTCATAATGGATATTTTGAGTTGTCATGGCAAGAAAAGCACAGGTGTAATTAATTAGCAATGGCTTTATGAGGCCTTTTAAGACGTGCCAGGGAACCAGCATGGGCAATACCAGGACCCTGGAAATAGTGCATTTAAATTGCATGGAACCATTACTAATGGTTTTAATTACACCTGTTTAATTTTCTTGCTGTGAAATCAAATTGTATGCTGTGAAAAAAGCCCTTTTTGTTCACATGTATAACAAAACCATCCTCAGAAAATGGACCTTTTCGTATTTTTATCCTAAACCACGCTTACTATTTTCTGTGAGGTTTGCTCGTAGTTACTTGAGTGTTCCCAGTCAGATTTAACAAACTCTTTTAACTGCATGAACTTATTGTAAATTTCTCATTTCAGCCTGGTGAACGCCACCTGTTCTTGACAAGGTGTGCTTTTGTGAGATGGCATTGTTAGCTTAATCAACGGCTAAAAATATAAAATATAAGTTTCATTCACAACAATGCTAACTAAAGAGTTAAGAAGAGAAATTCACACTGTCAGAAAGTTATTAATACAGCTGCCAGCGACGTGAAGTTAGACGCTAAAAACATATTTCTACAACAAAGCAGTCTGTCACTGATATAAGACAGAGAATATTATAACCTACAGTAGGTGAGCTGTCAGTTTTAGTGAATTATCTAACAATACTGAAGTGTAAAAGCTGCTGTGTCGAAATATGCTAATAAAAATCATAAAATCTAAAAAATCTCTCTTTCTGTGCTTTTTGAAAGTACTACCCCCTGAGCATGGACTTTTTGGGGGGTAAAACTCCCTACAACTTGATTTAGACCCTGGTTCTTCCGGTGGGAACACAGATAGAAGAACTAAGTTCCCTTTTAAAAGGTTTTTTGTCTGTGGGAAATTTCCTGTGCTGGAAATGTGGCAAGCAATCAAAACGAGGATGATACAGTGAAGTTGTTGAAGTTGGATGGTGAAGTTTGTTTTATTTATGTTTTGTTTCACTTAATTTATGTATCATCTTGATTCCAAATTCATTTATAATAAGGAAAGAAAACAAGAAAAAAAAAACAGGAAGAAGAAGGAGAACATCCCAAAATAGAGAAGTGTTAATCAACTAAACTAAATCCAAAATTTTGTGGATAAATATAAATAACATAACCAAAGGATATGTCAAATAACAACAATGATTACAAGGGATTTCCACCTGACTCGTGAGGAAGTGAATGCAGCTCCCACACAGGAAACAACAACAGGAAACAGTCTTGTTCTGACAGAAGGGACTTAATGAACTGCTTTAGCATTCTACAGTAGTACGTCCGAGCTTCCTCGCTGTTTATGTCCTTGTCTTATTTAATTTCGCTGCCATGTCAGGATGTCCAGTCAGGCAGGGTTTATCGTGTTAGTAGTCTGTTAGGCCATTTCATTATTAGCATGTCTGGCTCACACTGCAGGCTGGAGCATGACTATAGTGAGCGGAGATCAACCGAGTTCGTTTGATGTAAAAATAGAATAGAGTCTCTGGTCTTTTTCTCAGTCGTGTTTCAATGTTACAAATCCTTAAACATCCTTATTCATGTTTAGTCTGTAGATATAGAAGCATTTCTTATATTGACACACAAAAACACACATTTCATGATTCATTCTCTGTGCAGTGACTTTGATCAAATCAGTATTGAAAGTTCCACAAGCTTGTGTTGTGTTGTTGGAGCTGAAACAATTAGTTGATTATTTGTTTTGTTGATCCAGAGAAAATAATTGCCAGCAATTTTGATAATCAATTAATCGTTTAAGTCATTTATCAATTAAAAAAAACACCAAACACTCTCTGGTTTCAGCTTCTCTAATGTAAGCATTTGCTGCTTTTCTGTTTTTTTATAGCAATGGATGCTGAATATGTTTTGGACTGTTGGTCAGACAAATTAAGACATTTGAAGACATCACCTTGAACCCTGAGAACGATTACATGTACTTTTTTTTTTACTATTTTCTATTCTCGATTAAACAATTGATTAATTGAGAAAGTAATTTGCGGATTAATTGATAATAGAAATGATTGTTAGTTGCCTTTAAATGTTATTAAACACAGCGTGCATTTGGAGTAGGAGGTAGTGCTGAAATGATGAAGCCCAATCCAATTACTTTATACAACTAATTCCAACTTTGATAATAAATGGTTCAAGCCATTTATAAAGTAACAAGGGTCCACAGCCACCCTAGCAGCTAATGTCTGCATGCTAATATGCTCATTGTGACAATGCTAATATGCTGATGTATAGTAGGTATATGCAGCTCTTTGGCAATTGTCCAGAGTATTGGATAATCACACATTTTGATGTGGTGATGTCACTGGAGGAAAAGCTAAGGGATCACTAGGGTTATTACAATTCATCTTAAGGGGACCGCAAACATGTACAAAATCTCCTGGCAGTCTGTCCAATAGTTGTTGAGACATCTCAGTCTGGACCAAAGTGGTGGACCACCTGACCAACATTATAAAAATAACCTTTTTGTGGTTACAAGTCAAATAAAGTGAGGAGTTGCTTGTTTATTCACATCATAATAAACTGAAATACTTCTTTAAAATTTTCTTTTGCTGCTTTAGATTTTTTTGCCTGTTGTCAACATTACTCAGGGCTCTGTTAAGTTGTGTTGAACATCTGTCATTAGTCTATAAAATAGTTAAATCAGAGTAAATGGAATAATCTTCAGTTGTGTTGGATGCAGCTTTAGTGCATCTTTGTAGTGAGTAGGCGGCAGTATCATTTAGTCAGCCACACAGGTGTTTTCATGTATTCTGGCTAATTAGTCTTCTGCTCAGGTAGAAGTTGGGCAGAGCCATGCTGGAATTACATAAGATCATCAGACTTTATGAACCAATAGGAATGATGAAGGTGCAATTTCTCCCAAACGCGTGCAAAACTAATTGGATGGAGAGAGATCTGTACACACCCATACCTTCCTAAGACAAGGCAAAATTAGTAAAAACATCTGTGTGGGTGGACTATAGGTGTGCAGGACCTTTAATTTTCTTGTTTTACTTCAGACCACATGTAATCGTTTGCTCCTCTGGCAGTTTTTGATGAATCATTAGTTGATGAGTTGAAGGTCACATAGTCTGGAGTAGCATGTTTGTACACAACATTTTCTCAAGATCGTGTCGCTGCAGGACTATTTTCTTTCCACAGTCTCTCTGACTGACACACTCTGCCATGCACATATGTCTCTTTTAAAGCATCTTCCTAAGTTTACATGTCTAAAAATACTACTCCTTCACGCACTTTGACTAAAGATGCATTATTCAACGCCTCTGCAGAGTAATTAAATCTTAATCAGGGACGGGCTCCTGTCCTCATGGAGGTGTGTGTGTGTTGTGTGTTCATGTGTGTTTGTGTTTATGTGCACACTGTCCCGCGGTCCACTGGAGCTTTTCATGCTCATATGGGGCGAGTGGATTTAAGAAGTCTCATTGAATATAGAGTGAAACCTGTACTGAGGTAAAAAAGTGCAGAAGTTGGACAGAACGTGCTGTTCATGAAAAGGTTCAACTTTGGTGCTTAGATGTTGCTCCCAGACAGTGTCGGGAAAGCTGATGTGAAGCTAATTTACTCTACCCAAACTGGATCATCTCGAGCGCTTTGTTTTTTAGCAGATTTTTAAAATGCCTGGTTGCCTTTATGCATACAGTTTTTAATTGGTCCTGTGCAGGTCAATGGGTAGATGTTAGAAGTAAAACCGAGGGTTTGTTGTTTACTTTTTTTGTTTTTTTCCTCCCCCAGTGGGGATATTGTTACAGTCATTAAAATCTAAATGCACACATACCTGACTGAAATTCGTATATGGTTAAAATCTGTGTAATCTAATAAAGCATTAAAATCCCTAAAAATAATACTAGACAACAGATGTGTGTCCATAGCACCAAAACTGTCAAATACAGAAAGCTGGCATCAAATGTCTGGTCAGATTCGTAATCTTATTTTTTGATCATGTTGTTCCTGAATTTAATTAATTAATCTTGCCAATCATGGACTATTTTATTTTGTCTTTTGTTAGATACATTTTTTTAAAGGAGTAACAAATGTTTTTCTAAAATATGAAAAAAGCATAATTTTGGTGTCTGTGCCAAAACTCGGGTACAAAATAGTACCACCAAGTATTGCTACATTTCACATGATACCCAGCCCTAATTACAAGGACTTAATCAATAACACAGGCTCATGTAGTTAAAAAAACATGTAATTATGAAACTGGTGTCATTGCAGTGTTTGGCAACCCAACTGATTACATTTGCCTCAACCACAAAAGGCTGCAGTGAATTATTAGCACTTATTCCTTCTTTCTTTTTAAAAATCTGGATTGAATTGCGAGAAAAAGTGTAATGCTTGTAAGAGTTCACCAAACTTGTGATATTGTATGGATCGGAGAAATTACTTCCCTAATCCAAGATTATGAATGCAATGTTTTGCAGCGACCTCTCATGTGTTGGATGTCTGAACCTTCCACATGCACACAAAGGCTTCATAAGTTGGTAGTAGGTTGAATCACTGTTGTTACCTGCTGTAGAGTAGAAAAGGGCAATTATTTGAAATTCTTATTAAAAGTTATTTATTTTACTGAGTGAAGATTGTTCTTGTATTGATGGAGACGCCACTTGGCGTGAGCTGTGCCTAAACTGAGTCATCATATTCCATCTGGACTGTGCTCGCCTGAAGGTTTGTTATGTGCTCTAATTAAAGCATTGTTGCTTTGTTTCACTCACTGCTGCATTATTAATTTTGTAGATTTTTTTAATTCACAGATGCTCTTTTTGTAGTCAGTGTTTTTTTTTTTTTTTTTTTTTTTAAAAAAAAGCATTCTCCTTCAGATGTGTTCCTGATGTGGTGGAAATGGTACGACCCATGATACACACTACATGTGTAACATCGCCCCTCCTGTCCTGTGCCTTCACTGCTTTGTGCTGACATCCTGCCCCTGCTTGCATCTTAAACTAAGCGTAAAATGTGTTGACTCTGCTCCTTTCACTGAGGCCTTTGCTCTGCGGAATATTCGGTCTCTGGTGTAATCCCTGGTCGCTCTTGTCCTTATGAGAATGACCCTGAAGTTCAGCCTGGCTGTTACTCACTCGCAGCCCTACACACACACACACACACACACACACACACACGTCACGTCACATCCCCACTCCAAGGTCTCCTCATCAGCAAAGGACAGACTGTGCAGGTTTACTGTGCAGTAATTCAGGCTTCAGCTGTTTTCCATTCATGACTCTGATTGCCTTGTCGAGCTTGGATAGGTAATGGCTCACTATGTATGATAATGTACAACACACAAGCTGCTGAGTACATGGTAAGATAGAAGCTGTGCTGTTTTATCAAATTGAAGTGTTGTGTTGTTCATGAACTGTAGTGTCCTAGACTTATCTAAGATTTTGTTGTGATTCATCATCAGCATGCTGTGTGGGAACATTGATGTTGAGTTGTCTAATGTTGTTATTTGAACGCAGCTGTGATTCATATGCTTGAAAATACCAAGATTATACAAAGATTTGTTTAATTTCTACATGAATTGTGAGGTTTGATGATCTCACCTTGTGTTTTTAAAGGCAGATTTAAGAAAAAAATAAAGAAACAGTCATAACTTAGAAGAAAGTGGGACTTAGAGAGAAGAGCATCGCAGCCTTCAAAACTGATCAGTTTTTTGGGCACATGATGGTTGTCAAACACTCAAGCACTTAAGGGGCATTTGAGATAATTTGTCTAGCTTTACTTTTCTATAATCTTCATATACTGTATGTAATAATGTAGTGAGAGCTCATTGTATCACCTCATAGTGCAACCACCAGTCAAACAACAACATGCTTCACCACACAGGTCGAAAAGCAGCTTTTTACTGAATGGTGTTTCCCCTCCCTGTTAGGTGTGGGCGCTGGGCGCTTGCCAGACTGGGTGAAGTGAGAACCGAGAGGGAAACCTGCTGAGAAAAAACACCACCTGGGACTGCTAAGGAGGACCTCTGTGCAGGTGAGGACTGATGGAGGGAGGAGAATTATTTCATGGCTTAAATGTGTATACACTTTTTCCACATGAGTCAAAGGTAATTTATACCTGGATAACTTACAGGGCATACAGCATGTGAAGGTAATTTGGAAATTCAACCTGTGATAAGAATTTGCAAACTGTTTTACTGTTTCAACTAGTAGTAGTAGTAGTTTCACGTTAAGTCAGAGGCAGCCTTTGTCAACACCTGTCAATGTAGGCACAAAAAGAATATGAAAAAGTATGTATTGTCAAAGCAAACTAAAATCATGCCTGAACCCTTAGCATAGCCTATACAGCTACATTTAGATTTTATTTTTGCACAATGTAAACTAGCCTCTAAAGAGTGATTATAGTAGTTTTGATTGTTAAATCTCCAACATTACAAGCAGACATCAGTAAGAAAGGTCAAAAATACATTAAAAGCTTAAACTCAATAGTACACTAAATTATGTCCTTTACTTTTCCCTTTACTTCAGTTAAATATCATAAGAATCTGCTAGAATTTGAAAGGCAGTTCTCACAGAATATGGCTAAACTAGTAAACTACATAATCCTACAGCACAGGTGAGTGCATAATCTTTAAAGTATTGCTCTCAGCAAAATGTGAGATGACAATATCTCCTTCTTTGTGTGTAAAGGAAGGTCTTGTGCATTGTTGGCTTAAGGAGATTGCAAAGCACTTTGTTATTGCATTTTAAGTTGAATTAATTCAGTCAGGAAACTACTTTTTTGACCATAACCATACTCATACCTTTTTATTATCCCTGTGAACCCTAGAATGGTCACAAAAGGGAGGACTGCTTGGGTCGGAAATGAGAAATAAGAGCAAAGTCAGAGGGGATATTTCTACTTAAAGAAATCATATTAAAGTGGAGTAGAGGAGAAAGATATGAAAAAGGAGATATGATTCAGGCCATGAGGGGACATCTGCATACAGTATGGAAATGTGAGTTATTATTGAAGACACGTTTTGTCTGCTTCTAGGTTCACACGGCCGTCGGCAGGGTGGAGCTTCCTGACCCATGGAGAATTATTTCCAGGCCGAGGCCTTCAACCTGGACAAGGTGCTGGACGAGTTTGAGCAGAACGAAGGTGAGCTACAGGCTAAGGACAGGCGCTTTAATGGATGTGGAGACGAGACGGGGACAAACAGTGAGTCAGTGTGCATCGGAAAGACGGATGGGACAAGACTGCATCTGTGGGATTGAAGTTTCAGAAGAGCTGTGGTTAAGATACCATTATGTAAGCCCTGAGTAAACCATCAGGGTGTCAGACAGCATGAACCACCGCCCAATGAGTTGGAGTAACATTTATAGGTGGTGACTGAGGGTGGGCAGACAGGAAAAAGGACTAATTGGATTATCCCTTTCCCTTGGGCTTGTGTGAGACTGTGTAATTGGTGCAAGGCAAGAGCGTTGTCTTTTTTTCCACACTTAATGCTCACAACAAGTAAAGAAATTGTATTAGGGCTTTTCTGAAGCAGTGGTTCCAGTTTATTTATGGTAATTGTAAAGTAAACTGAGCTGTGCATCTGTAGACTCCCAGCTCTCCATTAGGACTCGGCTTTTTTTAGAGGAACGACTGCTCTTTTTCTGGATTTATCGCTGATGACCCCAGAAAAATACGGGTCCTGCTGATTCACACGCACATTTTATTGTATTTTAATGGTGCTGTGAGCTCAGTGTGTATTTTGGCTGTGAGTGATTATCTGTGTGTCCTCTGCCAGAGATCCAGCTTGGCAGATTAACTGTGTGTGTGTGTGTGTGTGTGTGTGTGTGTGTGTGTGTGTGTGTGCTTGAACCTGGTAGAGCACATAGTAAAACAGCTTAGCATGAATTCCAGTGGAGGGAGGAGAGTGCTATACAGTAGCTGCTACGCTGACACGGCTGTGTGAAAAAAGCCGTTTTGGATAAATATTATAAGAATTTCTGCTCATTTTACACAGCATTCATGTGTTGGCTTGACTGATGGCTCCCAGGGGTGATGGAGATGTTTGGCCCACTTTCTCAGAATTTCCCAGTCCATCCACACACTAATTTCCTACTCCATGCCAACCTCATTTCTCAATTTGTCCCCTGGTTTGTTCCTGCCATTTTTAGCTCTTTGGATCACTTGGGAGTGTGCATCTTTGTATTAGTTCTCTGTGGCAGTTCATTTGAGGCTTCCTGTCTTGCTATTGAAGATTCATGATCCCTTTGCTGGTAGTCACTTCCTCTTATTTTTTGTTTCATGTCATTAATGTGACAAGAAACCTGCAAGCTATTCAAAAATTAAGGGGCGAAGCCACTGTTGGATCAGTTGACGTCTTTTCAGGACTATGGTTTTAAGACAAATATCCATCAAATTTTTGTAATTAATGTTTTTATTAACTTTTTCAATATATACAAAACATAGTGAAACACAAGACTGCATATTAATAGTAAATCAGTGAAAAATAAATAACAGAACAAAACAAGACAAAATAATTCTGGACAAATTAGCTGCGAGTACAGTAAGATGTTCATCTAATTCTCTGTTTTCCTCTTTTCTTTCTCTACCAGATGAGACGGATACCCCTATTCTCTCGGATGCCAAGTGGACCCAGATCCTGGCCCCACCAGCCCACCTGCTCTCTCTGAACCCCGCCCTGGCACACGCAGACCTCAGCCCCCGGGAGAGTCCGCTGCCCTTCAAGACCCTCCCTGACTCATCCTCCAGCGCCACCCCGGGGGCCGACCCTAAAAGAAATCCCGGTACGGAGCCTCCATCCTGGGTTGAGGAGAGGCCGGCAGACGTCCACAGCCCACCGCTCCCCCAGCCCAACATCGGCAAACTGGTGGGCACAGACAACCTCTCGCCGCCCCCTGTGACGGCCTGTAGCGCTGTGGAGAACGGCTGCCCTGCCAGCCCACAACTCGATGGGCTCAGCAAGGAGATAAATTCTACTCCAGACAACCAGCCCGGTGCCTCTGACCAGGAGGCTAAACCTCATCAGGAGGAGAGAGCTGCATCAGGAGGGGGAGGAGGCTCCACTGTCAGTCACACTCACTTTACCTTTGAGGTAGGATTAGGACAGGAAGAAGCCCGGTCTGAGAAGATTCATCCAAATGTGGAACTGGTAACACAAAACGGGGAAGGTGTCAAAGAAGGTGTTAGTACAGCTGTTTTACAGGACTTTGGTCAAGTAAGGCAACCTGCAAACTCCAAGCAGGAGCAGGGAGAAAGTCTCCTGAATGGGGGAAGAGACGTTCAGGCTGGTTGTGAGGTGAAGGAGAATGGTGTGTCTCCTGACAGGGTCCGAGAGGAGGAGAAGGAGAGGAGATATGGTCCAGAGGGACAGACAGACCAGCTCCTTAGGATAACGAGCCTTCCCAATGGTTTGGAGCAGGAGAGTGGGAGCCATTCCAAGCTTAAGGAGAAAGAGGAGGAGGAGGAGGAGGAGGAGGAGGGGGAGGGATTTTCTCCCTCTCCTGTCCCCTCCAAAGAGGACTCTGTAACTGAGGAGAAAGAAATGGAGGAGAGCAAGCAGGAGAGTGGCGATGGAGGAGCAGTGGGGTCAGGTAGCATTCAACCAAAACTCAACAACAATCGGCTGCAGCCGGTCAGTGTGCCCTACGGAGGGGCGCGACCAAAGCAGCCGGTCACCCTCAAGCTTCAGATCCCACAGCCGCTGTCAGGCCAGGTCCAAAATCAGCTTGGCCCGTCCTCCATTAGCAAGAACAAGAACCTCGAGAACCAGTGTCGAAGAGGCACGCCGTCTGAAACAACGGTCAGTGTGCCTGATCAGAGTGCAGTCGGGGTAAACGGAGACAGTGTTGTCCACTCTCCTTCCCTGATGCCCTCAGAGAGCCCAGACAATGACCTCCAGGCAGGTCAACAGGGTGCTTTGAGCAGGAAACCTTCCAGCTCCCTTGGAGAAGTTGCCCCTGTGTGGGTGCCCGACTCACAAGCTCCTGTCTGTATGAAATGTGATGTCAAGTTCACCTTTACCAAGAGGAGACACCACTGCAGGGCCTGCGGCAAGGTCAGTGGAAAATGCAAACTAATAACACAGTTAAAGGTTCAGTGTGTAGGATTTAGTGGTGAACTGAATACCGCTCCCCTCACCCTCCCCTTCCAAGCGTGTAGGAGAACCTACGCTGGCTGCGAAACTTGCGAAAAACGCAAAAAGCCCTCTCTGGAGCCAGTGTTTGTTTTGTCCATTCTGGGCTACTGTAGAAACATGACGGTGCAACATGGTGGGCTCCGTGAAGGAGACCCGCACCCTATGTAAATATAAAGGGCTCATTCTAAGGTAACAAAAACACAAGGATTCTTATCTTCAGTTGATTATACACTAATTAGAACATACGTATGAATATTATATTCCATTTCTGCCAAGTCCGTTCCGCTAGATACCACTAAATTCTACACATTGCACCTTTTAAAGACAGTCATTAGCGCAGTGTACCGTGCATTTCTGGGCCAATTTAGTTGTTCAGTATAAAAAATCACTGAAACAATTTCAGTGCAGCTACATCTATAATAATGAGTTTCTACAATCTAAAACATCAACAGTAAAGTAAAGTTTCCGGGGTTTGCCCCACAGAATCAGAAGCTTCATTTTGCACCAATGTTAAACAATCATCCAGGCAGAAATCCATCAGAAAAAGGCAGTGATGCAACTTCTACCCCAATTGACCAGAAGATTTATTGTATTTACTTAACATCAAAAAACTCTTGCTGAAAAGTTTGTTTGCTGTTACTATGCTGTTATGACTATTGCTATGTTATGATTACCTCTCCAACATGTTCACACCTCTCTTACGGGTGTGACAAGGGCATTCTGGGAACTGACGTTGGCATGCCAAGGCAGGTTTTTGGAAAGCTCAGTACATCAAGAGCATGCTTAAATAATGGCACTAAAATGCATTAAACACCACATACTGGCAACCTTTAGTAGTATGTTAGAGGAGGGAATTTCTCCACAACATTTTTGTATTTTAGGAATTCAGCTCATGCCTTCATCCTCAGTTTCTGACAACGAGTAAGCCTTTTAGGATCTTTGTGGAGTTCACACAGACTTAAATCATCTATGTTCCGGTTGAGCAGTGCTAGTTATCTTTTTGCAGTGTAGATCTTTTAAGGCATAATGTAATAAAATGTACTAACCACACCTTTGATAACAAAACAAGATAAATAAGGGGTTAATGAAGGGCAAAAAATTATGATTGCATGAAAAAGAACAACAGATGAGAAATGCATTGCAAGTTTTAAAATATAGTGCGGAGTAATATTCCATCAGTGACTTGAAGAATCTTTGTTGCACTGTGTGGAGAAATGGGGTAAATTAAATGCAGTGGTTTGATAAATGAGTTCGTATTTTCTTTGCAGATAAACTCTGCGGGTGTGTAGGTAGCTTTTTGGCATTATGGCCACCGACACGTGCAGCGGGATGTCGACACAGTGCTTTAAAGTGAAGGTGTGGTCGCTGACACTGCACTGGAAAATCGCCGGACTGCTACTTAATTTCCCATGGTGGTAAACAAACACACCCTCTGCCACTTGAGCAGGGAGGAGCTGGCACTGCAGTAATACTGACACCAGCACTGGGGCCGCAAACAATAGACGCAGCGGGATCCTCAGTGCATCCACCACCAGACTGGTAGATCCACAAACCAGCTCATGATGATGCTGTGAGGCTCTGAAATTAAAAGGATCCTCCACCCTATTACTGGATAATGATGTCTAATGAGGTGCTAATCCATTGAAAGTAAAGTGCCCTGTACACATCTGCAAGCTCTGGATAAGTACAGGAAATCAATATCCATAAAATGGTGCATTTGCTGCACACTTAATCACAACTTATTTTCAATTCTTCACCCTTTAATATCTGCACAGTGGAAAGAAGAACATGATTTGCATCACAGCTTTGACCAGTGTGCTCACCCTCTGTAGGAATGTAGTATAAATTATGTTTCTTTGTGTGTGTGTGTGTGTGTTGGTTTCTTAAAGGTGTTCTGTGCGACGTGCTGCAGTCTGAAGTGCAGGCTCGTGTACATGGACAGGAAGGAGGCCCGTGTCTGCGTCACCTGTCATTCTGCTCTGACGAGTGGTGAGCACCATTGCAATTAGTTTTTGACAGATAGTGTTGCAGCAGTACAATTGTTGGTATTGTGTTATATCTACACTTCATCCATCCATTCATCCATCCATCGATTATACATGTATACACATACATACACATACAAAAAGTGTGGTATTGGGACACAGCCACTGTATAAATACCCCTTTTTTCACAGCAGACATATTGACATGTCATAGCAGGAAAAGCACAGGTGTAATTAATGACATTAATTATGACTCCCTTTCATACAGGTGAGATATTGTGCATGTTGTTAATTGAAATGGCTTGCTGGGCCACTTATTGGAACAGAGCCTGATTAATGAAATAAATAACACCTCTGACTTTCTTATTATGACAGGTCAAAACGTCTGCAGTGAAAAATATCTTGATATACAGCATATGGACAAACTATTAGTATTGATGAATATCAGCTTTAAAACAGTAATAGACCTGTGAAAATGGTCCATATTTGTATTGGTCTAGTGATTCTTTTTTTTATTGCAGGTATTTGGCCATTTTTGCTACTCATCTTTAATATTAAACACGTGTTTACCTGTTTAATGTACTGCACAACAGTTAAAGCTAACAGATGGTTGCTGATAGACACTTGTCAGCTGTAAGGATTGAACATGTGACCTTGTAGTTATGGGAAAGACTCTCTGATCTTCATAGAGTATCTTTAGATATCACACAGACTTACATATATGCACTTTATTCTTAATGATATTTAAAAAAAATATTTTTTTGTCTCTGTCAGCTCAATCATGGGAGTCACAGGTCACTGGAAGCAACCAGAGTCCAAACCCCAACAACCCAGCAGAGTACTGCTCCACCATCCCCCCTTTGCAGCAGGCTCAGGCCTCTGGGGTGCTCAGCTCTCCCCCTCCCACTGTCATGGTGCCTGTGGGAGTCCTGAAACAGCCTGGCAACGAGGGTACGACCTTTACCAGGGATAAAAATACTCTATAGATCTAGAACTTTATCATTCACCTTTTACAGTTACATGTGTCCCCACCACATTAAGCCGTTTTGTGCTAGTTCTCAGTTTTCATTTTCGCAACCTTGAAAACACAAGTGAGTGTTCTACAAAGACCATAGAGGTAAAATGTCGTTGTGTGTCTGTCACCTTTAGGGTCCCTCTCACGGGAGCAGAGAAGAGTCTGGTTTGCTGATGGGGTCCTACCTAACGGAGACACAGCAGAGTCCCCCAAACCTCCAACTTCCAGCCCCGTCCCCTCACAATCACTGGCCATCTCCACGTATTCGAACAAAACCTCCAGTTCAGAGTCCTCAGAGGTAGGCTTGGCACGAAAAGCATTCACCCACAGCTAATGCTATTACTGTTGCTTGTATGGTCATATTAGCTTCTCCATAGTTAGCTCGAGAAAGATAAAGAACTCCTTCTGTGGGATTCTTGGTGGTTTACCAGCTGGGTCACGAACTGCAGTAAACATGCAGTAAACAGAGTTCAAAGGCTTAATCAGAATTAGCTTCCCCAGTAGACTGAAATGCTCAACGCTGGAATGTACTGTATTTTTTTCACTGTAAGCTAACATAAGCGACTAATGAGTCAAGTTTGCCTCGCAACAAATAAGAGAACAGCGAGTTGAATTTGGTTGTTTCTGTTGTGCTGCACAATCACTGGGCTTAAATGCCAACTGTCAGGATGATTCATGGCCTGCTTAACAGAGTGATTGTTGAAGCTTTTAAATGGCTTCATTTCAGACGGGCTGCTGATGCAACGCAGACAGAACCTGAGTATAAAATCAGACTTTCACATGACACAGCCAGCGTGACATGTCACACTGGCATGAACTCAGTAATAATGCATGAATTTGAATTTACTGCCAAAGGTTCTGCTCAAGTGAAGATGATGGTACTTTAGTACGCCAGTGAAAAAGTGGACTCCTCTCTGCTGTGCTCTTCTAACTGTTTTCATGGTTTAGCACCTTATAATGTATCGAATAAATTTACTAATCATGGAAAGAACGACTCAGCCCAGGAAAACAGTTGCATGATTGCATGATGTCCTCTGTTTTTAACACAAAGTTTGCATTAAGAGCTGGTGGCATTGAGATTGAATAATGTGAACATTTACCAAAGACACTATCGAGTTGCATTATGGGAAGTGTAGGATGCAGTGTTGTTGCTTGACCCATACTAGGGACTAAGTACATCTTTAAGTACATCATTAATGACTAATGACATCATGAATAACATGATTAATAGTTCTATTACTGTCATTTGTCAGACAGGTAGATTTTTTGAACAATGCAACCTGACAGTTTAGAAATGCTTTCTAACCTTGCTGGTAGCGATTTTTCAATGGCCATTAAGCCAGAATCTGGTGTACCCAAGAAGCTAATCGGCAATCGCTCTGACTTTCTCCTTAAATACTATACACATAAATACATTATTATTTTTATTTTTAACTGTTTCAAAGAGTGGATGTGTAATGCTGCCTGTTCCATATGAGCTGTAACACCCCAAAGAGGACATTTGACTGTGATTATAGGCTATGCCATGTACTTATTACACCTGTCATACCTATGATCACAGGCCACAAACACCCTCTGGTTCACTGTCGCTCTATTATTACATCTGTGTTATAACCTACATCTAAGAGCACACCTCTTCCCTTCCTCTCCACCCTCAGGCAGCCCATACCCCTGTTGCCCCGGTGGGCAGCCCCGTGGGAAGCTCCCTCAGTCTGATCCCGGAGGACGGGCTCCCTCCCATCCTCATCTCCACCGGCGTCAAAGGAGGTACGGGAGGCCACATCACAGGTGCTTGCCCTCATCCTCACCATTCTGCTGCCTCCTCATTGCTCTGTCAGCTGCTGTGTTTGTGCTCCTTAAGTGTGCTTTAGTTCACGGCTCATGTTTCGACCACTCATTGCCAACTAGGTAGAGGAGGGGATTTATATGTGGGGATGCTGAGATGATGTTTTAAAGGATTTAGCTGTTAACTTGGTCTGATCATCATTTCCTTTTCTTACCTCATGCGTGACTCCTTTAATCATCTTTCACCTCCCTCCTGATTCTCACTGACGTCTTCACCCTCTTTCATCCTTGGTTCTCCCTGTCCATTTATCTAACTTTACCTTGACTCCTCCCTCCACCCACCTCCTTTTCTTCTTCTTCTTCTTTTACTCCACCCCAACCCACCTGCAGACTATGCAGTGGAGGAGAGGCCGTCGGAGATTGTCCTCATGCAGCAGCTGGAGGAGGGAGGCCCAGACCCCCTGGTCTTCGTTCTCAATGCTAACCTGCTCGCTATGGTCAAGCTTGTTAATTGTGAGTCACTCAGCCAGTTCTTGTCTGCAATTTAGAACATTGATTTTTAGGGCTGTCATGACATGGCGATTAAAGAAATTCAGGGCAAAACATTGTTTATATAATTATCTTCTGGAGGAGCAGAAATTAGTGAGTGGACCTACTTTTAAATTATAGATTCCAAGAGGATCTAAGGGAATACGGAAAATCTATATTTGCACTGTATACATTTTTAATCATGCCCGATTTAGCTTTTTTTCTTGTGAATTACTGAGCACTCATACCCAAACATACCCAAAATTCAGAATTGTTTTTATGTCATGCTTTACAGCTCTTTTTAGACATGGAATATGTAACCTTCACCCATCTGTTAAAGCTTTTTGAGACATAGGATTCTGTGATGTAAAAGTTTGCTATGACTTCATTTAGACACGATAGGAGCGTTACAGGGAGAGCCATAATGCTAACGCAGCATTTGGCACCTGGAGCTTGAGTAGGAGTGGTGTCACTGCTGAGAGCAGCGGTGAGCTGAAACGTACAATGATATGAAGGTCGTTTATTGTTCTCTCACATCCTGCATCAGTGATAGAGCTGGAAACTAATTTCGCTATTGAAGCCTTAATTTATTTAATAAAGATACCAGAGGTACCAGCATCATAAGGGGGAAAAAAAAATCACATTCAAAGGCTGATTTGACATGAATTGTCTCAACTGGAAATTGGCGAATTCAGTGTTTTGTGATTTATGAAAGTAATTTTATGCTCTTTGAACAAAGAAGATGATATTTATGTAGTACATTTATATCTCTCTGTGTATATTTAACCTTGTACTTTGCAGCTTTTATGTAAATTCTGACTTGCTGTGTTGAAAGTGTTATGGAAATGTTACTAGATCCTAAGATTGCCATTGTGATTTTAACATGTAAACAGGTAAATTTACTGTCACGTAAAGAGGTGCGTGTCTGAAAGGGGCTTATGAAATGTTTATGACTCTGATGTAACTTGGTAACACTCTCCTGTATGTCTAATGTGACAGACAAGTCTTCCGTTCTCTCAACCCACAGACGTAAACAGGAAGTGTTGGTATGTGACGACTAAGGGCATGCACGCTGTCGGCCAGGCGGAGGTGGTCATTCTGCTCCAGTGTCTACCTGATGAGAAGACTATCCCCAAAGACATCTTCACCCACTTCGTGCAGCTCTACCAGGAGGCTCTCAGTGGTAAGAACACAGCTAGCAGCTCCACCATGAGGCTCAGTGAGAAATTAGTCCACCTCCACCGTGGGCCCCTCTTAGGGGAGCTAGCAGCTCATTAGTAGTTCTGTCTCGAGGTCCACAGGTGAGTCCACCTGTCTGTCAGGTGCCGCACAGTTAAAAATGAGCTAACCTTTATGTAATGTAGTATAAGGCGAGAGGAAAATGTTCCAGCTCTACTTTTTGTTCCGTAGGGACGACAGGTGCACCCAGTCGTCCTTTATTTGGAAACCAGGTTAGTGTCCACCGCTGTCTCGCTTTCCTCATAAAAAATGGTCCAAACATTAGCGTCCTGCTGTCAGGTCGCCTCCCCCCAGGCGTGACACCTCCCTACCGCCTGTCTTGCATTTTTAACTCCGTATGCTGCAGAGCAAAAACGGCTAATATCGTGTGACTTTGACGGCTTGCTCCCCTCAGGCTGTTTCCTTTTTCATATTCACACTGGAGCAGTCTCAGGCTGGAGGAAAGGAGCCATATTGTGCGTGTCGTGTCGTTCCTGATTAAGTCGCCATCAGTCAGGCCTCGGGAAGAAGTGCTGGCTTTAGCAAGTCCCAGCCACTGAGCTTTATCTCACCATTAGGGTTATTGTGTTTTGTACCATCTAAAGCCAGTGATCCCTCCCATAGATAATTAGTAACATGAACTCTCTGCGGGTAATATGAGATTATAGGGTGAGCGTGCACTGATGTCAGAAGGCCAAATAAAGATTGTTTTTTATTCACTGTTGTTGAATTTAGTTAGGGTTCTTATGCACATAGTAATCCCACAAATACATGAAAGCGTTGGTCTTGCATATCCATTTCTATTTCTTTGCTTTTGACTTGTTTGTTTTCATCCATCACCTTTTCTTCCATTTCATCCTCTTTCATCCTCACTTTATTCCTGCCTTTTCCTCCAAACACCTATTATATTACTCTTCTTTTCTCCCCCACTTCCTCGCCTTTGCCTTCCATCTCCTATTTCACCACCTCCTCCTCACATCTCCGATATCACCATCCTCTCCTCTCTTCTCTCCCCCTCCCCTTCTTCCTCTTCTCCCAAAGGCAACGTGCTGAGCCACCTGAGTCACTCGTTCTTCACGCAGAGCTTCCTGGGCAGTAAGGAGCACGGGGGCTTCCTCTACATCAGCCCCTCCTTCCAGTCGCTGCAGGACCTGCTGCTGCCCAACCCGCCCTACCTCTTCGGCATCCTGATACAGAAGTGGGAGACGCCCTGGGCCAAGGTTTTCCCCATCCGCCTCATGCTGCGGCTGGGCGCAGAGTACCGATGTGAGTTCATACTATGTGGTCATAGTGACAGAGGAAAAAGGATGATTTGATGATGTTAATTCAATATTATTTAATGTGTTGACATAGAGTTCAAATTCACTTTAATTTTATCATCCATATAGGATATTCCTTTGGTCAGAGCTACAAACACACAAAAACACAATATAAACTGATTTTTAAAGTTTATTCGTAACCTTGGAAAAAGCAGCTGACAAAACTGTCTCACCCCAAAGTCCATTTGGTAGCTGTTCTGGAGCTTTCGATCACATCACATGATCCTCATCAGTATATGGAGTTTACCCATTTGTCATGGAAATCTAAACACGTTTAGGACTTCTCTTCCATTTGGGCTTAAAAGTGATAAAAAAGATGTCACAGATGTATTTAGCACACACCTGTAATCATCAGTCTTATTTCTTCATTTCTGAACTTTACCCAGCAGGGTTGTACGTAGTATTTGTTTGATTGTCTCTTGGTCCAGCTCCAAGTTCCACCTCATGTCTGCGTGGCACTGGGACAACAGGAGTTTTGAGATTCAGTAACTATGCTAAAACGACTAGTAATGTATTACTTTGAGGAATATAAATATGTTTTTCTATAAAATGCTTTGTTTATTTAACAAAAGAAGTCAAAAATCTCAAATGTTAAATTCCAAAAATACAGTCCAAAATTGACAAATTGATTGTAGATCAGAAACAAGACCACAAATCTGATGCAAGCTTTCTGTTCTCACCAGTTGTCAGTACTCACAGTAGGACAGATTTCAGTCAGTACCAAGAAAGTATTGAGGTTCAATACCAAGCCCTACCTTTGTCCTGTGTCTTCCATCCAACAAGATATCCACACATACAGGACTAAAAATGGATGTGATGTCACGTCTCTGATGTAGGTAATGAATAAATGTTGATCAAAGAGATCTAATGTAAACAGTCTGCGAGGTCGATGCTGCGGTTTGTTTTCTGGTTGTGTAATGTACTAAACACGATTAAACATGCTTTACTCCTTCATTTCCTAATACAGTGTCTCTATTTGCTGACTGAGCACAAACGCACAGTCAAAGCTGAACAAAGCTGAAAACAAACCAAAACAGGAAACGCACGCTTGAATCGCTGGTTTCAATTGAAGTGAATGTGAGTGTAATGTGACCGTACCTTTACCTGCTCAGTCAGAGCCTCAGATTTGAGCCTGATTAGGAAATTGTGTCAAATTTACTGCAATTTTTTTTTTATTTCAATAAAGAAAGGTCGCATCTTTCTGTCAAACGTGAGAACCAAAATTTCACCAAGTTACATTAGTTGATGAGGGAGAGCAAAAACTTTTTTTTTCTCCCTCATTTGGTTTGATTCTTACGTTAAAATATGAAGATCCAGATTGATCCAGAGAGCTTATTATGTCAGTTGTCAGAAGACGTCTGTAGACATCACAGCAGCTTGCTCTTAAACATTTCTCACAGCTTCCCACATGAACCAGGAAGTCTTGTGAGGGGTTTTATCGGAGGGGCTCCTCTCCACCAAATCCCCCTCCTCTCACAGCTAGACCTGCCAGCACAAAGCACCGCCTGGCTCCGTTAAGCCTCTTGCCTGCTTCCAGCCAGCACGGATAGAATAAATTAACAAAGCCACATACAGTTGAAGCTCTTAAACACAAAATGTTAGCATCGCCATGAAATTAATCCACCACACGAACAGCGCAGGTTCCTACACTCTCACCTCTTAGCTTTTAAAGAGTGACCAGCACGAGGGTGGGAAGCTCGTCAGCCTAAAGATGCCCACCGAACTGCAGACTTAGACTGAGATTGGTTTTATTGTTAATGAGAGTTTGTGGTGAGATCTTATTTCCAGCTGTTTGCTGAGATAAGGCTAAAAATAGTCATCTAAGGAGCTTTGGTTCATGGAGAAAAAAAGCAGCCTTATTTTTCACTTGTGGATTAGAAGTGTTCCTCCTAACTGCCGGCACAGTTCACTGTATTTGATGTTAGTGTGGGGTCCCTTGTTCAGTTCATTTGCATCTATGAGCGAAGAGGAAAACACGGGAAACACAAGTTGAGCAGCTAAGATGAAAAAACTGGAAACCTCTCACCCACAAAACAAAAAAGAAAACAGACTGCTGCATCGAATGAATCAAACTCAGTTTTAAAAAATGAGAAGTTAAGTAAATCAAAATATCCTTTTCTGTGACCACATATGTTACGTTTCATTTTCAGCACTGAACCCAAAAAATAGTTTCCAAACTGACATTATTCTGCTGCAGCACTTGATAGATTTCCATGACTACTAAATAAGACAGTTGGTGAATGAAAAATTTGTATCTTTGACATTAAAAATATAATCACATGGATTAATAAAAACTATGTTGGTGTCAAAACATTTCTGTTGTGCATGTATCAATAACTAAATATTGTGTTTTGCAGTTTATCCATGTCCGTTGTTCAGCGTTCGCTTCAGAAAGCCCCTCTTCGGAGAGACCGGTCACACTATCATGAATCTGCTCGCAGTAAGAGCTTTGTTTTTCTCTTCCTGTGCTCTACTGTGATATATTTTTGAAACGTAACACTGCCTGAAATACAATTTCCATCATGGATGTCGCTTATTTTAGCTAAGTGTTTGTAAGAAGAACAGTCTAAATATCCTTGTCTCCTCACTTTTTCTGTCTTTCCGTCCGTGTCGTAGGACTTCCGTAACTACCAGTACACGCTGCCGGTGGTGAAAGGTCTGGTTGTGGACATGGAGGTGAGGAAGACGAGCATCAAGATCCCCAGTAATCGCTACAATGAGGTGAGCATCCTGCATCTGGTATCTCTACACACCTGTAGTTTGGTTCATTTGGTCTGGGCTTCCTTGAAAGTTCACCTCCAGAAGAGTAATTAGTAGAATTCATGCTAAAATCACATATTTACTATCCTGTGATTGGTCTGCTTTGGTTTCACACCACAAACAAACAGTACCAGAGTCGTATTAGAAACTCCTGTTCATATGATCTCAGTCTGGTTGTTTAGTCTGCACCAAACTTGTTGGATGTGAAAACACCTTTAAACCACAAAACCTTCCAATTCACACATTTAAGCATAAGAACAGATTCCAGACGTTGAGAGAAAGCAGAGCTGTGTACAATGAGATCAGTGGAGGAGGCTGTTTTAAGCTCCCTGAACATCAACACACACACATGTTCAATCTGTGTAGGTGATATGCGATAACATCTCCTGGGTCCCCGCAGCTGAACATGAGGCGTGGGCTGCCAACTTGTTAAAACGCTGCTGCCTCGGGGTGTGAATGAATGTCCAACCAGAAGAAGTGACACACAGACACACACACACACACACACACACACACACACACACGAAGCACCATTTGGCTGAGAGAGCGAGCCGTGGTGGAGAGAGAGCAGTGCTGGTTGTAACGTTTGGCTGCTGATGCAGTGACAGATGGGAACCCAGTAATGTGAAGCGGGGACCGTCGCACAACAGCTTGCAGGCGAGCCTTTAGCGCAGCAAGTGGTTAAAACCCTCCAGATTTTCAGTTTTATTTCTGATTTGCAAAGGATGGCTTCAAAGAGGCACAGAGACAGGGGATTCGGCGGATTTAATACGCGGGATCTTTCAACTATTGATATCCACCCATGTCGATGTCTTTCTCCGCAATCTGTCATCTTAGCCCCATCCCATTTAACTCTGGGACTTTACCCACAAGCCCACTGCAATTAAGCTTAACCAGGCAGCCTCTCTTAAGCCCATTTTCCTCAGCAAACACCCAACGGGCAGCTTAATTAGACATGGATGTTATGTGTCCTTGCAGCTGATGAAGGCCATGAACAAGTCCAACGAACACGTACTGGCCATGGGGGCGTGTTTCAATGACCGGGCCGACTCCCACCTGGTGTGCGTTCAGAACGACGATGGGAACTACCAGACGCAGGCCATCAGCATCCATCACCAGCCGCGCAAAGGTGCCGACACAGAAACACTGATCACATTTAAGATTTCTTTTATCTCCCACTCTCACTTTTTATGTGCAGCTTGTTTGTCTGGAGGGCTCCGTTTGCCTGAAAATCCTCTTCCTGACTATCTGCATCTTATTATTTCTTCTGTCTGTTTGCCTGAAAATAATGTTAACACAGTCAGTTGTTGACTCATGAAGTTAATTATGCTTCTTTTTTCTGTTTCAGTTACTGGAGCCTGCTTCTTTGTGTTCAGTGGTGCTTTGAAAGCCTCGTCGGGTTTCTTGGCCAAGACCAGCATTGTCGAAGGTGAGAACTGTGACAACAAACTACATGTTGTCTGTAAAAAATGTTGCAATAATTGATCAACAGGACAAAATCTCAATGATTTACAATTGTATAAAACAGAGAAATGCAGTAAATCCTCATATTTAAGAATCTGGAACCAGCAATTTTTTGGCATTTTTGTTTGTTAATGACTGAGACAATACAACTTTTTATCAGAATTACTATCATTAATTCTCTGTAGTTTGACTAATGCAATCCTAATGACGATGAATGATCTTTTTGTCTCCTTTAGACGGTGTGATGATCCAGATCACAGCTGAGACCATGGACTCTCTACGGCAAGCTCTGAGGGACATGAAGGACTTCACCATCACGTGCGGTAAAGCCGACCAGGAGGAGAACCAGGAGCTCGTCCACATCCAGTGGACGGAGGACGACCACAACTTCAACAAGGGGTGAGACGGGAAGGGAGAGAAGAGACAGACAGAGGAGGAGAGGGAGCTGGCAGAGATGCAGATATGTCACGGACAATTGAACTGATAGCTTCCCAACCGCTGCATTTACTACTTTGCTATAAAAACTCATTATGCATTCTCGGGGAAGCCCTCTGGAGAAAAGTCGTAGCAGGGTGGGATGATTTGGTTTGATGTGGCTTTGAGATACAGACCAACACAATCAATTTTACAGCAGTCTGATAAAATCCACAAATTTAAATGTGACTTTTCACTATTAAATATAATTGAGGCCTTTCACCAGATACAATATCACTTCATTAGCAGTACTGTATATTCAGTCACTGGTTTAACCCTTATTTAACTTAGTCTGCTGTTGTGCTACCGTCAGCATGATGATGTTTTATGCTTTGAGCTAAACGCTAATGCCAGCATGGCAACATGCTCACAATAAAAATTCTAACATGCAGATCGGTGAATACCAGGTTCATCATCTTAGTTTAGCGTGTTAGCATGTTAATATTTGCTAATTATTACTAAACACAAAGCACAGCTGAGGCTGATGGGAATGTTAAATTAGTTTTTCAGGTATTTGGTCAGAAACTAAAGTACTGGAGAGATTAAAATAAAAAGGCACTAGCAGAAAGGTCAGAAGATCACTATGGTCTTATCTATGGCGGCAACTAATGATTATTTTCATCATCTGTTGATTATTTTCTTGATTGCTCGATTAGTCGTTCAAAAAATGTGCAGCAGTGCAAATCAAACAAATCAAAGATATTCAGTTTACTATCATAGGAGACTAAAGAAACCAGAAAATATTCACATTTCAGAATCAGAGAATTTGGACATTTTTCTTTTAAAAACATTACTCAAGCGATGAATCAATTATCAGAATAGTTTTTGATAAGTAGAACTTTAATGATTTATTTTTTCTCAATCAACTAATCAATCGACTAATCGTCGCAGCTCTAGACTCATCCTCTGATCAAGGACAAATTGTCAGTTGTTGAAGTGTTTATTTGCGTCACTCTGTCTGTAGTCTGAATCAATCTTCTGTTTTCTTTCTTCTTTACAGCTACTCGTTTACTGTATTTACAACTTTGGTTTAATTCAACACTCTTGTTTTGTGTGTTTGGTGATTCAGTGTCATCAGTCCGATCGACGGGAAGTCTATGGAGTCCATCACCAGCGTCAAGATCTTCCACGGCTCCGAGTTCAAAGCCAACGGCAAGGTGATCCGCTGGACGGAGGTACAGTACATCTCACACTCAACCTGTCTGAGTTCACAAGATGTTGATGTCAAAAAACAGTAACTTTTTCATTTAAATCACATTGTGTGGCTTCAACTTTTAACTTCACCTTTTATTTAACAAAGAGATGTGAACCTACTGTGACAAGATTTTCTTCTTCTTTACTGACAACATATCACATGATTTATCTGCAAACACGCCTGATGCAGCTTTGACATTGTTTCCTTTTTCTTTAACTTTAAAAAAAAAAACAGACAAAACTTGGAATTGAATTCAAATTTCTTTTTCACCTTACTTAACTCTTCACTTTTTCCCCTTCCGCTACGTCTTCATTATCAAGTATTTTAAGAAACTAAATCAGCAGAGATCTTATTTAAAAGATAGTTTCTGTGATTCCCTCAGGTGTTCTTCCTCCAGAGCGAAGATCAACCCAACGGTCTGAGCGACCCGGCCGACCACAGCCGGCTGACGGAGAACGTGGCGAGAGCTTTCTGCATGGCGCTCTGCCCGCACCTCAAGCTGCTGAAGGAGGACGGCATGGCCAAACTAGGGCTGCGGGTCACACTGGACTCTGACCAGGTAGGACGAAGGAGGGTCGAGAAACTGAACAGTAGAAAAGATATGATAGAAATACTGCTGACTGAAACGGCAAACAGGATTTTAGAGACACTGAATATAAATGGTTTTGTACTCTAACAGTAACGGGGATCCAGTCTAACACCTGCTTTGATCTGTTCAGGTGGGCTACCTGGCAGGAAGTAACGGCCAGCCTCTCCTGCCTCAGTACCTGAGCGACCTGGACAGCGCTCTGATCCCCGTCATCCACGGAGGGGCGTGTCAGCTGAGCGAGGGCCCGGTGGTCATGGAGCTGGTTTTCTACATCCTGGAGATTATTTCCTAGGACATCCCCCCCCCCCCCCCTCTCTCCTGAGACACCCCACCACCTGGAGCTTCACCTTTTACCTTCTGACATCATCCTACAGCCTGGTCCTCCGTCATTTCCCCTTCAACCGTTTGCACTTCAAAAGAGCCCGAAAACTGTGCCGTGCCAGGCGGGGTAGCATTCCTCAAGTCAACCTATGCATCCAACCACCGTGTGTTCTGCTCCAGAGGCCGCCTGGGGCCTGAGGAGGCGCCGAGCAGGATCATCTGTCACGTGTCCTGAGTAGCGAACCTCACCTGTCAGGTGCTCCGAGCAGGAAATGAACACCAGAGGTCACACTGGGTCCGTCACAGTACCCACACTTGCGGTATTTGCTTGTAGTCAAAGTGCCTACTTGTGTGACGTATTTTCCGATGACTCCCACAGAGAAGACGTGTCTGTTAAGACTGAGACACTCTTAGTTAATGAGGACGTTCTCTGGCTGCAGATACACGGCTCAATTAAGAAATAATGAGGATCAACCGTACAGTGTTACAGTAAAAACAACCCACAGTTAAAAGCTGAGAGGAGAAATACAATTTTAATAAAGCAATTAAATGAAGTTTGAAACATGCAGGTCTACTGTATGTAAAAGTCCACACATTTATTTTGAATGGTTTCTGTCTTACAACAGTTCTTCAGTTCTTTTCTCGATTATTCTATTAGTTGTTCAGTCTATAAAATGTCAGAAAATGGTGAAAAGTGTTGATCACCACCTTCAGTCTACAACCCAAAGATATTTAGTTTACTATCACAGAAGACTAAAGAAACAACAAAATATTTATGTTTCAGAAGCTGGAATCAGAGAATTCGATTTTTTTTCTTAGTTAGAAAAAATTTTCTGTTGATCAACTAATCGTTGCAGCTCTACATGGAACACATTTCTGAAAATTGATGAATGGATGTATTTAATATGTTGACAATGTCTGATAGTGATATTATTATCAGTCTCATATTAAGTGATAATAATCCATCATGTCAAAAACTACGACGTCTTCATGTCTGGTAATTATTGTCAGTCCTAAAACCGGCTTATAGAAAAGTCTTTAAAAGCAGTGAATTCAGTTTAAAAAGGCCTTAAAGTATTAAAAAGTCTTAAATGTATTTTTTGTGAACACTGCAGAAACCATGATTACTGCCAACAACTGTTACTGGTGTTAAGCAGTAGACCGTGATGAATTGTGGGATACACTTAGCTCTTTAAACAGTTCAAAGTGATATTACAGACTTTAGTGCTCAGGACAGAAAGGTGGGTACTGGGACGGACCCACAGCAGGACCACAGCGTGTTGTTATGTAGCTCCTCAGCTTCCTCATCACTCCAATGTCACTGTGGCAGCCAGAGGTCCTGAAGCACTGAACTGAGATCTGCAGAGGCCTCTGTGTAGCACGGATGCTCTTTGACCACAAGGAAGACTCATATCCATCGCTGAAGAAGTTTTCTCTTGTGTTTTAAAAAGGAAAGCTACAAATCATCAGATGAGTTAGAAGGTGCCTCCGTATGGTGACTTTTTTGTTTTTTGTTTTTTTGCACCCCGGTGCTCAGTGCCTGCAGCAGCGATTCATCAAGGGAAAAAAAAAAGAAACAAACATCTTGGCTTCACCTCTTAAGCTTTACTCATCACTCACCAGATGCTTTACTTTATGGACAAATGCATTGACTTATTGTACATATTTTTGTAGGCAGAACAACTTCTCCTCCATTATAACCCCACATTTGTAGCCTCCTCTGATCCCAGACACAACAGTTACAGACATACGAGTGAGACCGTTACAGACAGTATTACTGACGTGACCATCACAGACTCTGTGAAATAAGATTACACGTTACTCCGAAGTTGAAAAGCCCTTTTGTCAGCCGGTTTAAAAACAAACAAACAAAAAAAAAAAGGTTCCAATGCTTTACTGATAAACTCAAACAATCTGTACATAAAGCTGAAAAAGAAGCAGAGAAGAGGGAAAACTTGTTTTTAAATCTCCACCAATCAACTTCTCCATCTTCAGCATCATCAGCGCTCGGTGTTCATCCAGCAGTGGTTGGAAAAAAACACTATTTTGGTGTCTTTTTAATCATACAAAGAAAATAACTGTTGAAGATGTAAAGATATATATAAATATATATACAGTAAATATATATATATATTATAAATATATAATAACTGTATTAAAATGCAGAAGCAGTGCACTGGATTCTAAGCCATTTACAGGAGAGTTAAAGCGAGCGTCGGGGGTTTGCCGCCGTGTCCTCGGAGACGTCCAACGGCATAAAATTAAACGTTCAGTGTTTGTAAAGATCCAGGGTTCCTGCAGAAAGTGATTGACCTGAAGCTGAATGTATTTCATCTCACATTTTCTGCTGTTTCTCATCCTCCCAAAGCCCTAGAAATCCAGACTTTTCAGAACTGTGCAGACCTGCGTAGGAACCCTGTAGATCATCGATATGTTATCTTCTAAAGCCTCAACTGTTTTACGTGTGTGTGTATGGACAGATCGGGCTGTTGGAGGTCGAGCTGCAGCCCCTCTTATCTGCTCTGGACTGTGCTCTCCTTCAGCAACATGGACCTGGGAAAAAAAAATACAAGAATGTATTCCTCCTGTTTCTGTTAAAATCTGCAAAACGTGTTTTTGTTTCTCTTTAGATATCGGACCTGGCTAGACTAATCACCAAAAAAAAAAACCCCCACCCTGTCCTGTCAAAATGCTCTGTACAGTAATCATTCTGCATTATGGCAAGTGAAATACATTTCTCCATCTTTAATCATGCTAATATAAAACCAGAAGGGGCTACACGAGAAGTTACTGTTAGAGCAGTACGAGAGGTTTTGTTTTAAGCATTTTATTGGAGGATAACGATCTCGTCATCACAAGTGAGAATCTCTCCATCCGAGACCGACAATCACATGAAAATCTGCAGAAGTTTGAATTAGACCTGTAGCTATTCTGTATTCATTTATTACACAATTTAAGATATTTTAGGACCTACTGTAGCAGAATAATGTTAGTGAAGCTGATTAAAATGTTAAGTAAAGCCTGAATGAGAGGTCAAAGTTCATCAGTTCTGGGTTAATTACTGTGATCATACCAGAGTTGGTGTTGCTCAATCACTGTGTGACGTTCATCAGCCACCGCTGCCGCCGCCGGCAAGTTCTGTTTTTATAAATTAGCATAATGAAGAGGAGACATGAGGATTTATTTTTCTGACTTCCTGTTTTCTGTTACTTTATATTTTTTGGCATTATCAGACGTGTGCAATATGTCCTAAATCCCAAAAAAAAGGTGCAATTAGTGTGACTGAAAAATAGCTTCTTTTTTTTTTGTTCTTTTTTTTTTGTATTCAGTTGTAAGATGTTACTGTCCAGACTATAACACTGCATGCAAACAGAAACAAGCTTGAAATGGTGACGAGAGTGAATCAACTTTGCATTTTAACAGTTATATCCTCTAGTTTGTGGATGAAACTTAAAAAAAAATTATCCACTCGTTTAGTTCTGTCATCGACTGGTTTTTGTTCAAATCTTTTTTTAATAAACATGAATCAAAAAATGTTAAAAAAAAAAAAAACAACCTGTACATCTTTTTTTCTTTACACTATAAATGTCAATAAAAGTGGTCTTTATTAAAAAACTGTAGTATATGTAAAATAAAAACTTGTAGAAAATTGAAATGAGCACTTAGGTTTTTTTTTGCTTTCTGTTCAGGGTCAAAAGTCAAATTTAAAAAGTTTCATTCCTAAATTTGATTTTAATAAAAACGACATAAATATTAGAAAATACTTGACAGTGAAGAAATTAAAACAAGATATCTTTTAATGGTACACTTTTAAGCAGGATAGGCAAATTCAATCCACAATTAAAAACAAAATAAGTCCTTGATTGTTATATTATTTTAGCATTTTTGGAAATATAAACAAAGTGACATCATCGATCTCTGTAAACAAGTAGGCAATCATTACAGAACATAAAATGTTGTGTAACTGTTTTAATTCTTATTTAGCCCAATGTTTATAATAAACTTGAGTTGTTGGTTACATGATTCATGATGTTTTCCTCAGAAGTGCTGCACAGAACAAAAACTGCCAACAAAAAGGAGAAACATAGAAATGTTGTGACCACAGAAACATTTAACTAAATAATATTGCAGACAGTGTTGAGGTAAACCTGTTGGAAATGAGATTTATGTAGTTGGCTCAGTATGTTTGCTATGGCTTCTTGACTTTTAAAGGGCTAGTTCACTCAAATTCCCCCCCCAAAAAAATCTCTAGCCATAATTTTCTCTCTTAAAAGGTTAAGTCTGGTGATTTTCTATATTTTTCTTATTGTCAACAAATTTCATATGCAGAGCCAAACCAACAATGAATTCATCTACTTAAAAGTATTGTGTGTGTATCCAACGCCTGATATATCTTATTCCTCTGTGCTGTAGACCTCTGTTGTTGTCCAGAAACTATTAAAATCATGTCAATGAGCCACAGCGCTGCACTGGGGACACTTTGGCTTGTTTAGAAACAGCTCCAAAGACTAAAAACAGTCACGATGTTTTCAGTCTCCAGATAGTAGTTCTGTGTAAGGCAGACGCCACAGAACTACTCTCCGAAGACTGAAAACATGATCGCTGTTATAAGTCTTTGGAGCCGTTTCTAAACAAACTAATGTGACCTAAACTCTTCGTAATATCGCCCAGTGCAGCAGTGTGACTCACTGACCTGTTTTTAATAGTTTTTGGACAACAGAGGTCTACAGCACAGAGGAATAAGATATATCAGGCTTTGGTTGCGCACAAAATACTTGTAAGTAGATCAGTTCATTGTTGGTTTGACTCTGCACATGAAAATTGCCAGCCTTATCCTTTAATTTTGTCAATTCTCAGCAGTGTCTTTTCAGAAACAGTATTCTGGTCACTACAGCTGTATAATCACTGACTGTTTCTTAAGTAGACATTTCAGTACTTTACTCTGGACTGTTTGTAGAAAGATAAAATTCTTTTCAGTCCAATTGAATCTTGAAAGACAGATATCTCAAAACAACAAAAATCTGTGTGGCTTCATACTGCAAGAGGAAAGTAAGAATAATTAGTAATGTGGGTGAACTGGCCCTTAAAAACACTGAGGGATTCCTTTCAAGATTCAGTATCCATGTTGTGAGAGTATGCATAGTTTTAAAAGTAATTCAACACATTTAAAGGAATAGTTTGACATTTTGGGAAATATGCTTTGCTTTCTTGTCAATAGTTAGACGAGAAGGTCGACACCTCTCATGTCTGTGTGTTATGTTTGGAGCCAGGCGGCGATTAGCTTAGCTTAGCATAAAGACTGGAAGCAAGAGGAAAGAGCTAGCCTGGCTCTGTACAAAATTTAAAATGATACACCAACCAACACCTCTAAAGCTCATGAATTCTCACTGTGAGGTTGCCAGAAAACTAGCGGAGACTCCATGAAGTCGCTGCTTCTGGCCGCTAGTCTGCAAGAAATATTTACAGCATGTAACTCCCTCCAAACCCACAAATTAGTATCTGTTTGTGTACGGACTAAACAAACGAGATACAGGGAGTTAATAAGCAAGTTTTTCTAACTGTGGACAGAACCAGGCTAGCTGTTTCCTCCTGCTTCCAGTCTTTACGCTAAGCTAAGCTAAGCTAATTGCCTCCTGGCTATAGTTTCATACTTAACAGATATGACAGTGGTGTCGATCTAATTCTTGACAAGAAAACAAAAAGGAGTCGAGCTATTCCTTAAACTTAGATACTACATATGCTTAAATATGTATAGGATGCTATTAGACTATTTTTAACATCTTAATAATCTGTGTAATAATGGATGTTTGCTTTAAGATAAAATGAATATTTAACTTTTTTAGACTGAAACTTTTTTTGTTTACCTCAAGTAATAACAGTTAAATATCAGCTGAACTCAGGTCAGTTGTGATTCTAACTAGGGCTGCAACTAACAACTATTTTCATTATCGATTTAATTAATTATTAATTTTCTCAATTAATCGATTAACCGTTTAGTCAAACGACAATAAAATGTCAAATAAATTGTGAAAGTGCCCGTAATAATTTTTCCCAGAGTCACAGGTTACATTTTTAAGTGTCTAACTTTGTCCAAACAACAGTCCAAAACCCAAAAGAAAACGTATTCATCATTCACATTTGAGAAGTTGGAAATAGCAAGTTTTTTGGCTTTTTCGCTTAAAAAAAAAAAAAAAAAAAGATTAAAACGATTAATCGATTATCAAAATACTTGCCGATTAATTTTCTGACGATCAATAAATCGAACAATTGTTGCAGCTCTAATTCTGACGTGCACAGATTTGTGCTATTCAGTGTAAACAACAACAAATATATAATTCTAACACTCCTAAAGCCATGAACAACTTTGTTTTAAATGTGTAGTTTAGTGTCCACAGTTAAAGGACATATTAAGGTGAAATGTGTCAAAAAAAAAAGGGAGTGTGGTCTTTAAAATAATTATATTTAATTACATAATCGTACCTTGTATCATAATTTCTTGGCTTGCTCCTGTAAAACATCTGTGAAAGTGCCGCCTCCCCTCTCACACTGAAAACCAGACGAATTGTGAGGAAAAATAATAAAAACAGTCAGTGTCCCGTCACATATATTAAACTCTCGTGTTGTCATAACAGGTTTGGCAGCTAAAGGCGATTTTACAGCAACAGTGATTACTTTGGTATTAGTGCATAGGTGCAGTTCTAGATACCAGAGCTGTATATGAGGAATATGTGCACATTCTTTGATATTATATTAACTAAAGTCATGTCGGGCAGCAGGATCAGGTTAGCTCGACACTGAGACCCTTCAACATTAGCACACTGTCGTCCTCCAGGAGCTGGAGTGATGCATGAGGAAACTTTTTGATCAATAACTTTGCCTGTTTATTTTTTTTCCCTGCAATAAATCTCACAAGAAGCCTTCAATTTGTTGCTCCCAAGTCTTCCTGATGCATCTAGCAATCTGTGTGAATCATCAGTAACTACTTAACGACCTTCCCCTCGCTATAACAACAAATATTTGCCCGTCAGCTGGTCACCAAGTTGCTAGCTGCTCCTGCAGCAGCTTCTCCAACTGAAAACAAGACACGAGGTCAGTGGAGAAGAAGCCGCTGATCTACCGACAACCAGCTCCGTGTCTCCTCCTGATGGACTGCTTGTGTGAAAGGGAGCTCTTGTGTCTTGCAATGTGCAAAAGTTGAAAGAAGTCAAAACACCCGTGTAAGAGTCCCGAGTCTAATCTGAGCAACAGACCGTCCTCATCGGATCCTCGACTCCTTCCTCTCTCCTTCCTCTCTCCTTTCTCCTCCTCTGAGTGTTTCTGATTGAGTGCCTTTAATCTGCGAGACAGAGATGTGGTGTCAAATACATTAAATAAATAGCAAACATGATTTTTACTCCTTTTTAAAATTCATTTCAGACAAAAAAAAGGGGAAATAATTACCTGTATCTTGTTTGATGATGTTTAATCTCACAGAAACATCTAAACAAGAACCTTGGAGACAAAAAACGACCAACGTCAGGAGTCTTGCACAACCTCAGTGCCGTGTTTCGAAATAATTAAGCTGCAAGAATATTAACGCTGCAATGTATATTTAGAGCTACCTGTGACTGATCGATCACCAGCCAGCGCTCGGTGCTCGTCTGCATGTCCTGACCGCTCAGAGGCTCCCGCAGTCGGATCCTCACTTCAACACGACCTCCTGTAGGCTTGCGACCGTCCATCACCTGATGTCAAGAGACACAAGGATCTTATAGGGCTGAAACTAACGATTATTTTCATTCAATTGATTAATCTGATTATTTCCTCGACTAATCGATTAGTCATTTTGTCTTTAAAATGTCAGAAATGTCCAAAGTGACGTCTTCATACGTCTTGTTTTAACAAAACTTGAAGAACTTCAGTTTACAATCATGTTTGACAAAGAAAAGCATTAAATAATCACATATTAGTTGCTGAAACTAGCTAATGTTTGGCTTTTTGGATTTAAAAAAATTACTAATACGGTTATTCGATTATCAAAATAGTTGTGGATTAAGTTTTTTTGAGTTTTTTCACTGGTGTATAGTCGTCACTTAGATGGTGGTGGATTGTGCAGCTGCATCTTAAACCACATGCTTTCTGTTAGCTGAAGGTCAAACTATGATCCCCACTCATGTTTTCAATAATTACCAAATACTAAAACGTTATTATCAGGTTGGTTTTATAGTGCTGCTCACCTCTACGATCTCCCTGATTTCACTCTGTGACTCCAGCTTCTCCAGCTTCACGAGGGCCGTCCCGATCGGCTTGTCGCTCCGCAGGAAACCGCTGTGAGATGACACACGGAAAACAGCGTCACCGTCACAACCTCGCCACGGTAACACTGAATGACACACAGCTGTCTCTTCCTTTTCCTTTCCTGATGCTTAAACACTGTAAGTTATCTTGATAAACAGACATTCAGCAGAGCACAAACTTAAAGCACCAAATGGATATGATATTGTATTTGATAAACTATGCCAGATAATCTCTTATCATAAGGAATTTTGGTTATTATGATACAGCAACAGAATACTGTATATATAGTGTTTTTTCCACTTTCATACCACTTTTGTAAGAAAATTATCTGCAGCAACTTGAAACTTTATTAATAATTCATATAGTCTTGTTTTTTTTTGTCAAAGTGACATCGTTGGCACATGATAATGAAGCGCTGAGCAGAGTCTGTTCTGAAAACTATGTTGACTCATCTGACGCGTCACATTTCTTCCCAAACCTGAGTGAGGATGTTGTCGCCCTGCAGTGTGAGTGAGGATGTCAGGCTGTGACTCACCCTTTGTGCAGCAGCTCCAGCTTGAGGCCTTTAGACGTCACGACCCTCCTGAAGCCGCGGTGGTTACGGTTGATTGACAGCGTGAAGCTCTGGTTGTATTCTGGTTAAAAGAGATGACAGATGAAGAGGTGCTGCAACAATCATTCAGCAAACCGAGAATTTCAAGACAAATAAACCATAAACCCAGCTTGAAAATTCAGAAGTTTCTTTAAAAGGGGAACTCCAAAATCTTAGGGAGTACTACTTCATGTGTTGTATAAAGCCTGCCATGTTCAAAACCTAATATTACCTACAAAGGAGATACAGTACAGTATACTGGATCTGTTAAATGTTGCTCTAAAAACGTCCAGGCTGCTGATACACACATATCAAACACACACACACACACACACACACAGCTTTCTACAGAAATCTTCATGTTCTCACCTGGGGAGTTAGTGTTCTTGATGACGGCTGTTTTGTGTTTCTGCGGCTGCTCCTGTTGGTGAATAAATAGAAACCAAAAATTTGAGGAAAACAATTCATCGGTATGAAGCGTCTCACCAGCCTGCACTGGCTGTGAAAATGAATGTAATGTGCAGTTTGAGCTCTCTTACCGTGCTCGGGTAGGGGAATTCAAACTTGATGTAGGCATCCAGATCGTTTGTTTGGATTCCTGCAGGAAGAAGAGACAGTTTATCACAAAGCAGCAAAAAACAGTATTCATGACTGAATTCAAAGTTGGTTGGTTTACAATAAACTGTTGAGAATCAACAAAGCTGTAATCACATAAACCTAAAGGTTGCAGCAACTTAAAACTTTAATGTAACTAAAATAGGGATGGAATAATTTTACGCTTCTACAAAGCAACTGAAAGCATAAAACACAGTTTCTATATATATTTTCAAACGTTTTAAGACT
Source organism: Scomberomorus guttatus (assembly GCA_038419695.1). NCBI lineage: Eukaryota > Metazoa > Chordata > Actinopteri > Scombriformes > Scombridae > Scomberomorus > Scomberomorus guttatus. Next base: position 10,318,421 of record CM076457.1, read on the forward strand.
TTAACTGCTGACCTACTGTACAGTATAAAAAGACTGATATATGTATATGTGTATGTTTTTGTTTTTACCACTAGGAGCAGGAAGATTCATTCCTTTCACGATAACAACAACCATCTCTGTGCTGCTCAGCTCTGGGAATATCCTGCAAGGGAACAGAAGAAAAAACAGGAAGAAAACAAGAAAAAGAAGAAAGTGAGGAGAGACGAAGAAAAAGACACCAGTGATTTATTGGCACAAGTCAAAAACGCTTCAGCAAAGAAAGACTGAACAAACCCTTGAAACCTTTGACTCTCTACTTTTCAGGACTAAAGAAAAATCTTTTAGTGAAGTTAGTGAGTTTTTGCAGTATAGTATAAATGTCAGATTTGTCTGTGCTGACTGAGCCCACCTGACTGTGTGAAACGATCTCTCCTCAAAGTGATGTTTGGGAGGAGGCAGCCCCTTCGCCTGAGACAGTTTCAGGACCTCCAGACTCTTCTTACAAGTCTCAGCCATCTTCTCAAACCTGGAAGATATTAATCAGGTTAAAATGAAGCTTCGTCATTAACTGAATATCTTTGGGTTGTTTGACTGCTGGTCAGACAACATAAACGACCTGAAATCATCTGTCTGGGTACTGTAGAAACTGGATAATGGAGACATTTAGGACACTTATAATCTATTTAATCCAATAGATAAACAGATTTATTGCTAATGAAAATAGTTATTTGCAGGTTCCAGTCTTATAATAATATGAGTCTGTTTATAAACCTTAACTCATAAAAACTGTCTTGAGTGACACATGAATCTTACTTTGTTGTTTCTGTGACGTTCCCCAGGTGTGTGAACTGCTTGGAGTGAGTCATACATTTCTAAAAAAAAAAAAGAAAGGAGGAAAGCCAGAAGACATCTCAGACATCTCAAGGAAAATATTTGTCTCGGCGAGACAATAACAGTGCGAGCCAACCAGACTGGGAATAGAAAAACAAAAATCTTTTTTTTTTTTTTGGCATTTATTTAGAAACTTCTAAATATATCAGAGAGCTGGAAATATTGGATTCTGGGGAGATTTTGGGGAACTTTAAGTTTCTTCAGGGACGATGGGAATTCTTAGTGAGGAAAATGAACGTGGTGCTAGCAGAGCAGAGTCGACAGTGTGCAAACATGTTTGAACAAGTTTACTTCTAATGCATAATAAAATGTTTAAAAAGTTTCAAAATAGACAAACACATCACATTTATTCATTTAAAACCAGCATCAAAATTGTAATGAGACCTGACATCTGTACAGGAGAGTTTTGTTATTTTGTAAAACCTAATATATTTGTAATCATATCATATCCATATATAGCTGATGTGTAGAAATTCTCATTTTGTATATTTATATAATGCTCATTTACAAAAATCTTGTTTCTATTCTGTTTCCTTTTACTGATAATTTGTTAAAAAGATGATAAACATCATATTTATCCTGATAACAGTCTGCTCTAATTGACCATGACGCTCTTGTAGACTTCACACTTTGAAATCAGCGACAACAGTTTCTAAAAATCAATAAAATATGAAAGTTTATTAAATTATAAATGTGAGCTGTATTTGGAAAAAGCCAAATAATTAAGGGGCAAAACATACTTTTTCCTCAGAATAATACTGAGTACAATTACATGCACATTAGTATCATAGTTTTATTGTTATTTGGGATATGACGTTCACATGGAACATAAGAAACCTGGTTATTCATCTCTATACGTGATACCAACAGTATCCAGGTTTCTGAGGATCTGCCTGCAGTTGTGTCTTGACTTCTCAGCCACTAATTTCTATACTAACAGAGAAATATCAGAAACCTGGATGAGGCGTTTACATGCCACAATATCCTGGTTTCTATTGCAGTACAACAGCTAACATATCCAAGTTTTTCTTAAAACAGGACGCTCCAAAAATCTAAATGTGCTCAATCTGGATTAATAAACTGTGAATCAGAAAAATATTTACGTCTATTCCCGCAGTCTTACCTCATACTGTTCTTTGAGAATCTTGGCCAGCTGTGTGTAAACCTGCTCTGCTTTCTCTGAGATCTGAACGTCACTGTGGTGCACCAGGATGAAGTCCTCATCTTCGTCACCAGGGGGCGACGGCACCTATAGGTACATCACAGAGAGGATCAGCTACAGCCTCCACATTACTTCTCACTGGCAGATATGAGTGACACAAGTCCCATCTCTATCAGTAACCAGAGTGAATCTACAGTCTGCTGAGTTCTGACCGAGCTGATGTCGACAGTTTTGCCGCTGCGTGCTGCCTCGATCATGGGGTCGAAGCCCTTGGCGGTGCGGAGGAAATTCTTGGCCTGCTCCATGTCGTTCTTCTGCTTCGCCTGCAGAGCCGCTTTCATGTACTGCTTCTTCCGGCCCTCCAGGAACTCCAGCTGCTGAACCGCTGGAGGACGAAGAAAAAGATGGAAAGAGTGATCAATGTGCTAAGCTGACATACTGTAGCTGATGTAGCTGAGTACTCGCTGTAATATCACGGCTGTCATGAGGGGCAACATCAATATTTGATGGCTGAAATGTGATGTTCTCCAATAGATGACCAACAGGTAAGCAGAGTAAAACTACACTATTTCTTTTATTAATGAACTGAGTTAAATTCAGATAAATGAAGCAGGTTTACTTGTACCAGCACCAGTCTGCACATACTAGTACTGTGAAGACAAGAAATTTACTACTTGAGTAAAAAGTTTCTTGACTTGTTAGATGATCAAGAGGAGGGGGGATGAATGCTCCTTGATGTGAACAATGCAGAATGTTTTTGAGTGAGCTCTTGAGACAGTACTGTAATTGTGTGCAGTTAATTATTATATTACTGATGAATTCATTATTTTGTGTCCAAGAAGCAAAATGCCACAATGTGTACTTCTGTTTATACAGCTTTACTTTTTTCTAAAGGTAATAAACAATAAATATATTGATTTAAAAAGTTTCTTGGTGTGCTGGAAATGATACAAACTGAACCGCAGAAATATCAAAAACATGTGTTTACTGTTTTATCCTCAACACTGGCAGAGGATGTTTGGTGTTTCAAATGGAACTTGCGACTAAATTGCTGACATTTTGCTAACGGCTAACATTACACTATTTACCGGAGACCAATTCTTCTTCGCTGCTCTAAAACAGTAGTTGCCAGTGGCTGCACAGCGCAGCTTGCTGTGTAGGCTGCTGTTTTGGAGCGGCAAAGAAGAACTGATTTCCGTGAAAACTGCTATTTTATCCAGGTGTGAAACTACTTTAAACTTAAATTACTAAATTACGTGGTATCATAGACTCAGGTACTCCCCCCCTCCAATACCCGATCCAGCATTTTAGGCAGTATTGGAGGCATTTCTGATACTGGTATTGATATCAGAACAACTCTAGTTGGGACTGACCTGTTGGTGAGAGTCCTTCTCTGGTGGCTGTTCTGTCAGGTGAAGCTGACGGAGTCCTTTTACGTCCTTGACCTACAGCGGGGACATCTAACGCAGGCTTCTTTGCTTCTTCTGGAGCAGCAGGCTTCGACTACAACAGACAGTGAGCATGTTTACTTTTACAATCTAATACAGGCATCTACAATTTTGACTTGAACTGTAGTTGATTGAATGAACTGTAGTGCCTGAGACATCCTGTACTATGTCTTGAACATGCATACAAAGTTCCCGCGTTGTGAGGAATGAGAACAGAGCTTAACTCTCTAAACTTTTTTCTATTCATCCTCTATGGTTGTTCTCATCACTACGGATGTAATACCATCTCTGACCACAACGTGGGTTGCGATGGCAGAGTGGCGCTGTCCGTATTTCCGATCGTGGACTCCACAGGCAGAAGAAGATGCAAATCAACATAATTTATGAGGTATTTTTTATATATTTCTCGAGAACCACTCATCCAAACAACTTCACACATTGACATTACACTTCCTCGTTTCCCCAGCAATCCACCTGCCACGCATGAAGTAGATCGGATTCACGAGATATGCAAAGGACAAACCTACATACATATGTACATAAATACAGAAAGACAAAAATTCCTTGCTTTATATAGAGAGATTGATTTATACACAGGATTCTAATCAAAAAGTGATCATGTAATGCTAACCTCTTCCTCCTTCTCCTCATCTTCTTCTTCATCTGCGATTTCAGCAGCATCAGTAGAGGCGAGCTTATTGGCGGCCTCAAGTGCAGCGACAAATCCCTGCTCAGCTTCTGTCGCCTTCTGGCCTGGGATTGGAGGAAAGCCTATACAATAAAAAGAAATGCTCATTATAACTGGCATTACAGTTCTTCAACACTTACTCGAGTACAAAAAGACGTCTTGTGGCGCTGGTACAAAGACTCACTGACAGCTTGTACAGTAATACAGTACTCAGTAACACCCCAGGTCAACAGAACCGGAAACACAATGCTAATCCATTTTTTTACAGAGCTGAATGTAACTTGCTTGTATCAAATGCTTGTCTCAAAAACATGAATCACAAAAGAATCTCACCGGGGGGAACAGGGAGCTCGTCAAAGTTGACTGCTTTTCCTGCTTTGTGAGCTCGAATGGCACTCTGGTATTGCTGCAGGAGGGGAGAGGTTAAATGTTTTGAAACAGCAGAGCTAAAGCTTCTGTAATTTCAACCACTATCAATCATCATGTCAGGATGCAGCTTGTTTGGGGAGGAATGAAAGGTGAAAGGGTTTGTTACTGCATCTCACTGACTGAACTTACTACCTCTATTTCACTCATTTAGCTTCATTTAAGCTATTTATGACACCTGTAATAACTGAGAGATAAACAAACAGAAAGTCCACACCTGACAACAATTTTCTGTTATATTTTAAGCCCTCTGCAGGACGTCGGGAGGTGAGTGTCTTCTCGTACCTTGGCGATGCGGTCGTGCATTCGGGCCTTGCGGTCGTCTCCGCTGGCTTTAGCCTGAGCGGACGCCTCCACGTACTTGGCTCGTCTCTGCTCGAGCGCCTCCAGCACGTCCTTGGGAGCTGCAGGGGCTGGGAGGGAGTGAGACAACAATGTTTACAATATCAGTGTTTCCCAGTCTGTCTTTACTTGAGTTGGTTTGGTGATTTTAACTGAAAACTAATGTTACTAAAGAAAGTCGCTATAGGTTTGACTATGTCTGCATATCTGGCTGTGTTTTCTTTAAATGTATTCTGCCATGCCATTGTAAGATTAGTCCCTGCAGGCGAGACTAATGCACAACCACGCTGCAGTGCGTCGTCATCATCATTTTGAGATCGCCTGACATCTTCAGTTTGACCTCAAGCTCACGTTAGCTGGTTGATAGAAATACTGTTGAGCGTTGTGTGTGCGGAGGAAAATGAAAACAAAACTGTATAAGTGGTCAAAAAGAAACTTTAAAAACTCATGCCGCAACAACACAAGTGAATACATTCAGTTAATAAATGTTGGAATTATAACTACCTGGAGGAGCTGCTGCAACCGGCTGGGTGACCTGTGTGTTTTGCTCAGACGAAGGTTCCTTCATTGCAGCAGAGCTTCCTCCTGCACCAATGATATAATTACACGAGATAACCTTGAAACATACAGAAGCAGATACTCCAGGTTTCTGTTTCCAGTACTGTATCTCATTACTCCAGTTACTTATTTTAAGCAATTTGCTGAATGTATTTATTGATTTACTGATTATACATTTCCTCAACTTCCAAATCCAGGAAATCAAGTATTTGGGTTAAAAATTTTTATTCATATAGTTATTTTTGTTCCGTTGTTTCCTTCATGATTTATCATCTTAAATCAGTGATTTGAGATGATAGGCTTCATACAAAATATTTTTATATTACTAAAATAAGTAATACTATGTTCTTTACCCTGTCCAGGAGATGGAGGAAGGTCACTCAGGTCGACTGCTTGTCCTTTCTCCAAAGCCTCGATCACTGCATCGAACTTCTGCAGCAAAAAATACAAAAAAACCCAACACTGTCAAACATAATGACGGTCTTTGTCAACTTCCAAATTGCTGACATGTTTCACATACTTGAGAGAGAAATCCTGCAGTCGGAATGTGCAGCCAGAGACTGAGGCAGCACAAATAATAATGAGGAAATGCATCATGGCATTCTAACTTTAAAGCAGATATTTCTGCTAAATGAAAACACCTCGTCTGGATTCATTTCATTGCTCTCGTTATTGTCGACGTTTATCAAATAAATCGATAAATGCTGGTAAGTTACAGAAAGTACAGACACGATTAGCTGCATTTAACAGGAACAAAAAAAAGGTAAATGGGATATTCCTTTAGAAACAATCCTGTAAAACATCAGGTTAACAAACACAGTGTGTCTGTTATCACAACGGCAGCAGCTGCTGCTCAGTCGGCTGCTGCATTCCTACAACACAAACTGGTTCTGCTTAGCAAAATTGTTTGCATGCTGCTTCCAGTTCCAGCAGAAACAAGGCTTCATTATCTTTATTTAACGTGAAGTGATAAATACATAAAAGGTTATGGACAAAATCAAGGAAAGACTGATATAGTCATCACTATGTTATCAACATCAGCATCATTCTGGTTACATTTATACATTTTTTAAAAACACCATAATTATTCTACTTGCCTCAAAATAAGCAACCGTGAAATCTTAAAACATTCAAACAGGAAATCAGCTCAGTCTACAAGGAAGTTGTCAGTTTACACATACGTGATTTATTAAGCAGTTCCTCTAACTCACCTTGCTGGTCTTGAAGTAAAGCATAGCTTGCTCCACATCTCCCTGCTTCTTGGCTCTCAGAGCTGCCATCTTGTATTCTTTCTGCCTCTCCAGAAGCATCGTCTTGGTTTCCTCATTCGCTGTGGATTCACGGGACAGAAGCACAAAACAATTACCGCAGTGAAACGCCGTATTCATCACATATTCAGAAACTATTTCTAGAAGCTAGAAGACAAACATTTGATGGTTGCTTGCTCGTTGGGGGAATGTTGAGTCTCTGTAAATTAAAGAGTACGGTCAAGATCTGCTCTATTTGAAAAGTGCCCTGAGATAACTTCTGTTGTGATTTGGCGCTTTATAAATAACATTGATTTAATTTGATTTATCTGCAAACTAAAAAGAAGTTTACACGCAAACCTAAGAGAATAAACTCAATTAAATATGTCACCATAACCAATAAATATGAGGAAGCCATGAATTCTCATTGCTTGTGACTTGATTCATATATCAGTGTATTGTATGCATGATAAAGTGTGCTGGAAATATAATTATTCCCCTTCTGTATGCGAAATATGAATGAAATGAAGTATGACGCTACCGACAGCAGGATTTTTGTCGGCACTGTGATGTTGGCAGGCAACCAGGAGATTCTAGGAAGTTATGGTGCCCAGCCATGAAACAGTCTACAGTAAATAACCACCCATAAAACCACATGTTGATTTTACACTCTCTTTTTTTTTGTCTAAATTAAACAAACAAGATATAACGTGCTAATTAGTGCGCTTTAGAGGTGCTGGAAGGTAGATTTTGTTACTTTTAACCAGAGTCAGGCTTTGTGCTTTGTGCTTTGTGCTGGAGGTATATTTATTGTGCAGACATGATGGTTGATTTGCATTAGTCCCAGCAATTCAACATGCAACCAAACTATGTCTAAAAAAAAAGACTCCCTCAAGTATTTATCAATCCTTTCCCTGCCCTTAGTTACTGTTGCTCGCTCAGACAACTTTTGGTCAACAGTACGGCGACATCGACACCTTTTTTCCATCTACCAATACTTTGTTTTAGTCTCTGGAAATGTTACATATCCCCCAGGAACATCTAAAATATCTTTGTAATTTTTAACTGTGACTGGAGCACTGCCACTTTCTGCAGTGCTACATGTACAGCTGAAACAATTAGTAAGCAAAAATGCCAAAACATTCCCTACTTTGAGCTTCTAATTGAACATCTTTAGGTTTTGGAGTGTTGGTCGGACAAAAAAAAAGACTGGTAACTTTGTGTAATTTAAGTGAAACTGACCATCTGTCTGACTGGCTGGCGACAGGTCAGCAGGCTCTTCTGTCTGCTGCTCTGGAGATGGGAGGCTGCTCGGAGCGGGCGGGGAGGCGGAGGACGAGTGCTCCTCTTCACTGCTGGGCGTGATGATCTCTGGCACAGCGGGCGGAGACGTCGTGGCCTCCGACTCTCCCTGCTGATCTGAAGAAGCGTGTTTAGGACGCGGGGGTACAGGAGGAGCCGGTCGTTGGGGAACGGCGGGCCGAGAAGCAGCGCTCGGGGCTCCTGTGGCAACAGGCGGAGGGATCTCTGCCTCGTTCACAGGTCTCCCTTTTTTGACAGCAGCTAACATCGTCTCCAGGGTCTGTGGAAGGCAACAGTAACAATCTGTATCATCTGCAGTTGGAGAGGATGTGTGAATTCATGAGTAACAAAGGGAGCATTACTACAATCCAACTGCTCTGAGTTGTTTTAAGCTTAAGATTTATTTTTTGGCATTTTAATTAAATTGAGACTGAGTGCCACAGATAAACTGGGGAGGTCAGAGATTATTGAGAGGAATCACATCCAGTTGGTTTTGGTTCCTTTCATGCGATTTGTTGGCGGTAAGAAAAATATAGGACACCAGCCTTTTCCTTTATTGTAATAATTGTAAAGCTTCACAACATATAGGCCTTATTATAATGATAACAGACAATCATTTATTGGGAAAACACTGCTGTAATTCACATAAATCTTCTCAACAGGCAGTAGTCTCACCCACCTTCAGGCCGCGATCGAATCTCCTGGCTTTGGAGGTCTCTCCTGCAGTCTTGGAGTTTTGTAAAGCCGTCTTATACATGGCTATTCTCTCCTCTAAGGTGTGCTGGAGGCTGCCGGGGGCTGCTGAGGAGACCTTCGCCTCCTGCTGCTTCACAACACCCGAAACAACAGCAAGGTACTGTCAACATGATTTGAAAACAGCTGGACTGTACTGCTTACCAAACCTGCTTTTCTTTATCTCATTATTCATCACCAATCTAAATCTATACTGGGCACACAGAGTATTCAAAGCATTTCAAGTAGCCTGAAGTACAGGTGGACTAAATGTCACAGGAATGCACAGTGACATTGTTAGAAAGTGCATCTATTCTACCAGGCACATCATAAGGTAAACAACTATTGGATGATTTAAGAAAAAAAAAAAGGATGTTAATGCAGTAAACCCTCAGCAGGGAAGGAGGACAATCCCGTCTGCCCTTTCCTGTTACAGGAAATAGACAAAAATGCCTGTTTGTCTGCAATTTGACACATATGTTGCTGCCCTGTGTCCATTTCAAGACTGGCAGAGAGCAGCATGTGTTGTACCTGCGGCTGTGTGGACTCTGGTGTAGCAGCTTGAGAAGACTCGGCAGTAGCAGAGGATGTGGAGAAAGCAGTTACATCATCTTCAGCTTCATCCTCACCCACCACTTCCTGTAACTCTGCCTGACGGGGGGAAAAAAAACAGCAACTGATCAACAGTCAACTTTTGATTGTTCATATACAAAGCTGCATTTCAGAGTACAGAGTGTGAGACACAGTTTCCACTGGCGTTAGTTTGTGCCGGGTTTCAAATATTTAGACTTATCTTCTCGATTTTTCCACACTCCTCTTTCTCACAGTCAGACTTACTGACACTGTTGACAATGGAAATGCTCTGGGAATTATTGTATTTACTGGTAGAGCGTCCTTGAATGAGCCAATAAAGTAGCAAATTCATCAAACAGGAACGTGTTAAAGATATGAAAAAATGGACATGATTTCTCTCCAATTCTCATCCTATGTGAAACATTTCGGGTCATGAATGTACAACTTAAATTAACTTATTTTTGACTAATAACACATATGCACACCTGAGTAACCACCATTTATCACATGTCAAACTTGACATTACAGGATCACAATGAGTGCGTGAAGGCAACACAACTTTTAATCCACGTAGAAAACGGCAAAAAGGGACCACAAGCACAAAATTGTTCATAATAAAATACACTCGTTGAATGACTGCATTATGTTTGTACAGCTACACTGGCTGACAGAAAGTCTAAAAGAAAAACTTGGCGTGACAGCAAAAGTAAAAATATACACAAACACCAACCAACAGATCTTCATCGTCCTCCACATTGTCATCATCGTCATCGTCGTCCACATCTCTCATACACTCGTCAGCCATTCTTGCGATGTCTTCCATGGGCAGGGGGGCTGTCACATGATAAAGTAGTAATAATGTCAATGTCAATCATGTTACTAATGACTCCACTGTGGAAAAAAACTAGCATAACTATTCTCCCTATTATTGCAGGAGGTTTACAGCAGCTTACATGTATCATAATATACTATATAGCCAAAAGTATGTGGATACAAAGGATGTGTCCAGGAGCTGAGTCCAAAAAACTGTAACTGTATCTCCCACAGGACTGTTGTCTTCATTGTTGAGATGGTTAATTTCCTGATTGGCCTGTAACATCATACTTTTTCTAATGTTATACAGAAGAAATTTTAAAAGGGAGCACATAACAGTGTTGTGAGTCCTTTGGGAGCACTATATTGTAGCTGTTTCACCCAAATAAAAAAAAGTGAAACAGCTCATGAGTTGCAAAAGTGACCCATTTTAGGCCTAGTAATGCACTTATATATGTGATATTTATTTGTTTCATAAACGTATTTATTTTTTACGTATTTGTTACATATTTAAGGAAAATAAATAAGTAATATTCTGGTTTTGAATCTTTCTGTGACTGCATGCTGTATTTTAGATGAGTGGATCAGTGTGTGTATTATAAAATTAAATACACTGGTTTAGTTATATCCTGTGTGTGTGCGAAAGTGCAGTTTGAATAACACATTGCATGAAGGCCTAAATAAAAGAGGGGTGGCATGCAAGTAAGTCCAGAGAGGTGGAGCTGGACTAGGTCCAGAGAACTGGAGCTGGACTAGGTCCAGAGAACTGGAGCTGGATTAGGTCCAGAGAGGTAGAGCTGGACTAGCTCCATCCATTTGGCTCTGCAGTGAGCACCACTTGATTTATTTTTTTTTGCTCCAAGTGACTCAGATGTGATTTTTTTTAACAGAAATGTGAACAAACCAGATCAGATTTTTTTCCACATCAGATCACATCAGTCCTAGATCTGATTCATATCTGATCTCTGGCTATGAAAACAGATATTTGTATCAGAACTTTGTTTTTTCTTCTTTCCTCTCCCATTAATCACCTCACGACCCCTCAGATTCATCTGCTGACCCTTTGGAGGGGCCCGACCCCTAGGTTGGGAACCACTGGACTAAACTATCTAACTGTATATAAAGTAGTTCAAACTAGCTCCACCTCCAGCAGCTACAACAGTAACATGCTGCTTACACACTGATGCTTCAGTATTAATAATCTAATGATGTCATATATAATAATATATCAGTCAGAGGGACCAAACCACTACTTTTACTGCAATACTTTAACTACATCAAGCTGATAATACTTATGTACTTAAGTAGGTGTAGTAGTGTGTATTATGTAGTGTGTAATTTTTCATGCAGGACTTTTACTTGTAATGGAGTATTTTTACATTGCTGTATTGGTACTGTTACTTAAGTAAAGGATCTGAAAAGTTCTTCCACCAGTGAAGATGTCTACAAAGGTTGCTTAAAGGACTGTAAATCATCACTGCACTCACTCTTCCCCTTCTGCTTGGCTCTTCCCCCAGCAGCAGCTTTATTCCCAGTGATAGCAGCAAGTTCAGCCTCCAAGTCCGGGTCATCCAGATTCTCCTCCATACCCATCATCATCTCCTCAGGGTCCAGGTCTACAAACAGACCCATCTGAAACCAGGAAGCAAGTGATAAACTTCATCCCATTGACAGCTGTTGTCAGGGCGGTGACTGGTTGGCTGACGGTGTTGATACCACCAACCATTTCCATTACCGTCATTACCGTGGTTATCGTCATTTTTAGAGGAAACTATGAACACAGGGCAGCTCTCCTGCCTTCATCAGCAGTTTGTTTTTGTTTAGCCACAAGTGGCCCATAAGAACCCAACAAAACTGTCATGATCTGTGCGTGCTTACAAATTTTTCTGCCTTTTAAAAGATTATTTAACTAACCCTGCAGATAACACTTACTACAACGTTTTTGCACTCCAGGAACCAATCAATCAATTTCATCAGAAAAAATTAATGAATTTCCAAAATATGAATGGATGCGTAGAATCTAAGAGACACTGAGCTGCATTTAAAGTGATTTCCAGTTAAATGAAAACTTTGAACAACCTTCTTTTGTTTCCAGAGTTCAAACAGCTTGCTTTGATGTAAGACTGGGTAATATGGAAAAAGATCAAATATCACAATATTTTTGACCAAATACTTCGATATCGATATTGCCACAATATTGTAGGGATGACTATTGGCGCTTTCACAAAATATTTACATAATGAGATAAATAATCATCAGTAATGTGGATATAATGACGGTGGATAAAGACAAATAATAGAACAGCTAGAACAGTCTGGTAAGTTTAGAAAATTACATCACTTTACTGTAATGCAGCCTTTAAAAGCAGAAAAAAAACAACACTTATGCCATATTATGATATCTAGTCTCATATCACGATATCAATATAATAATGATATATTGCCTAGCCCTGTTATTTCTTATGCAGAGTCCAACAAAGCTGCAACATACAGAACCACTGCTTAGTGAATCAAATCCAAGGTGATCATAGTGTGGAGTAATTTAACTCTATTTAGCACTAATAGCAGGATTTCAGGAAACGTGATCATGATAATCACGTATTATCATGATAATCATATTATGATAATACGTTTATCATAATTTTTTTTTATCTACTATAATCATAGCAGGGAAATTTGACACCAGCACATCTCTAGTCAGGACAGGAGTAAACGTTACAGTAATCACCTTGTCGGTAGCAAACATCAACGCTGATTAGTGTTGTTGTTACCTGCTTGGCTGCAGCAGCGCCCTGTCCTTTGGGTGCTGGTGCTCTCTTCTTTTTACCAAACATGTTGTTGTTGTTGTTGTTCAACAAGCCCCTGAGCGATAACCCGGTGATCCAAACTACACCTACAAACACAAACACATTAAAGAAAAACTGTTGTGTAATGTCATCCTTCTTGTCGCAGTAGTTTATATCATGTGAGCGGTTGTCAGGTGCCTCCTCAAACAAGACAGCAGGCTGCCAACTGACGGAAACGTTTAGCCGAGCGGCTAGCTGCTAGCTAGCCATGTTTCTTGCCTCTGACTCGAAAAAGTTTATTTATGAACAAGTATCAGGCTGTTGCTGTAAGTATAAGCACGCGTTTTGGAGATGTTCCTCTAACTTTAAAAGCGCGTGTCCATACCTGCTCGTTCACCACTTCATCAGGTAGTTTTCAGAGGAGCACTTTCATTTCTGTGCTTTGACATGATAACGGGTGTTGGAGTACGCATGCGCAAAACGAGGGAGCGTCCCATTTAGACAGATACCGTGTTTCCCTGAGTGTTGTCTGCCAGGCACTGCCAGGGTGTATAAATGAATAAAATAAATCAATTAACTGTGCAGTTTAATTTGAAAAATGTATGGTAACGGTTTATTTTACAGGTCCTTTAATTTTACACTAACTTCCTGTAGTAATATGCAGTAAAATGGTTATTTTGTAGGACAGTTTACAGAGGGTGGTGTAATTTTGGTACAAATTATGATATAAATTAGACTCTTGACAGCTCTAACAGAAAATATTTATGTATTACAGTGTGTAGTTTTGCTCTTTTTAAATAATTTCCTAAAAGTACAGTAACAGTCATAAGTTTGGACACACCTTCCCATTCACTTCAATGATAAAGTGCAAAATTTGACTCGCACTGTAGCTGCTGTGTAACCATTTTCTTATTCTTAGGACATTTCTTTGAAAGTTTGAAAGTTCTGTTGTTGTTTCTCCACAGACATTAAAAACAGGCCAAATAGGCTGCTTTTATTCTATCTCTCTAAATTTCTAAAACTAGATGGGCTATTTTCTCTATTGGAGGAGAATAAAAAAGTCAACACTACTTTGTAAACAAAGAAGTTTTATTTATTCAATAAATGCATACAGAATATGACAGAAATGTGATTAACAAAAATCTATATTCCTTCTATAAAGACAACCTAGATCAGGAGGTTTAGGCTAAAACCTTGTTATAGATAGTTTAAGCCTGATGTTTAGTGCAAACAGAACCTGATCCAGGTTGGTTTTAGGGTTATACTGCGTAGAAAAGGAAGTCAACAAAAACATATGTAAATTATAACAACAGCTGACAGCTGCGGGGGTGTGATATTACAAATCCCTGTTGTTGCTGCTGAGCAGTTTGGGGTAGGACGTGCCGATGGATTGCCCGTGCCGATAGACGATCAGCTCCAGCACGTACTCATCCACTTTCACCACCACAGATGTCATCTTCTCAGTCGACATGAGGAAGATGATGGTGAAGAGAGCTACCTCGAACTCAGGACTAACTCCGATGAAGGAGCCACCAACCGGTTTCACCAAACCCTTCCAACTGAACTGCAGGTTCAGGACGTGGTCATCTTCATCAGGCTGTAAAACAATGACGTTGTAGACATAATAGTAGTAACTAAACTGATACAAAAGCAACAACAAACAGCCAAGCAAGATGTTGACTTTTTGCAGAGCTTTTACAGAAACATGATGCGTATGGTATCTTCTTACAGTATCTTTGTTGTCTCTGGCTTTGTAGCCTTTGTAGTCAATATGGTTGTGCTTCTCCTGTAGGTAGAACTGGATCCAGTTGTGAAGACCCATGATCTCCCGGCCGTACTTGGTTTCTCCAACAAACACGTGTTCAAATCCGCAGGAATCCTCACTATAGTGGAAATAAAATCATTATGCTCAGATATCAGTTGATTAAGCCTCCATGTATTCATCTCAGATCAAGTTTATCTGGTGATGCAACTGCTTCCTAGAAATTTCTCTTTTGAAATGTGAGTTTCCTTATGCTTGCTTTTCATTTTCTTTTTTAAAATGTGTCTCCTTATGTGTTTTCTCTCTGTAACTATGTGTTTTTAAATTGTGCTGCTGCCTGACTTGTCCAGGTCTGCCTTGAAAAAGAGATTCTTAATCTGAATGGGACTCTCCTGGTTAAATAAAGGTTACATAAAATAATCCTATTAGAGCTTTAGTTCCTCTTATCTGCTGTTTACATTGCAACTTAAATAACTGATAAAGACTGAAAACGTGCAACTCTTCCTTTAAATAAACAGTCAAATATTACAGACATGCACTAAAAACAACATTCCAATATAGTCAAAACTCAGTGAAGTTTAACCCATCCAATCAGATTTATTCTTTAATGTGATCTTGGAAATCGAGGAAATCGAGTCTTTTTTCTCAAAGCAGATGTTATGACCACTGCATAAAACTCCCTTTTTTGTCACAAACCACTATTTGACAATAACAACATGAGGGTTTAACTGGATTTAAATGTAGATTTACATATTTCCAGATTTTTTTATTGATTCAAAAGGAGACAAGTCATCTATTTCCTCATTCACTGGTTCAGCTGCAGAAAACCAGTCCTGAATGTCAGCCAACCAGTCATTCTGGAAATGATTAAACCCCTGCTTTTTTTTTTCTCTCTCTCTACACTTCAGCTCCCCCTGCTGTCATTTTGAAACTCACCCTCCACTCCTATCTCTGTGGTACAGGCGGAACCAGATGTCATACAGCTGTCTCTTGAACTGTGCCGGGTCTGATGGCGACTGCCCCTTTCTGACCAGATACTTGTGAGCACACTATGAGTTTAAAAAAAAAAAAAAAAAAGACACAGAGAAAAAGAGAAAAAAGTGGTCAAAGAAACAACAGCAAAACCATATAGTGCATGTATGACAATGTAAGAAAATAGAACATATTGAAGATAAAAAATAGTGTCACTTAGGTTAAAACAGTATAATGTTTGTTGTTTCCTTTGAAATGCTTCTTTTTAACGTGGGAAAGCCTTCTGAAAAGAATCATGTTAAAAAAAATCTGCTCTTGGGTGGATGAGCTGGATGACTGGTTTGGCGTATATAAATAATAAATAATGACAAAGGAACATGCAACAGGAAATAATGGCTGCCGCCTGGCTTTATAGAAAGTCACCTTCACACTTATCTCAAATCCTCCTTGAACTCGTCAGTAAACAACAAGCTTGAAAGTCAGTCAACACTGTGAGGAGGTGACCAGGAGTGTAAACAGCTGCTGTGTTTGATCAATTAGTAACTCTGTTTGAGCAGTACAGTTTATAACAACAGATGTGTTTCGGAGATCTCTTACTGCACCTTCATGATGTCTGTCTCCAGTATGGCGTCGATAAAGAGCCTGTTCTCCTTGAGCTCCTCTGATGTAACCGTCTCTGACACACCCGTGGACATCTCATAGTTGTCCAGCAAGTTGATGAAATCTGCACGAAAAGGAAGTTTGCTTTTAAAAAAAAAAAAAGTAGAAACATAGTTAGAGCAAAAGAGAAATGTAATTGGAATTGCTACGTACGGGCATATGTCTTGATACTCTTCAGTTTGTCCTCGTTGACATATGTAAAGAGTGGCGCTCTGGCCTTGTCTCTGGCGTAGTTGCTGCCCTGAGCCACATAACCTGCCCTCCCCTGAACAAAACACATACACAAACAGCTGTAGCTGCACCAACTGCAGTTGGACACAAAATTATTAAGATGTGGTACATAACATGTGTACAGTTCTTTTTATGTGGACAATAAGACAATAACATGCAAATATCAGAAGTCCTTAACATGTATAAGCAGCCTATAACATTTAAAATATATTTTTCTGCTTAAAGAAATATATGTCTTAACTATACGTGGTCCTCTGCTGATTAGTTGATTGACAGAAAAGTAATTGACAACAGTTCTGATCATTTATTAGTCATTGGAGTCCTTTATCAAGCAAAACTGCCAAATGTTTGCTGCTTTCAGCTTCTCAAATGTGAGATCTGCTTTTCTCATTGTAAACTGAAAATATTTGTGTTTTGAACTGGAAACAGGGAAAAAAAACAGCAATGTCACCTTGGAATCTGGGAAATTGTGATGGGCAATTTTCATGTATTTTACAGAGATCATAATGAATCGATCATTAGTTGCAGCCTTGTTATACACTGTTAGCATTAAAGTTACTGTACATTAAGAGGTAATGTGTATATTCATTATTTTTATATCTATATAACTTTACCAGAACTTTTCTTTAATCGAGAACACAGAATCAATAGTTATGAAGATTATACAATATATTTTAGTTATTATAGATATTAATCAAATGTTTCATTATGATTTATGAGATTCTGTTTTTTTTTTATTTCAAATGTATTTATTATTTTGTTTAATTAGTAACTGTTCATTATTTAACTTCCCTCCACTGTTTAAATGTATGTAAATATGTTAACTGCTGTTGCAGTCGTCTCCTTCTTTTCTTTTTTGGTTTCATAAAGCGCTTTGAGCTGCATTTCCTGTATGAAAGTAGCTATATGAAGCAAATTCATTATTATTATTATTATTATTTACATATATTATTATTGTGATGTTATAATGCACTATGAAGCTCTGTATTATCTGCACTAACTGCTTCATAGTGGAAATGCAACCCTGTGTCGACATATTTGTTTTACAGGGTTTGACAGGTTTGTTTATCTCGGTGTAAATAACTTGTATTCTCCTTGTTTCACTGTCTTTTCCTGCAGCTGACACCACAGAGCGAATTCTTCTGGTAAACTGGCGTCTGGCCCAGATGAGGTTTTGCATTTATTTCTTGTATCTCTGGAGTGTTTTGCGTTGCAGAGAAGCGTTGATGCCTGACTTCTACTACAGACCTGGAGGGAAATGATGTAATCAGTCCCCGGCTTGAGACGGTTGGTATCTAGGCGCCAGAGTTGGTTTAGCACCTCGGTGAGCTCCTGGTTGGCTCCTTGACTGCGAAAAGGCAAATAAACAAACAAAAAAACAAACAGTGAATTTAGTAGTAGTAGATGAAATAGAAATGCTACAATGGGGTTTTTCTGTTTCTGACACTGAAACATAAATTTTGAAATCTTCTCAAACTATTAAGAGAGATTTCCATGATTTTTTTGGGCTTTTGTTCTGAGATGGTGCCATAATGTGTAAAGCAAACAGGTAACAATACAGGTGACACAGACGATGGCTTGATTACTGAATGATGCAATTATCCTAGAGGATGCCTTGTGTGATGTTTGAAAATGTATAAAAAGTGTTTTTTAAATGAATATTCCTGTTTGGCTCCTGATGAAGGTGTAAGCTGAAACATTGTGTTTTGATTCAGCACAATGCCGTTTGAATAGAGAAGAAGTTGATTAAACAAGCAAGTCTGTGCGCGGTCCTCCTCCTTCAAGCTATTTTGCTCTTCAGAGACAGAAATTAGGAAGCTCCTTTTCACAGCAGATATTTTTAACGTGTCATAGCAGGAAAAGCACAGGTGTTACTAATAAGACAAGTCAGTTTTATTCATTTTCTGCTTTTCCTTCTGTGACATCACACTGAATGTCTTCTGTGAGAAAGTATTATTTGGAGTCAGAAAGTTCAAAGATGAACACAATTTCTCCACTTACAGAAATGATTAACTGAGGTGTTACAACCTTCAGTTGACTTGGTGATATCTTCTTATTTGACTGACTTCCTCTTTTCCAACCGCAGCCGTATATATTCAAACATCACTCACACCTACAGTAAATTCTGCTCCTACACAGTAGAGCTGCAATGATTGGGAAATTGACAGAAAATGAATCGCAACTATTGATAGTCGATTTATCATTTTAGCCATTTGTCAAGAAAAAACGCCAAAGAATCTCTCTGGTCAAGCTTCTCCAATGTGAAGATTTGCTTTTCCTATATGATATACTGTCATATATGACAGTAAACTGAATATGTTTGGGTTTTGGACTGATGGTCGGACATAACGAGACATTTGAATACATCTCCTGGAGCTATGGGAGATAATAACAGACATTTTTCAGTTCATAAACTAAACCATTAATTGATAAAATAATTGGTTTAATCTCCACAGTATCATCCACTCTACTGTGCTCCACTAGTGAGGGTAAAGATGAGGTGTCCTGCTGTATGTTTTACCATGGCAGGAATTAATGATAAAGAGGAAGTTTTGTTTTTTTTCCCAACCAGTCCGAGTTCTCTTTTTTTTTTACCACCACTGATTACTGCAGCAGTGAAACTAATCAAATATGCGATTGTGTCATTCAGAAAACCTCCTGCTCATCACGAAACCCTTTTATGAGAATGTGTTGCTTGATTAAATCATTCAGATAACTAACAGGAAGTGTCTAAAATATACAAAACCATGTTTGTATATAACAAATACGCCACATTTCAAACTGAATTTTAAATGTTTCTTGCTTTGGGCTGTTTATGCGTCAGTGCAGGCAGATAAGGATTGATTTGATTTTAAAGGGGCAGAAATCTCAAAACCTCATGCAGCAAATGTTTGATCAAAGTTTCCAAAACATCTTAGTATTTAATCTGGAGCCGAGCAACGCATAAATATGTGTAATTGTGCTGAATACTGCAGATTTTAAGTGTCAACATGCACTATTTTGTTGATATATGAATAAAAGAGTCTGTACACTCTTACTCATTTAAACCTGCAAACATTGGTCGCAGGTTCTCCAAAAGTAAATCAAGTTTTAATTTGCATTCTTTAAAATAAATAGTCTTGCCTGAATCTCATACAGCAGCTAGAGGCCTTCTGTTATATTTGTTCCTTTTGTTACACACAACACAATGCCAGCAGAGAAAACTGGCAGACCAGCTTTGAAACACTTTAGCAGAATATAATGACCACACCTCCATCATTAAGTTACCACAGCAGGGCTCATTGTGACAGTTATAACACAAGATGGACTGAAAAACTGCAGCTTTTTTTTGTGGCAGCAACACTTGGCCAAACAAATACAATTCAGGGTGAGAAAGTGAAACTATGATCAGTTGCTTTTTCCTGCTCATCTTCACTGTGGATCATCTTTAAAAAGTATCTCAGAAATGACAATAAAAGCTGCCATTGCTGCCATATGGAAAGAGCAGAAGTTTGGCACATTGGAAAAAGATTGAGTAAGAAACAAATGACAGGAACTACTGAGACAGAAACTCCCCTGTTCTTAATTTAGATTAGGCACAGTGATGAATATCACAAGGAGGAAGAGCTACAGTTTTAATGCAGCAGACACTGATTCAAGTCAACTATGTCCTGTTTGTTCTGTTGTATAATTTAACCCACTAATCACTACCAGACCACACTGCACTCACACACACACACAAACAACACACTGCATCCAGATATCCACTGCACAAACCTGCAATCTTCACTGAGAACAGCTGTTGGTCTCAACCAGAAGGACACATTATGTTTTGCAAGAGAAGAGGAAAAACAAAAGCTACAAACCAGGACTTTTTCTCGACATTAGCACCAAACAAAAACCCTGAGAAGTGTCATGTTACAATGTGGCTACATGTTCACATCAAATATTTCTGCAGTGAATGGAAACAAAGTGTTCAAATGGTCGCAAAGTAGCTGAGAAAAGCTGATAAGAAGCATGCACTGAACAGGAAGCGAAGAAACACGTCTAATAAAATTAACTCTGATGTATTTCTCTCTTTGTTGTTGTTGTTGTTGTTGTTGATATCCAACACTTACCTTCTTGCCATGTTTTCGTTCAGTGGGAAAATTCACTCTGACTTCTCACATCCTCTCAGAAAACTACCGTTTGATGCGTACTGTTATCCGAGACGTCAATCATGACGTTGCCAAGGGGAACAGCCAATTACAAGACAGAAAAACAGCTGCATCCCCTCCCATTTGTTATTACAGGGGCGGATCCCATCCTGTGGCGTCTTAATAATTTATAGAGAGCTTTTTACAGTAAGTTAAATGTGCTTTACAGAGAGGTAAACTTCTTGTAGAGAGTCATCAGAGTCCGTTTTAATAGAGCTCCCAGAGGTTTTACTGTAAAAAATAATAAACAAACAATGAGGATATTATTCCTACAAACAGCCTCTAACATGAAGCCCAGTTGTTTCCCTGGACTGTGTTGGAAAATTCTCAAACGTGTGGGGAAAAAAGTTGTTGCAACAAGGTTTATGGTTGACTTACTACATTATTGAAGTTTCTAGCCCTAATTAACCCTAAACCCACAAATATTCCATGATTTAAATGCATGATAATGAATGTAATTAATACATGGATAATGTAATTAAATCAAATGATCAAATGTTATTTAAATGCAAGTTTTTGGTTCATAGTCAAATATCCTCATCAAAGAAGTCCTAATTTGTCTATAAAATTGCTCTGAATTAGGTTATGAATAGGTTCAACTTGGGGTGTTTTGTTATGAGAAATCCAAGTAGTAAAGAACACGATTACACATTGTGCAAATTATGGAAATAAATGCAAGTCACATATTTAAAGTCCCCCTCCACTCATTGTGGACATTGTCTTGTTCCCTCAGTTGGATGTTTGAGCTTCACTTGTTTTCACATTAATCTGCTGAAAGTGGAAAGTTTCTCTGTGCTCATTAAAAATCTGATTTTTAATGGTGGGCCTATGAGCATGATTTGTGACATCACAACTACTTTGGAGCCAATCATGGGCTAGTATTTAACTTACACAAGTGTGATGTGGAAACTTGAAGCCTCCAGTGCACAAACACTGAAAATGGACTTGTGAAGTAGGAGACATTTTGTGTCCAGCAGATAAACTTTTGAGATGAAATATATTTGCATACTCATAGATTCTGGGTTTTTTTAATGATAGAGAAGCAGTAGATGTCATTTTAAGGATTTTAACAAACTTTTTTGTAGAAAAAAACATATCAGACACAAATGATTATTCAAAGCAGAGTGCTTTACATCTTAAAACATCCCTGCAAGACAAATCATGGCTTCTATGTCGAAAAAACCGATAGGAGGGGAAGAACAGAAATATTAGAGAATGGGATGAGGAAGAAGTTATTTATTTATTTTAATTTAGATTAGATAGGAGGATTGAGTCTTATTTTCAATCCAGTAGAAGGAGGTAATGCAACATTTTGGATGCAAACCACCTCTAAAAACCAACGAAGAAGAAGGGAAAAAAAAGCACAGATTTTCGCGCAAGCGCATTAGCTCCACACGTTGTTTTGGTTTTGAAAATGTGTGTAGCTAAATTAGCAATAAATAATCGTATGTAAATAGGTTTACTGGGCAATTTATGTTGTTTTTTGTGTCGCTGTTACTTATGTAGGCCTCTGGTGGGACTGTTATTAGCTGTTTAGCTGGGACCAAGCGGCAGAATTTAGATAGAAAAGGGCTGAAGTTAGAAGAAAGCTAACTGGCTAACGTAGCTAGCTACAAGTGGCAGCATGGCAACTGTACTGGAGCTGGTTGCTGGGAGCTACGAGCAGGTCGCTTTTGGATACCGAGTGAAAACTGATGAAAAAGTAAGTGTCATTGAGTTTGTTTGGTGTTTGGTGCGAGGCTACAACCTGATCAAAGGTTTTATATTATTCTGTATATGCTGTTACATATGTATATACATTGTGTGAATTATTCATGTTTCAATGTACACTTAATCCAAACATTTATGTACAATCAAGCACCTTACTACCATAATAACATCCACCTGACTTGCACTAATGTACAGTGCATTATACTATAGCATGTTAACATCATTGAACAGTGTATACTCAGCAAATAGTATATTATAGTTATAGTTATATGTGTAGTCTCTATTCTATTTTTATTTATTCTATATATTCTCTCTGATACATTGTTATATATAAGTTAGTTAATTTAGTTATTGTATATATTTTAGCCTTTAATTGTATTAGTTTCTTTTACGTACCTCATTATTTTTGTATTTTGATTTATGTCAAGTGGCTGCTGTAACACTTTAATTTCCCTGTTTGTGATTAATAAAGTTATCTATCTATCTGTCTGTCTATGTATTTGATGGGATCACAGACAATGTAAGCGCTATCATTTGAACCATTAGGTGTTTTTTGGCTCAGCTGGCTGTCACAAACTCCGTTTTCCTGCTTGTTTCAGCATGTAAGTTGATGCACAGAGTCATTAGTTCTCAATCCTGTCATTTTAATTTTTTTTTTTTTTTTTTTTTTGCAGGAGTGGACATCCAAGGCAGACTTCACACATCATGCTCACACTGCTTCAATATCAGCTGTGGCAGCCAGTGAGAGGTTTGTTGTCACAGGAAGCAAAGATGAGACCATACAGCTGTACGACATGAAGAAGAGAATCGAACACGGAGCTTTGCTGCACCATGACGGTGAGTATCTTCAGTTCAATATGTTTGTGTTGTAGCATTAAGCGTAATAAATAAATGTACACTTTTCTTCACAGAAAAATAAAGCTTGTTACAAAGTCACAAGAATATTTAAATAATTAAAAGGCAGAAAATAATGTGAGTTAAGGAAAAAACGAGGCTTTTAAAAAACGAGGCTTTTACATACAGTCATGTTCAGTACATATTTTTACCTAAAAATTGAGTTTGGTACCTACCTTTTTTTGTTTAAAGTCAGGGCTGTCTTCATCCTGCTCATCTCCTCATCACATCACTGGTTTTCTATAGGCTGCTGTTTTGTAGATAGAATGGCTATTGGGGTCTGAATTACATTTAACCAGTCAGCAGACTGCAAACAGCTACATAGACATTGTTTCTGGGCTGCTTTAGGAAGAAGAAGCAGTGTAAATGCTGGAAGAACTGACCCTGATTACTACATTTTTTTAAGCTAGAAAGAAATTAGCTTCTGGTCTTTACACCTGACACTAACATTCTTGTATTGCCCAGGCACCATCACCTGCCTTGAGTTTTATGGGGCGTCTCATTTAGTGAGCGGAGGAGAGGATGGACTGATATGTGTTTGGAGCACGAAGAAGTGGGAGTGTCTGAAGTCCATTAAAGCTCACAAGTGAGTACACAGAGAAGAAGCACTGAGAGGATTGTGTGTGTGTGATTATTATTATTATTATTGCCATGATAGTTGTTTAGACGAGTCATGGCGCCTTGCTCTCGTTTTCCTCAGAGGCCACGTCACATCACTGTCCGTCCATCCTTCTGGGAAACTTGCACTCTCAGTTGGGACAGATAAGACTCTCAGGTAAAACTCACACATCTCCTGGAAAATTAGTGAAGCAGGGGGGTTTATGTAAAGTGGTATTCATTGATTTTGCCTCTTTTTTAAAAATCTTTTTAGGACATGGAACCTAACCAACGGAAGATCAGCCTTCATCAAAAACATCAAACAGAGTAAGTTTTCTCTTGAATTGTGAAATTAGAGAATGTACTGTTTGAGTTTTATTCAGAGATATTTGTATGTTTGAGATGACCTTTTCTCTACACCTTAAACAGATGCACACATTGTCAGATGGTCTCCAGATGGGGATAAATATGTGGTCGTGGTAAATGACATGGTGACTGTCTACAACCTGGAGACGGCCTCTGTGACAGGGACGGTCACAAACCCAAAGAGAATCTCGTCTATTAAGTTCCTAAATGTGAGTCCTCTGACCCCCAGGGCCAAGAAATGCAAGTGTGAAAAAAATGATTGGCATAATAATAAAAAAATATATCAGTATAGCTCTTGTAAGTTTATAAAGGTGTCGTAATCCTGCTTGTTTTTCAGAACTCCATCCTGGCTGTTGCAGGCGATGATGAAACAGTGAGGATATGTGATATAGGAAAGGAGAAATGGGTGTGTGAATTCAAGGCTCATGATACCAGGTAAATAAATACCAGGTGTGTTTTCTGTCACAGACTCACCGTCAAGTTATTCAGTACAGGTGTTTTCCGTATTTTGTGCTGCAGTATGAAATGCACACACAACCTACTTATGTTTTATTGAATGAAAATGAAAACTTCTACCAAAATGTATCATTTAAATAAGTGAAAACGGAGTGAAACCTGCATTCTTTTATGATTTCAGGGTGAAAGCGGTTGACAGTTTCAATATGGAGGATTACTGCGTGTTGGTGACGGCTTCAAACGACGGATTCATCAAAATGTGGAAGCTCCATCTGAAAGAGGCATGTCATTAGTGTTGTTTATGAACATTTGAGTGGAAGCCATTTACTTGTAACTTAAACCAAATGCCTCACACATTTACCTTTTCAGCAACAGTATGTGTTTTAAAATAACATTTTTTTTCAGTCTTTTGACATATATCTACTTTTCAGAGCAGAGTAATAAAGTTCTGTACAAGCAATAATAACTAAAATCAGATTTATATAATCAGATAAGCGGTAAAGATGTCAGACATAATCAAAACCTAAAGTTATATAAATAAGTCTGTTAAAGAAAAAACAAATATATGACACTTTAATTACTTGCTGAGCTGTCGATGATCTAGCGATGTACTCCATCCTGCTGTCCAACAGGAGTTGGAGTCTCCCACTCTCCTGGGGGAAGTGAACACAACAGCCAGACTGACGTGCCTTGCAGTGTGGAAGCCTTCATCAGTGAAGCAGATCACTGAAGAACCAGCAGCCGAGGCAACAACATCTGAAGGTTGGTGTCCTGCAAACACTGACTTTCATTTCACTTCATTATCACTTCATATTCGTTATAAAAGAGATTAGAGAAATAGAAAATAGTAATATAGTGATGATAATTATGACAGTAAATATAAGCCCCAGTGCAGGGATGGAAAAGAGCGTACATGTTCATCTTTCACTAGAATCTAGAACTAAAGAACTTGATGGTTTCATGTACTGTTTCTGTGTCCGTGTTAACACTCTTCATTTGCCTCTCTCTGTTCACAGAACTTGCTCGGGAGCTTTTAAAGACGAAGAGAGTGCGGATTGCAACAGAAGAAGTGGTTCTAGAAGATGAGAGCAAACCCAAAAAAAAGAAAAAGAATAACGGAAAATAAAAATGGGCAAAAATAAAAATGTTTTATAATCCATGGACTGTTTTCATCTGGACTTATTTGGTCTGTCTTGCTTTTGCTTGTGGTTGTGACAGGGAGGTGATGAAGCCCAGTTCTACAGCTTTTACGTATTAATTGTATTTTTGTCATAAATATATATGCTACCAAAAACTGAAAAGAGTAATGAGAAATAAAAATGTTTCTTGATATATGGACTGTTATATCTGGACTTGACTTGCATTTGCTCATGGCTGCCACAGGGAGGTAATAAAGCAAAGCTGCTGATTGTATTTATTGAAGAAAAGATATTGTGACAAGATATGAGTAATGTGTCCGTCATTAGGTATTCCTTTCTTTATTCGGCACAGATAAGATGATATAAGTAAAAAGCATTTAGCATTTAAAGGATAGGTTCACAATTTCACAAGTCTGGTGCTCAAATGAACACTGAAAGAGGTTTTCCTCTCTGTAATCATTCCTCCTGTTCATACTGGCTATCAAAAGATCCTCTTCAAATGGGGACAAAATCCACAGTGTGTCCACACAGTCATTTTGTGCAAAAGTGTATCTGAAGCTTATATGAGGCTTCAGCAGTCTGAGTTAGTCATATCAAGTGGATACCTGCCACATTTACAGGCTTTTTAGCATCAAATTCCCTCTTTGTGTTTCCTCAGACAGTGTTTCCCTGTTGAGCTGTGGTGGAAGTATAGTAATAAAAAGAGGCTTTGGCACTAAAAAGACTGTAACGTTAAAGATATCTACTTGATTTGATTCATTTGGACGACTGAAGCTTCCTATTAGCTTCAGATATAAATACATTTGTGCACAGAAGGAGGACTGTGGATTTTGTCTCCCATCACTTACATTGTAAGTGCATTATAAAGGGATCTTCTAATGGTCAGTATGAACAGGAGGAATGATTACAGCAAGAAAAACACGTTTCAATAGTGATTTGGGCACCTGACTGTTGTTTTAAGACAAACTTGAAAAATTGTAAACTTGTCCTTTAAAAAAAGTTCAAAACCATAACCCGGATGTGACGCAATCACGTTAACGTTCGGCGGTTGCTAGGTGTGTAACTAGCGAAAACTTCAGTTGACAGTTTCAAATTTCAGGTACGCATTTTCTGTTAATTTGTTAACAAACCGCTTGACAGATGTTCGTTTTAAGCCTGACTGAGCTGTAAACTGTTGACACACTGTGGTTCAGCGCTGTTACATTAAACTTTTTGGGCATATTATCCCAACAGGAGCGTCAGGTTTTCGGGTCATGGCTGTTGACTGGATCGGCTTCAGCTACGCTGCTCTGGTAGCTGTTGGAGGACTCATCGGTTATGTGAAAGCAGGTAGGAGTGACACACTGACGGTTGTTGGGTATTTTTAGCTACTACAAAAGGCTTTCATATAGTTAGATTAATAACACTATCTAAATCAATGTAGAGGGTGTTGTGAAGCCCCCAGAATCAAATGTCAACTGTCATACAGGGAAGTATCCATCACAGAAGAGGCAGATGTACCAGTTTCTCCACTGACACTGGCCTCTTTAGACTTTTCAATCTTTCAAATCTGTCTTAAAACAACAGTCAGGTGTGATGTAGTTGTGATGTCATAAATCATGCTCGTAGGTACACAAATTAAACTCAGATTTAAGGTGAGACAGAGAAATTTTCCCTCCTTCAGCAGATGAATGTGAAAACAGCCTTCAAGTTTCAAACTCTGCACATAGATCATTCTGCACAGTGAAGCTCAAACATCCAACTGAAACAACAAGAAAAATGTTTGAGTCAAGAGGGACTTTAATTATCATAGACTTCAGATACCTGAGTTTCTGTACTCATAGCATGATGCTACATTTTTGATACCTCACAGTGAGGAATATAAACATGTTTGTGACTTCTCAAATGGACGTGTATTATTTTGTCAAAGCAACTGTGCAAAGACTCAAATAAGATAAGACACTATAAAATTAGCAAAACTATGATCTAAAACAGGAAATATCTCCTCAAATAATAAGCAAACAAGGAAATAGCTAGTCAAATAATAAGTAAACAACACTTAGGTTTTCTCCAAACATTAATTCCCAACTTAAGATGCTTGGCAGTTCTGGATACTCTGCTAGATACATATTTCAGTCAGTATCCAAAAAGTATTGTAGTTTGATACCCAGCCCTACAGTAAATAAAATGGATAAATTTTAATAGAAAAAAATAAAATGTGTGGGTTTTTTTTTCTTCATTCTAGCAGTAGACAATATAACCTAATAGAATTGACTGTGGTGTGGATATGATTGCTCCACAGGCAGCTTCACCTCTCTGGTCGCAGGGCTGCTGTTTGGGCTGCTGGCTGCAGTCAGTACTTATCTGACATCTCAAAACCCCAAGAATGTCTGGCTTTCACTAGGTGAGCAAGTTGAGTTTGTCAAACTGTCACAGTCCTTCCGCAGCTTTTACAAAACACATGACAACAAACTGTTTCCCTCCACGGGGGGGGGGGGGGGGAATGCAGGCACCTCGGGAACTCTGGCTGTAGTGATGGGACTGAGATTTCTCAACTCTTGGAAGTTCATGCCAGCTGGTTTAATGACTCTGGCAAGGTAATACACACTTTTGTTACTGGGATGATAATTTACAATATTGCAAACCATGTAGACCATAGACTCCTGTTTTTCAACTATGTCCTGATATAAATGTTGTCATCTCTTCTCAGCGGACTGATGCTGGCAAAGATCATAACTGGAATGCAAAAGAGAGCACGCAGCTCTTGAAAATATTTTAATATCCATTTTCTGTGTCTGTACATAGTGTGAACATGTTATATATGTTCACTTTTCTTGTGTGTGTTTTTTATTACACTGGTTCTGTGTAAAAAATGTAATATAAAAAGCACATTGTTAAAGGAAAAGTTTACTGCCCAACAAATCTGATGAAGGAAAATTTTATTCTTCTGACATTTAAAAAAGTTAAGTTTAATGGTACAAAGCAATTTTTATACACTTATGTGATGTTTTTATTTTATAAATGTATATCTGCACTGTATCTGCTGCTGTAAAATACATTCACTCACTTTAATAAAAAAATAACTACTTTATTTCATTTTATAGTCTATCATTTAAAAACAAAACTGACAGTAGAAGTCAGGGGACACTTGTACAACACTGAGCAATATTTAATAGCATGGCAAATGAAACGACAGACTAGCAGGAAACATTGCTGCGTACTTTTGGCAGCGCGGAGCACGTCTCCTCTGGAGTGCTTTCTGAGAAAAGTGCAGTGGGAACTTTTCCCATGAGTCACTGGTTGAGCACAGCTGTGCTACCGGTGGCCTCCGTATTTGGCGGTCCAGTCTACTCGTCCGTGTATCGGCTGGATGTTTGTGTTCCTGGGGAGGGTGTTCCTCCCTGTAGCGCTGGTGCTGGAACAAGGGATTTGTGCATTCAAAGATCTGCTTCTCCATCCGTCGTACTCTGGGAGAAGGAAAAATATGTTTGGGTTATACTTCAGTATAGAAATTGATATGAAACTGCATTTTTTTTTGTATTCATAGTGTTGTTTTTTTACCTTCATTTGAGAGCCACAGTTTATTTGACGAGGTCTTGTTCTTGGATGGTTTGATTTTTGAGTCAATTCTTAGATCAGCAGCAGATGACAGATCAACTAAAAGATTCAGAGAGAAAAAAGTGGGTGGAAAAAGGACACTGAACAGGAGGATACTGACTCCTTTCTAACTCCAGGGGGCACTAGGCTGAAGTATGATGAAAGTTAAGTAAGTATAACTGCAACTCCAAACCCAAAGACACATCTTCCAGTACTGCCTGACCCGAGCCTGATTGATACCAATCAAGCAGCACCAAATCAACCAAGACTAACCGACTCAAACATTATTCTGTCTGCTACAGACAGAGAAAAGAAAAAGCACTCTGACGTGACTCACTGGCAGAGGTGCCTCCTATCGGGGCCAGTGTAATCCTCTGCCTCGCTGCTCCTGTTTCAGTCTTCTGAAAAGGTGTCACGTATGTCGTCTTGGCTGGATTGTTGGAGCTGCTCATGAAGGAGTCTGGAGAGGATGATGAAATCCGTTACTGATGCACTCCACTTATGTCATTATTACTTAAAGCTGCCTTTGAATTTCTTTAGCTTTGAGAGATATAAAAAACAATTAATTATACTTTACAGGGTCTAGTTTGAACTGTCTAATTATTTCTAAGGGGATTGTTGTGTTGATCACATGTTTTGTGTGTAAAAACTTCCTACCAATAAACTATAGCTGTACTCATGCAGTACTTGAGTAAATGTTCTTAGTTATTTGCATATGCAGGTAGATTTGTGAGATACCTTTGAGGAGATCAAAATCCTCCAGAGTCTTTAGAGGCTGCTTATCTGTTAGTTTAGAAAAACTAATGTCTAAAATCACATCACAAGACACAAAGAAAAGAGGAGAAGAGTCTTGAAAGTCTTGAAAATTGAGTATAATTTTGCTCTGGCTGCTTCACACTTGCATATAAGGGTGAGCAAAATATGCTTTTTGTGCAATGGCCATCTTATTCAAACACCTTATGACCACGAAAAGGCCAAAAGGAAGCAAAATAAAGAATGTAGTGTGTTACACTGACATTGCTTTTATCAGTGTGATGTTGTAATTACCTGCTGTATTTACCAAACTGTATTAGCTGGCAGTTCGTTATCTAGTAAATAAATATTCCTCCACTTAGTCGTCATAACACTGTGATTGGGATCGAGTGATAACATTAAACGCACAGTATGTAAATTTCTGGCCTCTCAATCAAAACAATGACAAAAGATGGGAGTTTGATGATGTCGTGAAGTAGCGTGGGATCATGGGAGTTGTCGTCTTCATTGTTAAACAACCACCAATCAGTGTTTCTCCCGCACTGTTCGGTGGACACAGGACATCCAGAGAGGCTGTGAGCCGAGCTGCCGCTAACGTTTGCTCAGCTTGTTTCTCTGATAAC
Source organism: Scomberomorus guttatus (assembly GCA_038419695.1). Lineage (NCBI taxonomy): Eukaryota > Metazoa > Chordata > Actinopteri > Scombriformes > Scombridae > Scomberomorus > Scomberomorus guttatus. The sequence goes on from CM076457.1 coordinate 10,349,281, forward strand.
TCTAAGATCCAAACGTCCAACTAAAATCCTTCATCTGGTTAAAAGATGTGGTTTAAAAATGACCAGGCTCTAAAAAGTGTATCGTAAAAATGTGGCTTAAAACTGGATAAGAAGTCGGTTTATGACAACTTCTGGTGGACAACCACAACGCTGACGCATGCGGAATGGGGATCTGACGCCATTAACAGGCGACCAAACAAAACGGACTGTTACCTTAATTAAAATGACAGATTTCTCTCAACAAAATATATAACATAAGTCTAGTCGATTTTAGACATTTTAATGTGGAAAAGTTACATATTGGGGCTTTAAATCATAAACAAATGTAAGCCTATTTACACTGCTTGGACTATCAGGTGGGGATGGGTTTGTTGTATCAGGTCAGAACAATCAGAGAACTTAGACCAGAGTCTCAAATGAATCCCCATGAAGCAGCAAAAACTTGGTAACATTTTCAGATAAATAATTGTCATTTGTGACATTGCCCATAATTTTGTAATCCATGATTAATAACAGAAGAATACCACTGTAAGTAACTTTTATATAAACACACTGTAAAGGAAAAGGGAAAGTTGTTTTTTTATGTTTTAGCCTTTTCTAAATGACTGGAAAGCCAAAATATTATCTATTAATTTAATGTATATTTATTCTGTGGCTGAACTCTTCACATACAGAAAACAACTCCGCCCTGCTCCTTTGAACACATAAAGGCACCATAGAGATGTTCTAACATTTCTCCTTGAATCTATCTCACCTTTATTAAGAGGGAAGTCCAGCCCCTGTCCTCTGGTTAAGCACGAGCTGCCCCACAGGTTTCTGCTGAGCACCTGGCTTCCTACTGGAGAGTTACTTTTTGGATTCACACCTAAAAAAGGACAAACACCTCAGAGTGAAATCATTTGTTAACAGCCCAGATCTGATGGAACCATGCTACTAGTTATTTAGATTCACAGCTGTAGTATATAGAAAATATGTAGTTGAAAGTTGTTTCTATAAGAAAACAATAAAACTGAACTTGTTAACAATATTCTGGGCATCTCATCCCTTTTAATCTCATATCTCATGTAATTTGTTCTATTAATTTCTGAATTTTTATCAGAAGCTTCAATGTTATTAAAGTTTAACTTTAGTTTTTTGCCGATTAATTGAATTACTAGGCAGATTAATCAATAATGAAAATAACTGTTAGTTGCAGCCCTACTTTGATGTTTAAGTAATGTAGCTTAAGTAATGAAAGTAACATAAAGTAATACAAAACTAGAGACTGTACACAAGTTTTTGTAAACGTGTAAAGTGTATTTGGAGATACTGCAGTGTTTCATTTCTTTCTCACCAGGTAGGTATCTGGACTGGCGCAGGTAGTGCTGTTTGGCAGACAGGGCTGTGGAGTCCGCTCTGTTCAGCCCTTTGTTGCTTGTTGGTTTCGTGCAGTTCTTTGCCTCTGAAAATCTAGACAAAAACTTATTATTGTGTTTTTTTTCCCAAAACTCCTATAAAAACACTTTAACGTGACAATGAGGAGCTCTAACCGACAGCTGGGCGCGTCGAGTCCTCTGTCCTTCAGAGAGCTGATGGTGGGTTTTTTGGAGATGGAAACTCCAGCGTCTGCATCGTCAACATTGTCGAAGCTGTCGACTGACTTGATAGACGTCTGGCCCCATCGTCGACGTCCAGTCCTCACTCTGCTTACGCTGTTCTCTGCTCCTGTGGGAGTTGCTTGCGTAGGCTTTGAAATTAATATACAAGGAAGAGAAAAATGTTAAAGCCCAAGAAGATCACATTTTGATTTGCAGAATCTGTGCCTGAGTGATACTTACAGTCTGCCAGCTCATCGGCTGCCTGTTTTTAACCAGGCTGAGAGGTTCTTGCTGCCCCTCTGTCAGCATGCTGGGTTGTGCTGGTTGTTGTATGTTTGGCTCCTGGTGAAGCTGGATCTCATGAAGGGGCTGGTTGAGATATTGGCTGTAGGTCTGTGACTCGGCCTGGGTCTTACTGGGCTCGCAGGACACCTGGACTGTCTTACAGAGAGACAGAGGCTTCGGTTCTGTGTTTGCCTCTGCCACCTTTGCCTGGACTTTGTGCTGCTCTGAGTACTTGAGAGGAGCACCGAGCGACTGGCCAACATGGAAATATGGATACCGCAGAGCCTGAGAATACAAACGGTACAAACCAAGGAGAAAAAATCTTGAATTACATCTTTTTAGTTCATGTTCAAGCTCAAGCTCAAACCACTACTGCACATTTCTCACAAAACTAAAGGCTGAAATGTAAAATATTTTCATAAATATGTGGTGAACTGAAAACAACATGCAGCATTCTCTGTTTCCATGATTCCTGTCTGTGGACGTGCACTGTCTCCGTACATCTGGATATCAAGTTTGGTTTTACAGTAACTGCCAAGGTAAGGTGATTGATTCCCACTTGGACTTCTAAAAATGGATCCACTTAAGGTACTCAAAGGTACTCGGTGTAAAAGTATTCACCAAAGGAATCATGTTACCCTGCAAACAATGTCATCTCAACAGTCTTTTCTTATCGTTGTATAGTGTATTTATTCCAACTGTTTTAAACTTAAACTTGATGTATTTTAAATGTACCTGAGCAGCACTTGGCCTTTTCTCAGGGTCCCACTGCAGCATGTCTTTCATCAGTGTGATCGCTTCGTCACTGGCGTTGGGGATCAGGGATCTGAGGCTGGTGGGGACACACTTTGGGAAGCGGAAGTTCATCGAGGTGGCCAGGTTGTAGCCCTCAGGCCAATCCAACTGATGTGGTGAGAGACATGAGGACAACAACAAATGGATCATCGGTGAGTTTGTTTGCAGGCTTTTGTGTGTCTACAGTAAATGCGTGACAGTATCAAACACAGTCAAAGTTTATGTTTCATTTTGAGATAAATGCTCACAATGACACCATGTTCCATGTTTACTATCTTAGTTAAGCGTGTTAGCATGCCAATATTTGCTAATCAGCAATAAACACAAAGTACAGCTGAGGATATTAGTTTTAAGTATTAAGTCCTGAACCAAAGTATTGAACAATGTGAAATTTTGACCGATGATTGCGGTAGATAAAAGATTTACTAAATTATAATAATTTAAAATGAGGGGGACATAAAATTTCATGACAATTCATCCAATAGTTGTTGAGACATGTCACTCAAAACCACAAATGTGAACCTTATGGTGGCATTAGAGGAAAAATCAAGGAAACATCAAAGTCATCAGGATATTCTTTGGGCACCATGAGTTCCTGTGCAAAACATCATGACAATCCATCTTGCAGAAGTTGAGATATTTCACAGGATATCTGTGCCAAATTTCATGGCAATTCATCCTATAGTTGTTGAGATATTCCATTAATAGCCAAAAATGTCAACCTCATAGTGGCGCTGGAGGAACAATCGGGGCATCATCAAAAGCAGGAAGATTCTTCCTCTGGGGATCATGAATGTCTGGACTAAATGTCAGAGCAATCCATCACATAGTTCTTGAGATATTTCAGTCTGGATCAAAGTGGTGGACCAACTGACTGACCATCATTTCCATCTCCAGAGCCATGTCACTAGCATGGCTAAAAATAGCTACTGACAACAAACGGAGACGTAATTCCAATGTGATTTTAATATTCTGACGTTAGCATCATAGAATGGCAGGCGACACCACGATTTGTCACAAAACATGATACAACACCTGGTCTGTTGACTCACCTTCTTCAGCGTTCCCAACACCTGACAGATCTTGAAGATCTCGTCCACCTCGCTGTTGCCAGGGAACAGGGGTCTGATTGTGTAGAGCTCCGCCATGATGCATCCCACGGCCCAGATGTCGATGGGCGAACTGTAGGAGTTGGACTTGAGCAGAACCTCTGGAGCTCGGTACCTGTCATAACAGCACAGGAGGATATTTATAGAACATTAGCATGGAGTGATTTTTCCTGGTGTATTTCATACGTATTAGTTTCTCTATTAACACAATTTCCCAACAGAATAAATGTTTGTGTATCTAAAGAAAATATGTTTTATTATAATTTGGGTAAATCTGCTTTTTAAGAAGGAAAGCAGGGTCATTTATTTATTTCTGACAGACTGATTGACTGACTGAATGCAGTAATAAATTTGTTAGAGGTTGCCAACCCCAAATCAGTTAAGATAATATGACATATTATATTGTCAACAGAAAGATTAACATTGAAGTTTTAAGTTGTAAATTCATTTTGTAGTATAAATAGACGACAGACAGACTCTAATAATCTTAAAATTGATTATCTACTGTCTAAACAGTGTGCCTTTCTCTCCATTTCCTGAACGGATTCTCATGTCAGTATCAATTTAATCTACTTTAATCGTTTTACATGCTATGTTACTGTGATACAGCAGTGTCACTGTGAGTCAAAAGTTTGATTCAGGTCAGAAAACAGATCACAGAACTACAGTATATCATCAGTTACAGCTATTTATGTAGATGTTTCATCTACAGAAAATATGAGTATATTCAGACCCCTTCATGTTGTCCTGGAAATAAATCAGTCTCACCATCTTGTGGACACATAATCGGTGTAAGGTGGCTGGGAGCGGATTTCTCTAGCAAGTCCAAAATCAGCAATTTTAACCAGCTCGGGGCCCATGCAGAGCAAGTTCTCCGGTTTCATATCACGATGGAAATACCCTGGAAAAAACAAGAATGATTCAAATAACCCACTGCTGAGTCTGATATTTGTCTAATTTTGCATTATTTTAAGAGACAAATTAGTTGTTGCCTCCTAGTTGCTACCACTATTACGGCCACTACCACTTATACTCAAATAATGCGACTCACAACTGTTGCAAATCACAAATGTATGCAAGTTGTTTCAGATATTTTTTTTTTTTTTAGAAATCTGAAACACAGAGTTAAAACATCTTTGACAAAAAAAAAAGATGCTTTAACCTGACAAAGCACAGCCAAGCCTTTAAGGTAACGGAAAGAAAAGGAGAAAGACAGGAGGGAGTCTCTTACCGTGCTTATGCACAAATGCTAAGCCAGACAATACTTGGAACAGAATGTTCCTTATCTCATTTTCAGAAAACATCTTATCTTCCCTGGCAGCGGCAAAGTGGTAAAAGACAAAAGAAAGAAAAGAAGGGATAAAGAAAAAATGCAAAAAACTATGCAAACAATCATGCCTTATTAAAATGGGAATGACACCAACACCCACAAGCAATAAAAAAGTGTTGGTGTTTTCTTCCTGAGAAGCAAAACTTTGCTCAGTTAGAATTTGGTACCACTCACACATCCTCTTCTAACTGAAGCACCAGAGAAATTAGTCATTTTTGGTTGTGATCCTTGATGTCTTATCAACCGTCCAGCATTCATATCCTTTTCAGATTTAGTCACATTGTTTTTCTGTTTACCCAATTTTTTAACTATATACCAAAACAGTGCAGACCGCTTGATAACACAGCATCTTATGAGAGAGAAAAAAAACAGCAGAGTCTGTTTTTTCTTCTGTTTGTGTTGAAAAGCCTTGCTGAAGTCACCTACCATGTGTATGAATAAAGGACAGTCCCTGTAATATCTGAAATGTCATGTTTCTGACGACTGACTCAGGGAACAACTTGTTTCTGCAAAAACGAAGACCGACACATGATGACTCAAGCTGACCCAAATAATTCTCACATTCCCAAATGGCAATTAAAAAAAAAACTCTGAAGGCTGAAATAATGCTCAGTAAAAATGTTTTTGTAAATTGTGCTTTTTAAAAAAAATCATGTGACATACGTTTGGTGCCTTCTCACCTTTCTTTCATGAGCTGATAGAGGTTTTCTTTCATATACTCAAAGACAAAGTAGAGGTGGTCATTTTCTCTGATGACTTCTTTCAGTTTCACCACGTTAGGGTGGTTCAGCTTCTTCAGTGACTGTAGTTAGGAAAGACACAACAGAGTGATTAAAAAGCCCACAGATAGTGTCTGAAATGAGGCGTTTTCACTCGTCTCCCAAAGGCTGCTGTACAAAAAAACATTACATGCCAAGAATAGTTTAATCTGCCAAGATGATTTTTCACACTACCCATTGTCAGCCGTTTTTATATACAGGGTTAGGTAGTGCTAACTTAAAACTTGCATCATGTGTGAAACAGAGTGGGAAATGACAAGAGAATATTTCGATGTTAATTTTAATGTATATGGTGGAAAAACAGCAATTATCACACCTTTAAATATCAATTATAACTTAAAAACAAAACATGAACAAATGCTTGTATATTATACTGGTTACATAGTGCAATTGTGTAATTTCCTTTTATAATTCTCACCTTCACCTCTCTCAGATTCAAGCACTCCTCCCAAGAATAAAACTTCCTCTTCATCCTGTTGAAAAAGACATTTTCATGATTATGTTAATGCTAAAAAAAGACAACAAAAGACACAAATCCTGCATATAATGACTTTACTATGTAATCTGACAGTTGCAAGGCAAGGCAACTTAATAACAAAATGCTTCACAGAAAATAAAACAATATTTCAGCAATTAAAAATGATAAAATAAAGACACCAATGTATAAAACATGTAAAACAGAACATGTAAAAGCATGATAGACATTAAAACAACTTCAGGTGACTGTGCTGAGGTCTGAGTTAGTGCTCAGTCAAAGATGTAGTAAATTAACATCTTTGCACATTAGCAGCCACACAAAGCAGCAAAAAAATAACTGATATAACCCCCAGAATTTATGTAATGACAAAGTCCTCCGATTGTTTCCTCAGTGACTGGTACTTTAAAGATTTTGTTTGGCACTTTTTGTGTTGTAAAAATATCATCCAGGACATTATTGCTTCACTGTCTTTAATTATTACTACATTATTGTATACCTGCAACCTGTTTTAACCTTTCTCTCAAAGTGCATGTCCCACTACTCAATGGGGAACACTATGCGGTGTACTTTCACTCCTTTCACTGTCATCAGTAGGATCAGCTTGCACTATAACCTTACATTTACAAACAGTGGCTGGTGGAGCCTCTGGAAACATTCATTATTAATTTCTAGCCCAAGTCGGATTCTTAAACAGCTCTTCCTTGGAAATATAAGCGAATAAGGAAATGTGACAAGTTGAAGATGATAAAACTAATTTCACAAGCTTATTTACAATGCAATGACGACACATGATGCAAAACTTTTCACTTAAAGTGACATTTTTCATTTGTAATCTATTCACTTATTCGTGTGAGCCATGTGAGACTGAAGCACCTTGCAGAAGTCACTCAGGGTTTAATCAGCTTATCCCTTCGAGACAAAACAACACAGTACGTCCCGGGCATGTTTTCATGTAGTGGAGGTAGATACTGGAGTTACACTCACCTCTTTATGGCCACCAGCTCCCCGGTCTCATTGCTCTTGCCCAGGAGCACGCTGCCATAGGTGCCGTCGCCCAGCTGTTTCAGCGTGGTGTAGCGGTTCATCGTCCACAGCGGACCCTGCCTCTCCTTCAGCGAGGAGCCTTGACAGTCCTGCACAGTCCAACAGTCAGTCATTGTAAGCACAGAAACATCCCTCCACAGATCAACAACTCTGTGCTGCTCTATCCTGCTGCTACTGTGAGGCTACTCTGGCTTTTACTCTAGAAACACAGAAATAAAACATGAGCTTTCATCCCTTTACCTTTCTCTCTGCAGACTGCTGATGAAGGGTGGATGTTTACCCGGCGAGGGAGAGTGGAAAGGTGACGCTGTCTCGATCCTGCCTGTTGCACTGTGTCTCACCTATTCTAAGTTAAGCCAGCCGGCAGACAGAGGAATCTCCTGTAAGAGGAAGTGGATTAAGTTGACATGTGATCAAGAATGTGTGCTGGGACACGGCCACACAGGAGGAAGTGGTTATAAAAACAAGATCAATGCTGGCACATTTGTGTAAAGTGAATGGGTTGGTGATCTTTAATACCAAGACTACACTCATGAAGCTGATGCTGAAACAGAGGCTTCAACCTGCCTTTTTCCAACACTGATCATATAATCATTTGGTACCTCTGAATATACTTCAGACAGTCATTTGAAGGATGCTTTCAACCAAAAATCATGTCAACCCTGACTTCATTCTTTCACAAAGCAAGTTCTCCTGTTTTTCTTTTACGTCCAGTTAACCCACATTTTGCAGTGCGCAGGACCGGAAAGTACATCTTAGCCAGAGTTTAACAAATTAGGGCCAGTGTATTTATAAATGACATAAGACTAGTACGTGGAGTCAAAATAGTGCAGTGCACTAGTTAGTCAGGATAGTCCCACTTTCTAATAAGGCACCATTAGAAAGGGTCTAAAAGTTGAATTGATTGTTAATGAATCATTTATTAATGATTTACAGATCAGTTTTTAAGCTATTGATGTGAAGAACTTATATGCTGCCAGTTTGTGAACATTTTCTCTGGCTGGTGAGTCATTGATAAAAGGTTATAAGTTTTCTATAATAATAAGCCATCGAATCTGCAGTTGTAAGTGTTGGAAAGTCATTAATGAAGGTTTACAGTGTCTTTAACCAATTGTCACACATTTCTCATTGTGTATAAATGTAAAGTTAGCTAGTATTCTGCTATTCTGCAATTGTAAATGTTAATAAATTGCTAATAAATGGATCGTAGTGGATTGCAGCACCTTTCCAGAAGGCCAAATAGTCCATTGAAGGGTTTTTCCTGATGAAAAACTGTCCTTTGATGTCCACAATTAGTTTGTTGATGATGAATTTGTTAAACGACAGGTTCACAGTTTTTCAAGTCTGTCTTAAAACAACAGTCAGGTGCCCAAATGAACATTGAAATAGATTTTTCTTGCCATAATCATTCCTCCTGTTCATATTGACCATTAGCCTTCATAATGCACTTACAATATAAGTGATGGGGGCCAAAATCCACAGTCCTCCTTCTGTGCAAAAATGTATTTAAACGTTTATCTGAAGCTTAAATGAAACTTCAGACGCCCAAATGAGTCAAATCAAGTAGATATCTTTCAATGTTACAGTCTTTTTAGTGCCAAAGTCTCTTTTTGTTACTATACTTCCACCACAGCTCAACAGGGAAATACTGTCTGAGGAAACACAAAGAGGGAATTTGATGCTAAAAAGACTGTAAATGTGTCAGATATCCACTTGATATGACTAACTCAGACTGCTGAAGCCTCATATAAGCTTCAAGTAAACTGCATTTTTGTATAAAAATCCATAGTGTGTGGACACACTGGATTTTGGCCCCCATCACTCACATTAAAAGCACATTTGAAGGGGATCTTTTAATAGCCAGTATGAACAGGAGGAATGATTACAGAGATGAAAACCTCTTTCAGTGTCCATAAAGACACCTGATTGTTGTTTTAAGACAGACCTGAAGAATTGTGATCCTATCCTTTAAATAAGACACCACAAATTTTAGATGCTTACAGGCTTTTTTCGCTTTTACTCGAGCTTAACATTTCACCATGATGTCGAACAAACTTTATAACTAATGTTGCTAGTTAACAGATACTACAAGCCATCCTGCTAGCTACTAACTAGCTGTTATGGATAAAAACAGGAGCTACAGAGCAAAATAAACTAACGTTACTGTTCTAATTAACAGCAAACAAACAACCGAGCAGACATTTTTTACAACATTTTTACTGTATCTTACATAATAACATAGGTAACACTTAGTCATGTATACCTACCACTGAATACATGTCCGTGCTGTGGAGGCGTCAACACGGTGATGCTCGCTGTGGAAAGATGCTGTCCGTTTGGTCGGCCAATTTTTTTTGCTAGGACGGTAAAGTCATGACCCGCCCTACTTTGCCTCTGATTGGCTAGTACACGTTGCCTTCGTTGGTTGGGTTGGTTAGGTTTCGACATGAGGAGTGAGATTGGTTAGAGTTAGGGCAAGAATATCAGGATAAGCCAATTGGAGGCAGAGTAGGGCGGGTTATGACTTCGCCATCCTAGGAAAAATAAATGAGGGCGGCTTCCTATCTCCTAGGCAACGCAGAGGCAAATTTTGTTTTAAAATAATAACATAATATATAATGTGAAAATATATATAACGCATACAAATATATGAAATATAATGAAATAATAATTCTGAAGATCTGAAAGCATTGTGTGTGGCAGGTATGGAATAACAGAGGAAATCAGATAGGAGTAAATACTATCTTACAGTTGGCAAAACATTCTCAAAACAAGGTCCACTTAGTGGTGGACCTGGAGCTTTCAGTCGTATCACATGATCTTCCTCAGCAGGTATAATTTTCCATGTTCAGATATACAGTAGTTTTTCATTTTTTTCCCCTGAGCACTTTGAGGATTTCTTGTCCATGTTGGCTTAAAGGTTGATTATTGAAAGTCCATTCTTGACCTTGAAAACAGTCGCTGACAAAACAGTCTCAGCACTTGGCCCATTTAGTAGCTGTTCTGGAGCTTTTGACCATATCTCACATTTGTTTACGAGGTCAGCAGTGAACTTTCCCTCTCAACTTTGAAGTAAAAATGGGTGACAACTACAATTTCATGACAACTGGGCAAACTTCAACTGCTGACAAGAGCAACTACTAAATGGACCTTGTGAGATTGTTTTGTCAACTTTCAACCTTCTTTTACAGCATTGTATATATACTGTATATAGAGAAAAAGAGAGTGAACCTGTTAGGAGAGGTCTTGAAAATATATATTGTTGGGGCACTATAAACCCTTTGCACACACACATTTAATGAAGAGTATCTACAATGTGAGCTCAATATAAACTAAAATACAGTTATTATAGTGTTAAAACTAGATTTTAGGTAAAAATGTTAAGTAGTACAAATTTACAACTAACTAGATTACCAAAAGCCAAGTGAAACACCATGAACCTGGGATTTTAGGGGCCCCAAGGTGTTTGGGGGCCCGGGGTAGTTACTTATTTAAAATACTATAGGTGAGTAAAGTGAGATTTAAAATTTTTAAAAATGATTGTCTTAGTGATGATTGTCTCAGTAGACGTCTCACCTAGGACACCACAATGTCCAGACACGGCCTATTCTGACTGATTGGTAAACCAGCAATGCATCAAGGTTATAGTGCTAATGTATATAGTGTATATAGTGTATATACATAAAGTACATAAAATAGTGCAAATTTGTTGTATAAAACTATAGTACATATGACTCAGACAATTTTGATTCACATGACAAAGGGAACAACAGTTTCTAAAAGTATATTTTTTACCTATGTGTGTTGTTGCTACTGAAAAATGTAGCTGAGATACAGTTTTTTGAGCCACACTGTCTCATCCACCAGCTGACTTTCTAATATCTGCAGCTACATTTGTTTTACAAATGCACCATCTACTGGTTAATTTTGAACACAGCATCCGACTGTTGGACTGGCCCTCATTATCCAGGTAATCCCATTTTTTATTTATTTATCCGGAAGTAATTATAAATGTCACAAAGGACCCTGATCAGTAAATATTTATTCGAGGGACCTCCACCTAAAAAAAAATCACACAGTGCTGTTTGTTTTGATTCACGACAGTGAAGTGCAAATAGTAGATGAGGACACTGAGAACCAAATTTTCTTATATCTTAGGCTGTGATAGGTTTGGCTGCTTTTGAATTTAACTAACAGTGCAATTAATATATATTTTGTTTTCCTGGGGTGTCCCTGAGTCCATCCCACGGACCCCTGAAGGGTCCTAGGAAGGACCCTATAGACCGAGGATTTAGTCCACATTTATTTACAGGGACACTTGAACTACACTTGACTGAAAGGATAGCTATCACCGTTGCCATATAGTACAAAAGTACAATTCATTTAATTTAGATCCTTTTCAACATTTTGCACACGTTTGCCCCATCTTTAAGGTCTTACATGGGCCTGCACCTCCCCCACTGAGCCAGGTCATAATGCAGAAGGATAGTAGCAGCAGGGCAACAAGGGCAAATAAGAGCGGACTGTGTTGTACAATACAGATGTAGAAGTTTGGGCAAACAGTCTTCTCAGTCAGAGCCACCCACTACTGGAATAGTCTACCTATTGAATTAAGAGAGAGCACTAATTACCTAACCTTTAAATATAAACTTAAGATACAGCAAACCAAACTTACAATCACGAGTAATCATACTACATTATCTCTGACACTGCCTTTACACACTCTCATTGTTTTTATATATCTCTTCTGTAATGTATTTATATATTGTATTAAATTGTATTGTATTGTAGTACTTGTTGAAACATTGTACTGGTGACATTAGGTCACTAATTTGTAATAACCTGCCCAGAGACTACAGATGACAACTGCAGCACATTTACACTGATGTGGAAACTGAAATGTTGATTAATGTGCACTGTCCCTGGTAAATTAACAATTGTCATAATAATTTTAAAAAACTTTGTTATAAAAAAAACCAATGTGAGGTCTCCGTGTACATTAGTTTGGTTAAAACAGGGCTCATCTCAGCATATAGAGACAGAGTAATGCCTAAATGATTATAAGTGTGAAATAGCTGAAAAGCCGTGTTAGAAGTTTAAATCTTATTTTTATGATATGTTCAATAATCTTGTGGGCAGCGTATAATTTTTTAAGAGTTTGGCCAAATAAAGAAAAGCAATGTGTCATTTCTCTGATAATAGAGAGCAGGTTCACTATCTACAGTGCAGTAAGTGTCCTCAGACATGCAGGCATGAAATGTGAGGAATGAGAATCATGACCAGCATTCTCGAAATGGCCATACTGTAGTAACATGACGTGCCGTGCATTGCACCTAACAACTGTGCAGTCAAATTGTTGACTGTCTGCGCAGCGGATATCCGCGTTTTTCTCCAAGGTTGTGCTTTTGGTTACTTACGGTAAGGTGGACCCGCAGTGTCCACTAAAGGATCAGGTGATCCACTAACTACGAAGCGAAGGCTGACTGGGGAAAATGCAAAATGACATATAGCAAATGTCGGAGCATAATTCATTCACATTTTCGGCTCAATTTCGGACTTAAATCGCACCGCTGGAGCTCCAATGTAACGATGGCACGTTAGGGCTGGTGGCGTAACTGCGATTTTTTTTTGATATTTTAATTTATGATAAATCACATTCACAGACAAATATTGGTTTCAACATGGGGTTGTGCTACAGTTTGCGTCCCCGGCTCTTCGGGGACCTGAGCGGGTCTATCTCCAACGCTACCTCGGACTCGGACCAGCCTCCGGACGCCGCCGTGCCGACCCGCGCCGGGGGAGCTCGCCAGGAGGACACCGGGGGATGCGGGGAGACTTCGTCGCTACGCGGCGGCGGCGGCGGCGGCGGCGGCCCGGTGCGCCCCGGGGACCCTGCCAGGCTCTCGGCCGGGGAGCACCGCCGTGGAGACACCGGTACAGACGGTGTACTCATACAAAACGGAGGTGGCGGTGGAGGAGGCGGTGGTGGCGGTGGAGGAGGCAGCGGTAAGGGGACAGGGAAGGACCGCGGCCGACGCTTACAGCTGCTTCAAAAGACTAGCACCCAAAAGCAGAAAAACTGGGACAAATTGCTGGTGGAGGAGAAGGAGGCCGAGAAGGAGGCGAAGAAAGTCAGTAAGAATATTGACAGGGCGCTGAGGGAGCTCAAACGGGAGTATAAACAGACGCATCGGCTGCTGCTGCTCGGTAGGTTGTGTCCCTCTCTGTTGTTGTTGGACTAGGAAGGTGTTTTATTATTAGAAACCAAAACGTCCTGGCCTTTCCAGAAATTATGTCACTGCTCTGGCGAGGCCTTATGCCACATCTGTTGGCTGGCACTACCCCCTACGGCTGTCAATGACAAATGATGAAGATGGACGTTAGCCGCACACTCACTGGGCCTGCTGTCTAGTTAGTTACATTAGGGGTTATATGGAATTTTAAAATGCCAATTAAACATACTGTAGGCTATCTAAATGGACCAGTAGCCTATACAAACATTTATAGAGACCCCTTAGCTCCTGGCTATTGGAGCATATTTGCTCTGAAAACTAACAAAATAAAGTATAATATAGTAAAGGAGTACAAGAGTGTGACATCTGTCCAGGGACATCAGATAGAAAATAGCCTTTTGATTTACTGTGGCACAATTACAGTGAAGTTCAACAATAAATAGGAGAGTGTAGTATCATACATCGTCATATAGAGTATAGTTTAGTAGTATACAAAGATGTAAAGAGACCATTTAACTCTTTGAAAACTAGTATAGTGTAGTACAGTATAGTTGTACAGTGTGAGTATAGTGACCAGTAGTACAGTATTAGAGTAGTATAGTGTAAGAGAATCAATCCAGGGACTATGAAAATGGCACATTTACAGTAAGTTGCTTAAAAAAATAAATATATAGTGTAGTATAGTGGCCTATAGTGTAGTGTAGTGTAAGTATGGTGGTGTATTGTAAGTTATAGTTGTATAGTGTGAGTATAGTGGCCTATAGTATAGTATAGACGAGTACCTAGTTTTCAAAGAGTTAAATGGCCTCTTTACATTTTTGTATACTACTAAACGATACTCTATATGACAATGTATGATACTACACTCTCCTATTTATTGTTGAACTTTACTGTAATTGTGCCCCAGTAAATCAAAAGTACAGTACAGTACAGTACAGTATAGTATAGCATAGTGGCATATAGTAGAGTAGAGTACAGTACAGTACAGTACAGTACAGTACAGTACAGTATGGTATAGTGGCATATAGTATAGTGTAGAATAGTATAGTATAGTATAGTACAGTACAGTACAGTACAGTATAGTATAGCATAGTGGCATATTGTAAATTATAATAGTATAGTGGCCTAGTATAGTGTAAGTATAGTGGACTATTGTAGGTTATAGTAGTATAGTGTGAGTATAGTGACCTATAGTACAGTATGCACATTTAAAGTAAGGCTTTTCAATATATAAATAGTAGAGTGTAGCGGCCTGTAGTAAAGTAGAGTAGTATAATATGGAGTATGGTTTAGTATGCCTTAGTATACAAAGATGCATATACAAAGAGACCACTTAGCTTTGAAAACTATTATACTATTGCTAAATTCCACTCCTGGGGACCAATGCAATTTTATTCTATAGTATAGTAAAGTATAGTATAGTATAGTATAGTATAGTGGCATATAGTATAGTATAGTATAGTATAGTATAGTATAGTATAGTATAGTATAGTATAGTATAGTATAATATAGTACAGTACAGTATAGTATAGTATAGTATAGTATAGTATAGTATAGTATAGTATAGTACAGTATAGTATAGTATAGTACAGTACAGTACAGTACAGTACAGTACAGTACAGTACAGTATAGTATAGTATAGTATAGTATAGTATAGTATAGTATAGTATAGTACAGTATAGTATAGTATAGTATAGTATAGTATAGTACAGTACAGTATAGTACAGTACAGTACAGTACAGTATAGTATAGTATAGTATAGTATAGTATAGTATAGTACAGTATAGTATAGTGGCCTGTGGTGTAGTGTGGCATCTAACCAGGGACAGCAGATGTAAAACAGCCTTTTGACTAACTATAGCGTATTTACAAATAAGGTTTTTCATAAGTATAGTATAGTATGGCAGAGTGTAGTATAGTGGCCTGAAGTATAGTATAGTCGAGTGTTATATAGTGTAAATAGTGTAATATTAAGTATAGTTTAGTAGGCTATAGATTAAAGTATAGTATCAAATATATAGTGTTGTGTATAGTGGGTGTCTGTGAACTTTTACTTCTTGATATTGTGGTGGAAAAGTGGGTTTTGGTGTCGAAATGATCAATTGACACACATGGTAATTAATTAATTCCATGTTTAAGCATCTGTTTGAGAAAGATACCAAACACCTGCCTGTTACAGCTTCACACACAGAGAAACGCTTGCTTTAGTGTTTTCATACCTGTAAATATTGCAGTTTTTCTTAGCTGCTGTGTGGTCGTACTGCCATAAATAATCAATGATAAGGCCTCAGTTATGGCAACTTTTAAGGTGGGTTTGACATTATGTTTGGCATTTTATAGAGTAAATGATTACAATGAGTCAAGAACAGCAAAATCACAGGGCTTATTTCCCTTTTAGGTCATAAATTCTGTTAGCTGACACTCGCTGGAATCCCATTATTGATAGTTTATATGATTTATCAAAAGGCTTTCTAAATATCAGTCAGCAGCATTCCAGTATTGTCCCTGGACAGTTGAGTGTGTTTCTAGATAGAGGTGTTTCAGGCCAGACCTGTTCTCCTCCTCTAGGTTGGGACATGTCTCATCCACTGCACACAGTTAGCAGAAAGGCTCCAATACACTTTTACTAATTCACCTCTCCAGCTGCTTTTAAGAGTAGAAGCATTATTTGGATTGAGCTTGTGCGTTGTGCTATTTCATCACACATACAGGAACCATCTCTCGCAAACCAACACTGTATGTACATGCAGGCTAGAAATCAGAGGTCAGTGTTTAACTTCTAAGAAATGAGCCTAAATGCAATCTCAACTACCCTGATGAAGATAACAGTGCTTAAATGTTGGCACTTTTACAATAAAAACATAAACATAATTCATCCGCTTCCAGTTTTGACAGTGTTACGTCACTTCATACCATGTTGCATGTATCTGCTTGACTTTAAAAGGTGTTATAATTGGTTACTTAATATAATAAATGGCGAACAGTTTAATGTCCTGAGTAAACAGCAAAAACAATGTCACACAGGGAAGTGTCACACATTCTTCCATGAGCCACTGTTAAAGTTACATCACAATTATTTTCAGAGCTATCTGTCCTGGTTCACCCAGGAGCCTCAACATGAGCCACAGGCCACTTCTGGTTTTTCTTAAGAGGCCTTCGGGACTTTATACCCTCCAGGTCTCCAGTAGGACTCCTGTTGCATGCCAGAGGACTGAGGTGGTTTGTGTTCCTCTGAAAGTGGACACCTTTCAAATAGTGTTACATTTCAAGGCAACGTATGCTCGCTAATCTGGGTCACTTTATCTGTTTGTATTTGCTGCAGGTATTTAGTTGAATAATGATAGCCATAAGGGAAGTATTGTTTATCCTAAATGGGCAGCTATGTTCAGCTTGTGCTGGAGCTGGAATCCATCAGATTTACGGTTACTTACATTTTTAAATGTTTGGTCGTATGGAATCAAATTTTTGGTCTCTTACAGTACGAGCCACAAGTTGGAAATTTACTGCAATCAGAAAAATTCAGGATAGATTATTTAAGATGGTTGTAAAATCATTTTAGTGAATGTCTCATATTGTAAAGTTTTCTTCTCAAAATCAGGATTTTCTTGGTGTTTTGGAAATAAACGCTTGTCTCTTACAGTATAAACCACAAGTTTACAATTGATAATTCACACTCAGTTACTACAGTTTGGAAAAATTCAGCAAAACTCGGGATAGGATTTATAAAAAAGGCTAAAAATCACAAGATAATTTATATTAAAGATCTCATATTTTCAGTTTGAAGGATTATTTTGATATACAGAATGGTACAGGTACAGAAATGACAAAAATGTTTTTTCTGGTACCTAATTTGTTTAATGTACAGTTATTCAATGAATATGAAAACTAATTCTCATTTCTGACAGACAGGACCGCTACGATACTGAGCAGATATCACCTGATTTAATTCAAATTAGGTGCAGTCAAATCCGCTGAACTGAAGCTTTGTAAATCAAATGCTTCAAAGTGGCCCGAAGATCAAAATCAAGTCTTGTTTTCTTACTATATTAAGATTTCTTTTTTTTTACTTTACTTATTATACATTGAAAATAATGTTTATATTAGAGGTGGAACAATCTTTAAGTAATTTTACAGCAAAAAATGTCAAAACTTCACTGTTTCCAGCATTTCAAATGAGAGTGTTCGAGTTTTGGACTGTTAGTCAGAGAAAATAAGCAACTTGGGCTCTTATGAATTTTTATAGGCATCTTTCACAGTTTCCTTACATGTCATAGACTGAACAATCAATCGATTAATCGGCAGATAAATTGATAAAGAAAATAATAGTTAGTTGCAGCCCTAATTTAACTGATTGTATAACAGATATAAATCTTATATGTCCCCAAAAAGGTTTCTGACCATGTTTCTGTGCTCCTATTGAAGTCTTAAAGGAGTCCAGCTGCTCCCTTCATATTTAACACATCTAGGTAGTTCTCGAACCATCACCAACCAAATTTGCAAAAGAAGATTGTTTATGTTAATCAAAATAAGGCCCAGTTGTGATGGGAATACTGGAGTTAAGTTGCCTTAAAATAGAACTTGTTTGTTTTTTAGATGAGGGAAGTCAAGTACATGATATATTCCGTGTTCATCAGGAAATTTCCATTCACGTGGGTCATTAATATGGACTCTTCTAATGAACACAACAAACATTGTCCTATTTTAAGACACTGTAAAATGTAACTCAAACCAATTCCAATTTTTACAAACTTATTATAAACACGTTTGCGAGGACAAAAAATCTAAATTCCTTTTATAGAGTTCCTTTAGTTAATGAATACAGGAATACAGGGATGGGAACTGGAAGCCAAGTTCCTATTATTTCTTGGAAAGGAAGTAACTTTATTGTTAGGTCTCTTGGATCAGATTCTGTACAGGCCTGTGATAATATCTGTTACAGCTTTCCCTAGATGTCCTTAACTGGCTGTTTCATATCTCAGCCTTATCACCCTTCACGAGCCAGAACAACAGGCTGCTAGCAATGCAGAAGACTCGACCGAAAAGATCACTGAAACGAAGTAGGCAGGTTGTAGCCAATGAATAGCTTGTTGGAAGTCACTTATTGTCATGTTTTTTCTGTCGCCTTTGTTTTTTGTGCCTCTATCCAGCAAACCATATTTTAGAAGAGCTTACTCATCCACAGAGGCACACAGTGGAACATATAGCCCTGTTGGCCCTCCCTCTTTAAATACAAGTAGAGTCAGGTGAACTTTGTCTGTCTAAATGGGTTTTATCATTGACCATTGCTGAACTTTGCTACTAACTGCACAGAGTTCCTGGTTGATGTAATGACCAACAGGAGATAGTGGAGTATGAATTATTGTCATGTTTATGACACTGATAGCAGGGCCGCGATGTGAATTGTCTTGCTACCTGCACCAGCTGAATGAAAGTGAGCCACACCAGAAGGACATTGGACTATGTTAGTTCTCCAGGTTTTGCTTACTGTGTAATTTACGCTTTATCAAGAGCCTCTGCCCTAAAAGAGAGCGCTTCAAAGTTCAGAAAAAAAAAATCAAGGAGGCTAAATTTAGCTGGATATCATTTGGACATGTGGCTTTTTTTTTTTTTTACAGCACATGCTTCAATTATAGTTGTAGCTTGTAAATAGGTGTGGAAGATTTATATATAGAAAAACTCTATTAAGCGTCAGATATTGTTTGATTTACTGTAACAGTCCACAGCCAAAAATCCCATGTATCTGAGTGTATTTAATGCATTTATTAAAGGGTAATAATGTAACAGAGAATCTGTTTCTCTGTTTCTGTACATTGTTGTGAGTTAACGGCCTTACACTGCCAGGATACTGGAATTAAACTCCAAACAGTGTGGCAGTGTGGTTGCTATTTTCCAAATCAGGTCTGAAAATAGTAAAAAACGTCTTTATCAGGCTTTGAATTAGGCAGAATTTACTTGTAGTTTAAATGCAGTGTTAACCTTAACAAATTCACACCCCATTTCAGTCAAGTCTAGAGGAAGACACAGCAGGCTATATATAAATATCAGGCATTACTTTGCTTCCTGTAAAGGATGATAAGTTATGCATCAGAACCTAATTCTATATCATTCATAGTGAGCTGAGACATTAGCCACAGCACGTATGCAATGCTGCCTCTAACCACTAGAGAGTGATGTGGGCCAGTCATTTGTTTTGACCTTGCTTTCTAAGGTGGGGAGACAGGATCTCTCTCTCTCTCTCTCTCTCTCTCTCTCTCTCTCTCTCTCTCTCTCTCTCTCTCTCTCTTTTGGTAGAGGTGTTGGGAAGCAGTGGTGGTTATATTTTCACACTGCCATAAATGAAGTGAACGTTCCACTCTTGATTTGCATGATGCACAACTTTGCTGCGCTCATTTCACTACATGGAACTAGTATTTGCATTGTGTTTGCATAACGTGGACAATAACAGCACACTCCTTGTTATATGTTACACAAATAATCACTGGTGCTTGTCTCGTGATATTGAGTGATCTGTGAGCGCTGATGATATAGAGGATACAGTGCAGTTTATTTGTAATGAGCGTTTTCTGACCTGAATGCAGTAGAGTGAGAGTTAGCCTAGCATTAGCTTCAATTCTGAGGCCTGTGCTACCAAGTTTTAGCAGTTGCTCTTGAATGTCTTACCAAATTCATTCTCTTGTCTCACACATGCACACTGACAGAGACATTAATTGTGAAATATGTCCGCTTCTGCTGCCTACAAATAAGACGAGGGAAGTTTAAGTGTACTTTGCAGCGTTTGTTACTGACAAGCCTAACCTTAACAAACCCACACCTCATCGTGGTCGAGGTGAGAGGAAGCCACAGCAAGCTAAGCAAAAAGGTCAGACAATGCACACAACAGTGACAGTTTGTCTGTTTCCTTAGTCAGAGTTTTATTATTGTGGTGCATATTCTGTTTATTATTTGTCATATGTCACAAATATATTAAGAGAATGTATTTGTCTCTCAGCACACAGAAGGTGTTATGTAAGGACAGATAGGCGTACTCCCACATCCTTGATCTAGTGATGGTCTGTAGTTTAAAGTTCATTTACAGTACTTAGTAGTTTTTTTTAAATTCCTGCAAAGTCTGTAAAATGGGCACTAAGTGCAATTGTTAGTAATTTCTTTAACATCACTTTTTATTTGTAGAAAAGATGGAGCAGTTGTGAGACAAGTGTGTTAACTTTGTCCCTATCAAACATTGTTACTATACTGACAGTGTGCGCCGTTTTTTAGAAAACCTAATTATACTTTATGGTATTTTTTTATTGCTTGATGTATTATGTACTATAATGTTCCTGTACTAACCACTTGGGACTTAAAGTATTTTTGTGGGAGGCTCAATGCTGACTTTATAGTGACCCAATCAAACTGCATGTCATTTTTATCTCCTATGATATTGCTGCAATTTTACAGTAAGATGATATACTGTACAAAGGTCATGATTTTGCTGTGACATTTTGTATGATTTGTTAATCTAGCAAATGGAAGATAATCTTTTCACACTCGGGCCAAAAATGCAGTTGGCCAGCTAGTTTTGGGGGCTCAGAGTTTTGCTCAAGGGTACTTAAGCAGCTGGGGGATAGAATCGGCTTGTGACCCCACTTTCAAAAATGTACAGTATGTCTACTTGCCAGCCCTTGTTATGACCAGGTCAACCAATATTGTCGTTCTTCCTTCTCAGATTGTTTTATTTGAATGATTTTTAGAGGCCCGAAGAGGTAAAATGTACTTTTTGATCTTGTTAATCCTTTTGTGACCCCTTAAGTTGAGCCATTTAGGGAACCACTGGTCTATAGAATAGTTAAATGGTTATAAAAGGACCCAAAAATACACACGAAGAAGATGAAATACCCTGTTTGGACAGATTTTTGTTGTTAATTTATTGTCTTGGCCACCGTGGTAGAAGTACTCAAATCATCTACTCAAGTAAAAGTAGCAATACTACAATATAAAAATAATCCTTTACAGGTTAAAGTCCTGCATATATATTTATTTACTTAAGTAAAAGTACAGAATTATTATCAGCAAAATGCACTCAAAGCATGAAAAGTAAAAGTACTCATTATGCACCAGAGTGACCCCTGTCAGTTATATTATTGGATTATAGCAATTTGCTTTTGCAACTGGTCGAGGTGGAGCTGATGTTAACTACTTTATGTACTGTTGGGTAGTTTAACATTACACTGCATCATATTTTATAAACTGATCATATATTTTGAATGTCAAATCTTAATCTGCAAATACTGTAAGTCTATTGGACAAAAATATAAGGAAGTCTAAAGTATCTTAAGATAAAGAACAAATACCTCAAATTTGTACTCTCACCACTGCTTTACTTTACATTAATGAGTTGCAATTGTGACATATTAATTTAATCTGAATATATATACTGCACAAAAGGGAACTTGCAAAGATTAATTTTGGATATTACAGTGGCTACAATTGGCTCCTTTTATGAATGACATTATACTGACATTAAACTAGTCCCAGTGCTGGAAAGCAACAAAATACATTTACTCAAGTACTGTATTTCAGTACAATTTGAAGGTACTTGTACTTAAATAATTCTCTTTTATGCTACTTTATGCTTTTACTCCACTACATTTGAGAGGAAAATATTGTACTTTGTACTCCACTACAATTATTTGACATCTTATAGTTATTGATACTTTACAGATTAAACATCTTCATAAAAAATATATCATCTTACAAAATTTGAAGCATTGCTACAGATGAAAATGACCAACACTATACATAAAGCAGTTAACATTTGCTCCAGCTCAACCACGTGCAACATTAAAATGCTGCTTGCATGTTTAATGCATCAATAATAATAATCCAATAATATAATATGTATAGTAGTATAAACCTCTGATTTTGCATACTTTTAATACTATAAGTACATTTTGCTGATATTATGGTTGTACTTTCACTGTAAAAGTAAAATCTTAAATGTAGGACTTATACTTGTAATGGAGTATGTTTACTGCAGAGAGAGGTGAAGCCAGTGTAAAAATACTCCAATACAAGTAAAAGTGCTGCATGAAAAAAAAAAAAAGTAAAAGTACATAAGTATTATCAGCTTGATGTAGTTAAAGTATTGCAGTAAAAGTAGTGGTTTGGTCCCTCTGACTGATATATTATTATATATGACATCATTAGATTATTAATACTGAAGCATCAGTGTGTAAGCAGCATGTTACTGTTGTAGCTGCTGGAGGTGGAGCTAGTTTGAACTTTATATACAGTTAACTAGTTTAGTCCAGTGGTTCCCAACCTAGGGGTCGGGCCCCTCCAAAGGGTCACCAGATAAATCTGAGGGGTCGTGAGATGATTAATGGGAGAGGAAAGAAGAAAAAACAAAGTTCTGATACACAAATCCGTTTTGAGTTTTTGGACTTTTCCCCTAATCTTTGATTTTTGCTGAAATATTGGATCATTTGAACATTTATTGAAATGAAACCATGTGAGAAGTTTAGAGGGAAAAATCACTATTTGGTGGAGCTGTTAACAACTCATAGACATCTGAAATGTGACCCCAACTACACACTGCTTTTTGTGAGACGTCAAAAGTCAAAAAGGTCTGAAACCACTGGTTTCATCTTTAACAATGTGTTGTATTTTAAAAGCTTGTTATATTATCCATTGTGTCAAATCTTCATCTGAAAAGTAACTAAAGCTGTTAAATAAATGTAGCAGAGTAGAAAGTACAATATTTCCCTCTGAAATGTGGTTCAGTGGAAGTATAAAGTAGCGTAAAATGGACATACATAAAGTACATTTAAGCACCTCAACATTGTACTTAAGTACAGTACTTGAGTAAATGTACTTAGTTACTTTGCACCACTGGGTGAAGCCCAGTTTATCAGGGCCACCTCACTGACTGGAGGCCAACAAGAAGCAGAGACCCAGCCCCTCTGTGAAGCAGCACAGAGCCGTCCGGGTTTCCACCCCTCCGCCGATTAGTTTGATAGCAGGATAGCGAAGGGCTAAATCGGGAATGGCTCCTCTCCCCTTTGCCACATAAGTTATAAAATGCTATATCAGTGCGGGTTGTTAATGTTACAGTTTAACGCAGGTTTGTTTTCCACGGTTACTTCCTGGTGCCACAGAGAGAGGCAGTGCTGAGTTAAAGAGACAGAAATACTGATAGAAATTCAGATAGAAAAAAAAAACAGAGAGAAGAGAGAGGGGCTGGAGAGACGCGATAGGAACAGTTGACTGGATTCCCAGAGATTGAAAACCCTCTCTCTCTGTTCTTATTTATTTATATTTTTTGACATTTCTTCGTTTAACCGGCTCGTTATTCTTCGTTGGTTTGTAAACTAACAAACGGTTTGGATGACGGTTGGCTGCGGCTAAAGCGGAATTGTAACGGGGAACATATTCCTCCCTCCGACGGAGAAGCCTCTCGCAGAGATTTTTCTTTCTTTTTTTTTTTTTTTTTAACAGTCGGCTCATTCCTGTATTATTTTTCAAAACCCACAATATCCTCCCAGGTGTTATTTTTCTTTACATTTTCTACGATTTCACAAGGAAGGGTTAGGGCGACGGAAGATGGGTTGTTTGGGCAACAGCAAGACTGAAGATCAACGCATCGACGAAAAGGCACAACGAGAGGCTAATAAAAAGATAGAAAAACAGTTGCAAAAGGAAAGACAAGCGTATAAAGCCACACACAGGCTCTTGTTACTGGGTAAGGCTGATTTATATGTGATGGCTCTCAGAAATGTAAGCTAACCGTAATCCCTTTCGTTTAACCGAACACGTAGCCCCATTTGACAGCGCTTGCAATAATATGTCATGGGGGTGGATATTGATGGAAGCGAAGCTCCAGAGCCCACAATTAACAGGCTTCATTTCCAAAACGTTTGTCCGTTTGGGGGGCTTTTACGCTAACCAGGATGTCCCTTTTTCGTGGTTATATGGTGACATTTTCTGTATTTCATGGTCTATTTTCGAAGGTGCGGGAGAGTCCGGAAAAAGCACCATTGTGAAGCAGATGAGGATCCTACACGTCAACGGCTTCAACGCAGAGTGAGTGCTGTTCAGTACACTTATTAAACAGCTACATTAACGGCTCAAAAATCATATTAATGCTTATTCTCCTGGCTTCTCTCCTAATGAATAAGACTGTCGAGGCCAGAATATAGCCTGTGAATGGATTTTCCCCAGGCACTGCAGCGCCTGTTGGGCCCAGTATCCCATGCAAAGCAGCTAATATCCCCCCCCCCTCCTCTCTCTCTCTCTCCCTCCCCTCCGTCTTTTTTTTTCTCCTTTTCGTGTACATGTACAGTTATCATACATATGTGAGGATCTCAGTGTCACACAGATGCCAAATTCAGTGTTTCCTGTTTCATGTGAGAGGGTGAAAGGTTGTGATCGACACAGGCCTATTGATGATTTGTTTTGCTGCAAGGCCTTGCATGGCATTGATCTTACCACTGGTCTATTTTAAACAGGCCTAGTACATGTCAGAGTCCTGTAACTGTATGAATATCCTCTGTGTACATTCATTTAAAGTATTTATCTAAGGGAGGCTGGGTTTTTAGGCGATAGGGAGCATGATCTTGCATTTTTAAGATTCAAAAAATGGAGAAAATCTTGACCACGCCGCACCATATCTCTTTATTTTTGCAATTTACTGAACCCCTATCCTGCGTTTCACTGATACCTGCCCTCCCTCTGGTACATACCCCCCCCCCCCCCCCCCCCAGCCCTGAGCACCTGTATTGTATGCATAATTGTATTAGAATACAGTCTAACCTGGCAGTAACCCCTGCCTCACTCATGACCACCTTGACGATAAATCTTTTGTGGTGTGCTGTGGTTGATGTTTTCGTAACCGGTCGCCTCACACATCCATTCTGTCCCCATGCAGAGAAAAGAAACAGAAAATCCAAGATATTCGGAAAAACGTGAAGGATGCCATAGTGGTGAGTTTCATCTGTATCACTTCCCAAATGTGCTCAGCGTCTCTGTTGCTCAACCGGATCCCACTGCAATCCCATTTCGCTGATTATTATACGGGCTTACAATGAGATTTTTCTTGTATTTATCCTGATTAATGCTTGTTTTTTTTTTTTTGTTGTTGTTGTTGTTTTTTCTCCCCCCTCTCACAACTTCTGTAGACTATAGTGTCTGCGATGAGCACTTTAATACCCCCAGTCCCGCTAGCCAACCCAGAGGACCAATTCAGAATCGAATACATCAAAAGCATAGCACCTCTCTCCGACTTTGACTATTCACAGGTAAGACATTCATAAAGTTTGTGTGTGTGTGTGTGTGTGTGTGCACAGCTAGTATGGTGTGTGTATATATATGTGCTTTTCAGTTTTTCTTAAAGCGCATTTGTGTTTAGGTGGGTGTTAGATGGTATGTGACAGTGTTTACTGTTTTTATGAGTCCTATGTCCAACAATTTATATCTTGCTGATATAGCTCAGGGGTGCCAGATGTAATTTTGACTCAACAGACCTAATGTTTCTTTATTTTACTCCTGTTCATAAGGGTGGTTAGGAGTTGCTTTTTTTTAACAAACCAACAGTAAAGGCATTGTCTTGTCTCTTGAAGGACATGAAGTTGAACAATGTCAACTAACCTGTCTGAAATCAACAAGTGAGTTGATTCATGTGCTTGCTGGAGGTTTGATTCCTCCTTCGTAGCTGGAGCCAGATGTACTGTATGTGGATTTGGAACGCGAGTCGGAGCACATGGGATTCTTTTCAGTGTGTGATCAGCCATTCGATAGCGCGGGGTCATGTGTTGGAAATGTAGATAATGTTTTACATAATTTTGAAAGTGTTCCTTGTTTGACACCGGCCTGTGCAGCACCGCAAAACAGGAATGACAAATTAATATAGAGCTGTAGACAGACTGCTGGAGGAGGTTTGGAGTTTTTAGAGTTTTTGTTGGCATCTTGATAAAAATGTTAACATGTTACTATCTAATGGAGGAAGTACAGGGTTATTTCGCCATTTTGTACATTGATCAGCACTTTTGCTGTTTCTTGTATTAGAGTTAACAATGATTCCTACTCCTATCACTACAGTACTAAGCAATTTTTAAGTGTTTAATTGTTGCTTTCTTATATAAAAGAATATTTAGAGATATTCATACATGGTTTTGATCTCTGCTGCTGTATGGTGAATACATTTTCCAAGAAGACCTTAAAATCTGGCCAATGTTGAGGCCTTGTGGACTGATTTTTATTCTCAGGTGTGATCAATACCATCATATATTACTTTGCTTTGTCCTCAAAGTGGTGTTGTTTTTTTTCATGGCCAATTTACATGTTAGCATGATGTTTCTCAGCCTCCTTCTCAGCAACTTGGTTTAATGGTACATCACAAGAATACCCATTTAAAGGGTTTGGGTGTTAATTTCCTGACAGGGCCCACTGTGAGTGTGTTAACAGGGCAGCAGTAGTCTGCGCTGCTCTGATGTTGTGTTGTGTGAGGGTCGGGGCCATGGGGGAGAGCCGGCGTTGAGTTCCCAGGCCCGGCCAGGCCAAAGGGAACAACATGGCTCTGTTTGGAGTGTCTGTGCTTGTCATCAGTCTCAGGCTTCACTTGTGCCGTCAGTGTCACCACTACATTGTCACTTAGTGCCACCAGGCATGATATCCAATACAGCAGCGCAGGAACACGGCCAATCAGTAACCTGTGGCTTTCACCTGTTGGCGCCGTTTTGGAAATGTGGAAGCATATTTTACCTGTAAACTTTTGGGGGAGATGATGTCATGGTCAGCCACACTCTTGATGAACATGATGTTGAATATGTTTTACAAGTTGTATTGTAAGACAGTATTGCTACAGACAGGAAGAAGAAGTAAGATATTTTTGGATTTTCTAAATTGAACTGAATGACTTGATGTAAAAGTTGTGGGTAAGAGGCGTTTAGAGATATGACATTTTCACTATAGCAACAACTAATGATGATTATTTTAATTTGCAATTAATCTGGTTAATTATCTTTAAAGGTCAGAAAATGGTGACAAATGCCAATCACAGTTGTCAAGGGCCTCGTGTTACATCTTCAAATTTCTTATTTTCTCTGAACAGCAATCCCAAACCCAAAGATATTCAGTCTACAATCATGTAAAACAGCCAATCCTTGCATTTTAGAAGCTGGAACCAGCAAATGTTTGGCATTTTTGCTTAATAAATGACTGAAGTGATTCATTGATATGTTCTGTTAATCAACTAATCATTTCAGCATATGATTTACCTGACTGAAATAAATACAAAAATCAGTACACTTTTTAAAAACCAATTATATATAAAAGTATCTGAGTAAGTTGGTCTCGAGGACGGGTCAGCCTTATTTCTTTGTTGTTGGTTATTACAGTAATGATTGAAATAGGGCTGCAACTAATGATTGTTTTCATTGTTGATTAATCTGCTGATTGTTTTGTCTATAAAATGGCAGAATATGGTAAAAAATGGCCATCAAAATTTCCCATAGGCCAAGGTGATGTCTTCAGATTGCTTGTTTTGTCCAACCAATAGTATAAAAACTAAAGATATTTGGGTTTTGGAAATATCTATTGACTAATCGATTAATCCTTTCAGCTCTAGATTGAAATCTTTACTGTTTTTATCGTAATATATAGCTACATACAGTATATTGGGTATCATGTGTTGGATGTGGTCTATCAGCTATCGTCATTTGAAGTGGCAGCTTACTAAAGGTTTTCCAGTCAAGAAAGTGAGCTTGTGAGAGAACAATGTTGTGGTGTGCTATTTCTGGTTATTTAAAATAAGAAGGCGACAAGCAACAGAGCTACGGGTGCATTTTGTCACGGTCTATTGGAGGTACGGTTGGTAGAGAAGTTGGTGTCTCTTCTATCAAACGATGGACTTCTTCCTGTTTAGTTTTTGAATGGTGACACTGAATTGTGGCTCCTTGAAGAACCACTAATTTTTGTGATTATGAAGGACTGAATACCAATATATGATCAATGTTGCGCCACCAAACAACAAAATGGGCCTGAAATTGCAATGTGCACACTGCTAATAGTCTTTTACACAGTAGAGCTGGTGTTGATATCTCTTTTGAAGTTTTGAAATTAGATTGGCATGAACCGTCATGACTGGCAACTTTGTAAAACAACAATATCCCCTTGTCCTGTATGTAAATCAGCATGCTTAGTTTAGATGGCCTTTAGTCTTTATCATCAAAGCATCCTTTTTAAAGAACCTTTTCCCTTCAGTAGCGAGGGATAACAGTAGGCCAGTGGAAAAGAAAGCACGGATACAAACGGTCGTCTATGCAAATGGAAAACAAATGCCATTGCGGTAGCTATGCTAGTCACCCGACAGCGTCCATCAACTGAAGTGGAGCAAATTCAAATGAGCCCCGGCCCTTGTTTTTTTCACTATGTAGCTTTCTCTCCATCAGACATGTTAAAGACTACATATAATCCTCTCCATTTGATGCTAAAACCAGCAGTGTAAATATTGAGTGGCATTTGAGACCTGTTAATGTGCATTGTATATACTCCCAACAAAAGGATTAGAGTTTGTTCTTGTGTTTGGGTTTTTTTTTTTTCCCTTCAAGATATGAGTTGCAGTCTGTTGTGGAAGGTGAGCTTCTCTTTTATATGTGCATTACCTCAGTCCAGCCCCACCCATTGTTGAACTGATCTACTTTTGTGTTTGGGTGCCGAACTACTGCACAGATGAATTGGGT
Organism: Scomberomorus guttatus; assembly: GCA_038419695.1. Classification (NCBI taxonomy): domain Eukaryota; kingdom Metazoa; phylum Chordata; class Actinopteri; order Scombriformes; family Scombridae; genus Scomberomorus; species Scomberomorus guttatus. The sequence goes on from CM076457.1 coordinate 10,378,627, forward strand.
AAATCCTACACAGTGGCTGGTTACACTTGTTCACACCCGTGACTGTCAGTGAGTGTGTAACTTTATTTAATATTGTCTGATGTCAGTTTACAGGCCAACCCAGTAATTATGACTTTCTATTAAGGAACATGACCTGCTTCTTGCTGCTTTTGTTCTTCACTGCAGCTGTGAAGGGGGAACGCGTCTACAGCAATCGCTTGTTGTTCAGGTTCTTGGAGATTTCACAGCTTCAGTCCTAGAAGTTAGTTTTTCCTCTAATTGATTACTTGTGGATCTGTGATGTGGGGCAAAGGGTGGCGAGGAGGGCTGATCCATTTTTGGAACGATGTTATGAAAGATGAACAGTCTCAAACAGTCTCTCCTTTGCTTTTGCTCTCTTTTTTGGCTAAATTTGTCTGTACTGTTTAACTGAAGTAACCCATGAAAGTCAGGTCTCTGTGCTGGGTGACTGTTATCTAACACAGATATTCTATTCAAATCCAATAAATGTGATGATGATTTACTGAGGAACTGGCCGGCTGATCGGCCGGCTATCTATGGAGGGATTTGAGGTTATTGGCCATTGCTGTACATTTTGCTTTAAGGCCAAAGGTCCCTTCAAAACTTTACCCAAAGGAATTCCAGTGTCCCCTTGCGACGGAAGATGCTGGCCACAACCCATTTGCTCCTCAACTTTGTTTTGCTTAGTCGAATCAGATTTAGGCCATTTTGTTCTGTGTCAGCCTGACCTATATGATTCAAGTGAAATATTACATCACACACCTAACTTGATTAACATTGAAAGCAAGCAAGTCGTAAAGCTGGAGCGAGAGCCGGTCCGAGCAAAGCCATCACAGAATCAGCATCTCATGGCTGGTGGTGGAAAAGGAGGTGGAAGTAGACTGGGAAGAGCACAGGAAAGAGTTAAAAAAGCTTGTGTTAAAGCAAATTCCCTCCTGGTCTCTTTCTGTGTTATCAGTTCCTCTGTAGGGCACTGCAGCACACACTGCATTTATTCAAAGGCCCAGTGTCACACGCCTCTGTGGAAAAGAGCCCTGAGGACCATACTCTGCTTCTTTTTTTTTTTTTTTTTCCCCTCTCTGCCCCTTCCACCCTCTACCCCTCGTTCTCTCTCCATCATGTCCCAACGCTTGCTAGCTCTGTTGGGCCCTTCCTTGGGTTTTTCAGCCCCTCGTTGTCCACTGGTGTAAAAATTTGGCGAGACCCGCAGAACTAATAGCAGAAGAATGTAATCGGCACAGTTAAATCTTATTGATATTAGTTGAGGTGGGTGTTGGGGTATGACTGCAACACAAGTGGAAGCAAATACAGGCAAGAAAGCAAATATGGCCCCATTTCCTTTGTGTGGCGTTGCAGGTAAATGCTTTGTTACAGTAAAACTTAAACTTATAATAAAGTGATGATATCTGGACATCACTTAAACATAGCCAACACGATAGCATTGCAGTGTTTAGGTTATTCCTGACTTGCGCCTGAAGTGTGACACTATATTCATCTGTAACAAAAAGTAAACAAATATTAATGTCTGTCTGTGAGACTTCAGCAGACTGGATCAGTGGATTTCCTCCATGTTGAACTTAATCACCGGATCTGCCGAGAGGAGATCTCCCGGAGCATGTGATCATTTATCAGGCTCTTTCTCCCTTCGCTCTGGTTCGGGGCTACTTTCACCCTCTCTCCACAGTCAGAGCGCAGAGCCAGTGCTGAGTGCAGAGTCATGTGGTGGTTCCAGGCTAGAGGAGGAGCCCATCGGAAAGACATGTGCACAGGAGGCGACGAGGGATATTAGCCCAATCATCTTTGTTTAGGGCATACAGAGTGTCCTGGGAAATGTCTCAAAGTCATTGATAAGATGAGTTCCCCCTCATAATGCTCCCCATTGTCCAGGAGCAGGAAGTCAGCTGAAGCACTGAGACTATGTATAGTCATTTACAGCATCATGCCTATGGATGGATTTTGCACAGCAGGAGTGCTGGCAATATTTGTGTATTTTTAGGAGATGTAATTAAGTCTTTCACTTTTTTTTTTCTTTCTGTATTGTTATCTGAACTAGATCACAATTAAGTAACAGCATCTAAGAGTACCACCTATGTTGCTTTAGCTTAGACTTTAGAGAAGAGAGCTTGTGACCAGAAAGTCATGAGTTTGAATTCATCGAATCGCTGGATAAACTAGTGTTGAGGGAGTGAATGAGAGACTAGAATCACCTCCTTCTGCTACTGCTGGGAGAGGTGCAAAGTGACTAATTACAAATACATACTATCACTCTATAGTTTATTAAATAGCTTTTTCTTCTACTTGTTAAAACAATATTTTAAAATCATGTGACTCTTGATGCAAAAACTTGCATCATATGACTCTCTCTTTTTTTTCCTGTAAGAGCAATATATGAGAAGGTGTTGTAATCGTGGCCGCCACTTTGAAGAGCATTTTTATTGAAATGTCTCAAGACAGGATGCCGCATTAGCTGTTTATAAGGTTACCATTTATAACCAAGTAACAGTCAAAGACGTTTTCACAAGTGCTAGTTTGTACGTGATCAAATTTCAGCCAAGTAATTTTACATGGATGATTCACGTGAATATATAAAAGTTCGACATTTGGTGAAATTGTGGTTAGCTTGGCTTGTGGTTAATTTAGCTTAGTTTAGCATAAACAGCTGAGGGAACAGCTAGGCTGGCTCTGTCCAAAGTGGAAAAAACACACATACCAACCTCTAAAGTTCACTAATGAACATGTTCTAACTGGTTTCTTTAATTCATATGTAAGTAGAAATGTAAAAAAATGACCATTGGTTGAACGCTTGGAACTATTTCTTGCTGTTTATACATCCACCAGCACGTTTGTGCTATGTCTCTGGCTGTAGTGTGGGTTACCAGATTGGGTCTGGGTGACAGGTTTTAGTACAAGTCCCTGCACAGGCTTGATGGTACCAAATTAATACTCCTGCTGGTTGGTGGTGCCTGAGCGAGACACTTCTTGGGACCCAGCTGCTCTATCTAAGCAGCTCCTTGACCAACAGTAGATGAAGGAGTAGCAGAAGTAGTAGAAGCCTGTGGTTGTGCTGGGCAGAAGTTTGTATGGATTATATTTATTGTATGTAACTTTGAAGTGTCATCCTGGGTGTAGTTGAGAAACAGTGTGCAGCCACGTTTTTCTCTGGATAGATATATATTAAAAAATGGGCACCGGAAGTCTCACACATGACACACATGAAGTCATTCACTTAATTGGTATATTTAGCTACCTGCTTGTCATGGCAGCACAGGTTTCAACAACTATAAGTCACATTTTCCAAGTACAAAGTACAGTTTCTCAATATTTGGAGAAGTAGTAGTAAGATACTACTCAGTTGAAAGTTATCAAAACCAAGACATACTAACCTGTACTTACCTGTATTTTTGACCGTGTGCATGGTTTTAGTGTTTGTGTGAAGGTCTACATAAGTAAAGCTAATTGTTTTTGGCTAAGCCCTTTTTTATATATTATACTGTCAGAAGACTTAAATTACTTAAAAAGTCACTGCTTCAACAGTATGAGTTTGAGTTCAAGGCCCCTGACCTTTTCCATCACGACATTGCTACAAGTTGTCAAATAAATGTTTTTGTCTGTTACGTGTTTCTTAATGTTGTTTTTTTTTTTTTCTTTTTCTTTTTTCACAGGAGTTCTTTGATCATGCAAAGAAGCTGTGGGACGATGAAGGAGTGAAGGCATGCTTTGAAAGGTCCAATGAGTACCAGCTCATCGACTGCGCACAATAGTGAGTTCAAACGTTAAAAGACATTTTGTGGTATGGTTTTTTTTTTTGTTTTTTTTGAGCTTTGGCTACTTACATGTTTACAAAAGATTCGTCATAACAACATAAGATGACGTAATCCGTCATTTGGGCAGCTATTATGTACTGAGAGCAAGACAAGTGAGGCTGGTTTATTTTTTATTTTTTTACAGCCTGTAAACGATTGTCACGTCCCCGCTCTGGCCGTCCTCTTTGTGTGGTGTTTGAGGTGAAAGCTCTGCAGTGTGTGCTGGTGTCATGTCATATATGAATATGGCAGAGATATGTTTACTCTGGGTGTGGCAAGGCAAGCAGCAGTTGCATTCGTCCTTTGGAAAATTATACATATATCTCCTCACGTCAGCATGTTTGACATTTCACCATGGCAATATGCAAAACCTGGTCTGGCCAGTATTAAAATGCCCACCTGCTGAATTCAGCGGGATTGTATTGATGTAACATTTGCTTGTAAATGTAAAGCTGTAATAATGTTATAGTTTAAATTTATTATGTCTGTGTTGGTGATGGTAATAATCCACTTGTGGAGTTAAAAGACTACATTTTAGTGTCTCTATGTGAGACACTAATCTATGTGGGTCATGATTTGATTTTGGCTCCTGTATCACCTGTATAGAGTTTTTCACAATTGTACAATTCTCCAGATACTGTTAGGAAATACTGATAACTGCAGTGTGGCAAGGCGCAGAAACTGATGCCTCTTTGCACGGTGCCCCAGATTGTTTGGAAGGTTCCTATAGTACCTTGGGCCACCATAGGGTGCTGGTTGTACACAGTGGAGGGCCCCTCTCTTGCCTGTAAAAGGAAGTTTGGATATGCAAAGTGACTCACTGATTACAGTGCTCTCCTTCTGCTTCCTCTCTGACTCACCTCTGGATTCACATGTAAATACGAGGACATGTACATGGTACAGACTCAGGAGTGCAGCCCGCTGAAAGTTGTCCCCTCCCATCCCAAAGGTTGGCTCCCTTTATCTCTTAGCGTTCGGTCAAAGGCACACTTTATCAGTGACTGGGGATATTGTCTTGTTGTCAGCGATCTGTGAGCCAGCATTACATGGGTGTAGTGTCAAGATGTTTTAAGATGGTATAGCACGTAGACAAACAGTCTCTGTACTCTTTTCCTGAATATTTTTCCGTTCCTTGAACATAAATTTGACTTCGGGTCAAGTCTTCCCTGGTTGCCCTGCCTGAAAGCAGCCTCCATAGAAAGGAGAGAGATAGTCAGGTGATGGTTGGAGAGTCACATGAATCTGTAAGGTGGAGCTGTTACAGTCCAGGGCCTGTGTTTGTCTTTGCTGCTCTGAGTCAGTCTGTCTGCGGTCGGACTGCACAATATTTAAATCCTGTGTTCATTTAAGTCAATATTCCAGTATCATAATGATACCACATAATATTGTGCTATTATAAACATTTAAAACCATCTCTTATGTCCTTGTTTCAACTCTGAATGCACTGGTCCTCTGGAAGCTTAAACCAGACAGAATATTCTGTATTGTAATAACTGAAACCACAGAGGCTTGGAACTAGTTCTGAAAATACAGCTGTCCTGTGACATGAGTAAATATTAACAGAGTGAAATTAAGATGTGGAAAGCATAGAAAATGTAAACATAAGCGCTGCTGGTTCATATATGAGAGTGCTTTTCTTTTCTTTATGCTCATTTTGTCACTACTACAACTATCCAGCATTTTTTGCATAGAGGTTATGATACATCTTCTCTTCTGAATCCAAAACAGTGTTAAATGACTGATGCTTATTTGTCAATTTCAAGACCGAACGCTCCTCTCTATCTGCACCCTCCTCCTCCCCTGAAGTCATTCATTTTTTTTTTTCTCCACATTTGATTGCCTCTCTCCCCTGCCCTTCTTACAATCCTCCTATCGCTGCCTCTCTCGTCTCTCACGTTGCTGCTCCTGATTGGTTAACAGCAGATGAGGAGTCGTACGTATGTTTGGCCAATAAATCATCATCGAGCTAACAAGTTTATATTACTGGTGTGTAAAGGAGATAAATAATGGCCGTAAGTTACAGCTTCATGTGGTTTAGATTTTGCAAATGTACAAATTGGGAATTCAGTTTTGACATGGTAAGTGATCATGCTGTAGTAGTGTGGTGGCTCTCGCTGTATATGTGAGAAAACGTGTCTTTGCCTAGTTGTCAGTTGCATTTCATTTGATGAAGCACACATATTATTTAACGTTGTGCATTAAATAACATAAAAGCCCAAAATGAACATGTTTTAAGCAAGCATCAGTGCCTATCCTGATTTTTTTTTTTTTTTTTTTTTGGAACATTTTCACATTTGAAACTCATTTTAAAATCTCCCAATTTAGTAAAAATATCTCAATAATCTTCTGTTGTCAGTGTTTTGTGTTTGATTGACATCTGGAATTTGTCAGACTGCGTGGCCTCTCACTTACTTCCTCTCTCAGTATTAACCTCTGTATGAACTCTTTGTATGGAGGGCATTCATAGATACTCTGTCCTACATGGCAGCAGACCTGTCTGTGTGTAAAGGCACACACACATGCACACACACACACACACACCTATTGTTGTTATGACCACTTAACTACACTAACTGTTCTCGGTCACTATCCTGGAAGTAGTGCAACACTGGCAGACGGCTTCAGCAGCCAACTGTGTTGAAAACAAGGGAGCAAAGTTCATAACGTTGAATTTTGGTTTGTTATTGATTCCAGTATTGTTTGATGAATATCTGCTTTTTCTGGCTTTCTTTTAAGTTCAGGAAAGACATGTGTGACTATGAGGGCCCGTCTGTCAGCTTTTCCCTTTTTATTTCTCACTGCTAGCCACATTGGAGCTAGCATTAACTCATCCTCCTCTTATAATGCCACAGTTCTGTGTATGTGAAGTAGGACACGTCTTGAATCATGAACATGATAAGAGTGCTTTCAGTCACTCTGGCTATATTAAAGAGGAAGTTGGCCTGCATATGGCTGTTTGTGGGAGGAACAGATTTGCAGGCAGCAACCTTACATGCTAACAGTCAAACACAATAGATATATTGTTGTGAAATCACTGTCAGATCAAGGGGGAAGACATTTTGGTTTTCTGTAACTATATGACGTATTTAGATGGTGTGAAGGCAGATTATATACCTCCCTGTTGTCCTTCAGAGACCTTGCTCCACTGGCAGATATTTTTTCCAGCAGGCCTAACGCTGGACAGCCCATTGGACAAAGGCACAGGAAATAAGTATGGGCCGATGGGGAGTGCTTGTTATGCCAAAGAGCATGTCCATATCGATGCTTTTGGAATCCTGTCACCCATTGATCCGCCCTCTGCATTGCACATTTATACGTTTTAAGAGCACAGATATGTGTCTGCCAGTTGATTGATTATGAGCTATTTTCAGCTGTGGCGGGCTGGTTCCATTGCAATGCCTTGGATGTGTCAACGGCAAAATCAAACACTTTTTCACATGCAAATCTGAACTCCCAGGCCTCTCGTGCTTTTTTTTTTTTTTTTCCTCCCTGGGGCAACTGTTTGTTGCAGTCCCCCAGCAAATATGACACAATTCATATACTTTGGTGTTTCTGACTGTAGTGGATGATTGTCATTCGGTGTTAGATGCTGTCTGTGGTATGGAGGTCTTCCTGTGTTGTGTGCTCAGTGATGGCGGAGAAGCCAGGCTGCAGCAGCAGCAGCAGCAGCAGCAGTAGCAGCAGTAGCAGCAGCAGGGACTGGGCCAGAGAAGAGCTGCCCTGGATGGTGCTGGAGCTGGAGTCTGGGAGTGTGACTAAAGAAATGAGGCTATGAAACAGCTGAGCGACACAGCTGGGGTTTATTCCTGCAACGAGAATGAGGCCTGGGACAGAGACAGAGCTGATGCTGGGTTAGGTACAGGAGTGTGATGAGGCTGGAGTTTGTTTGTTTTTTTTTTTGTTTTTTTGTGATTAGATATGATGTGCCTCTGAACATAATGAGTGGGCCTCCCTCTGTTCAGTTTGTGTTAAAAGATCACCAACTATTAAAGCAACACCATGCTTTTTGTCTGAGCTTAATACACCTGGAGACACTGATAGATATGCAAAACTTTTAGAAAATGAATCTGCAGCTTTTTTGATTGTTGCTTGTTAAAAAACGCCAAACAGTTCCAGCCTCTCAGCTGTGAGGGTTTGATGTTTTCTTTGTCTTATGTGAGGTTAAACTGAACATCTTTGGATTTTGGACCATTGCTCAGCCAAAACAAGCAATGTGAAGACATCACCATGGGGCTTTAGGAAATGGTGTTGGACACTTTTGTCTATTTTCTGGCATTTTATAGACCAAAAGATTAATAGAACAATCAAGAAAATAAGTGTCAGGTTAATTAATAGTGACAATTAGTTGCAGCCCTACTTAACTCACCTAAATGTTACTAATACTTTTGTACGTCCCTGTTCTTTCAATCCAAATGATCATCCCTCTACAGTCATTAATCCCCACAATCCCGTCCAGAGTGAATGGTGATCACACCACACACGCTCCAGTAAATACACACATGAATGCACAACGTACAGGAAGATGAGACTTGGCCCTGACTCACCCTTCGTTCTGAAACAAATATCAGATTGTTCTTGCTCTAGCCATCCAGAGATATTCACGCTTTTTTGGCACCTCGCCACTGATCCTAATGAGGATTAAATGAAAGAGCAAAGATCAAATATTGAGGAAAAGTGTAGGCTATTCAGGGCGGATTGGAAAGTGGGTGTCATCATTGCACACTGTTAGAAGATGTTAATCACAACAACACGTCCTGACTGTAACTGTGCTTAGAAAAGTGAACTGAAATTGCTGCAGTCTTTTGGGATGATAAGCATTTGTTGAATCTGAACTTGCACTTGTGCTTACTGGATACTTGAAATAAACGTTGTTATTTGGCAAGTTGTTGATGTGTAATTGAGGATTTTGAGCACCCTGTCTCGTCCCTTCTGTCAGGAGGAGGACTTTTTTTCAGTATCTGATAAATTATGGAGTTACCTTGTGTTTTTAATTAAATAAATTAAACTAATGAGATAAGATTAAGGCAGTTTTCATAGTGATTTAAACTCATTGCATCACATATTCTTAAAATGTGCGAGGAGCGTTGTAGGTAGGGATGTAGTGTGGTGTGGTACAGCTGGAACGGGACAGGTCTCCAGCAGTCCCAGAGTCCTGGAGATGGGGCTGCGGATAGACATCTGTAAAGCTGGGGCCTGGTTCTTGGCCTAGACTGGTTGGGGCTGGGGTGTAGTGCTGGTCACGGGACTCTGTCACCAGCCTGGGGGCCACTGACACAGTCATCTGGGGCAGTAAAGTGCTAAGAATGGCCGGCATTGTCAGCCAGCCCCGGCCCCTGAAGGGCCTACAGAAACAGAGGGGCTACGCTTCGCAAACAGTGGCTTTCCTCAATAAGGAGCCTCTTCTGTTCACGGAAGAGCCCGAGAGAGCGATATTTATACACCGGCTGCATGTCACTGCTGCTTTTTTCCGTCACTGTTAAGTTGCTTGATTTCTTCATGTTTGAGCTGATTTGATGTCCATGAGGCTGATCGTGATCTCTGGGTGTTCCCTACATGTCTGAACTTATCTGTATGTTTTTTTATATCTCAGTTAGTTTATGGCTTTCATAGTCCCAATAATCATTTATGCACAATGTAGATAGTATGAAGCTAAGAGTTTATGATTCTCTTTCCCAAAATATCAAATGATCTGTGTCTGTAGGATTCATGATGACAAATTAATGGCCAATCAGAGGACTCCATACCTGTTCTTTACTAGAAACTAGTGACACAGTGATAGAAATGAGTGAGGAATAGGAGGATTTCGGTAAGAAATGTAATGTAATGTAATGTTTTTTTTTTTTGTTTTTTTTTAAGTGAAGTATCACAAACTCTTGTCTTAAAACAAAAATGGTGGACAGCTGAAGTCACACTATGTAGCAGCACCAACTTGCTCCAACGCATCAAAACAATGAACGCTACAGAGAAAAAGAAAAATCAAAACTCTTAAGCAAAATGCAAAGCAGCTAGTAAAGTGTGTGCCCCAAACAATGCTTGTAAAACGGCACCAGTTTTATTTTTAAAAGTGCTTTTGAATGCCTTTTTTTTTTTTTTTTTTTTTTTTTTTTTACTATTAATGTTTATCTATTTTTTGGTATGCTCATATTTTTTGAGTGCTTGATCCAATTCCAGTAAACAAACTCTTAAAAAAGCAGATTCTGCGTCTGTGCTTTTAGCCTTTTTAATAACAGAATAAGTGATGATAACTCAAATATTTATGATGGCGCAATTCAAATCATAATCATAACCACACCTTTCGTAAGAAATAAGTACTTTCTTCATAAAAGCAGTCATAAAAAGCCTTAATCCAGATTAACAAAAACCTTTGTGTCGCTTACTAAAATCAGATGACCCTGCTGTCAGCTGACTGAGGAATAATCAAAGAGGGCACTATGGAAGTGTGTGTGTGTGTGTGTGTGCAAGTGTTTGAATATATCTGTGAGTGTGTCGTTGTGTGTTTGTGAGCATGATTTCTGAGGAAAAGGAAGGAGTGGCTTTGAGCTGAACTGTAGAATCTGATCTACTGGAAACTCAGTGGGACTCCATCTACACAAACCACTGTCCTTAAGGTTGTTAGAGCCCCCTGTGGGACTGACTGACTCTCTCTCTCTCTCTCTCTCTCTCACTTTCCCTCATGCTCTCTCTCTCTTTTTCTCTCTCTCTCCGTCTGTCTATTGAGCCCTCTCTTGAGGCCAGAAAGCGACAGCAGAGAGGATGTTGCAGAACACATGAGAACACATGTCATTCCCCATATGAAGCCTTTTCCAAAGTGTAAACCTTTTTTTTTTTTACAAACATTTAACATCTTCAAGTTTAACAGTAGGGTGTTACTGTAACTGTCAAATGGCCTTTTCTGTCTATTAGGTAAGTTTTTTTTATTAGTAGAAGTACTGTGGATGTTGTTGGAAGTTAAAGTTGTGGATGTTGAGTCTAGAAATCTCTCAGCCTGGCCGGGCATTTGGAAACAGTTAAGACAGCCTAAAGCTGCCCAGCATAGCATGCTACATATCACAAGATTAGCTACACTGCCACTGTGTTTTTATTTTGTTTCTAGAGACCAGAGGCTCTGACAGTCCCGTATTCAGTTTAGTCAATGAGTTGAATCATATTTGAAAGGCTGCACTGCAGAATGGAATAAAAGATATATATTTTCAATAGTATGTCTAAAATGTAAATCTTATCAAAAATGCGAGAGAGTATGAGAGGCTTTTTTCTTATAAACAAACTTTCAGTTCTGTGTTGGATATCAAATGAGCAAAATGGTTTCACGTTTCAATTGTTTTTGTGCCGTGTTAATTGTTAGTTTCGTCTCTCTGATCTCTAACATGAGCTGTGTTGTGGAGAAAAAAAGGGAATTGATGTTCCACTTAAAGAAGGGGAATTGTAGCTATAAATAGATTTTTATTTTTGGGTTCAAATGTGCGTCCATTTTAAAGGACAGACAGAGACACAGAGCGAGGCTAGTGAATGGCGGATATCTGCGAGTCTGTTACTGTGTGCCGACTACATACACACACAGACACACACACATACCTTTCTCTCTCTTTCTCACACACACACACACACACACACACACACACACATACACACACACACACCCTGCTGTTGACCAGGAGTGTAAAGGCACAGACTGCTGGAGGACAGCAGTGGCGCTGCAGGTTCCCTGCTCAGAGATTGTGGAATGGTCGTCCATAGACCCTCCTCCTTCTCCTCCTCCTCCTCCTCCTCCTCCTCTCCCTCTCTCTCTCTTCACTGAGGCTCCCCCTCCTCCCCCCCCCCCCCCCCCTCTGTCGCTCCCTTTTCTCCCCCCCTCCCCTTCCACCCCCCCCCCCTACCCCCCCCACCCCCCTTAGAGCTTATGTAAACTAGCTGTGGAGCCAGGGCAAGCTGAGGCTATTTTTAGCAGCAGCACTGCAGAGCAGAAACTGGCGGAGGGTCACGTGTGCGCAGCCGAATCAAAGGGAGTATCCCGGCAATGCGCTGTAAACAAAGGGAAGGTCAGTAGCAGAAGGTGAGACACAAAACGCCTCTGTGTTGTTGGCTTTGTGTGTTTGTGTGCGTGTATGAGCGACTACGCACTGCCTGGCCATACCTTCTCTTTTCTTAAAGCCCCGACATAAAACACATCATCGCGAGTGTATGAATGCACCCATATGCTTTCCTGCTCGCTCTGTCTCCCCCTACTATACACACACACATACACACACAGCTCCAACCATTTCTTCCACTGCTAGAGACAGAGGGGGGGGGGGGGGGGGGGGGGAGTTGAATTGATCAAAGCGGGGTTTGACACGCGAGGAGACATTTTGCTGTCTAATCATGACAGGGGCTCCCAGCTCCACACTCTCTCCCTGTTGCTGCCAAGCCGGCCTATCAGAGTGAGCAACAGCAGACTTGGAGCCATGCAAAATCCATCAAAAAAAAGCACATGACCACGTGTGTTAGCACTGACATTAGCATGTTTTGTATCACATGGGGGATTTTAAACCCTCAGCGTCTGCTCAGTGTTTTTGGCCCGGTTGTTCTCGTAGCTCAGGTTGTGTAGCTTGTTGGCCCTGGCTAGCAGGGAGGCTAGCAGTTAGCAGTGTCCAGCCACACCCAGGCAAAAAGGTCTCCCTCCACCTCGGCCACTAGTCAAACAAGCCTCAACTTTCACCTCCTGTGGAATGTGGTCAGAGTGGGTCACAGAGCTATTTATGGAAACCTTTTATATTTTTCTGTCACAGAGGTTTGTTTGCTTAGACAGTTTGAGCTGTTGGGTGTTTCATCAGGCCAGGCTGAAGGAGGTAGCTTGGAGGCTAACTTAAGTAAACATTTGGCTCCAGCAGGCCAAAGCCTTGGTTCGGCGGTTTGGTTGGGTTTCTGCAAATTCTCCATACTTACACCCACCAAAAAGATTTGGACCCCATCTCAAAGTGTCCTGACAAGAAAATATGTTATGTAAGAGGAGCATCCGGTTCCTCTTTGTATGCATTTGTAGTTCTTCTAAATGATACTGGGCCCTAAAGCAATATTTATTTAGAAATTTAATTCTTCCACACCTGGAATGTTTTTGCAGCTGCAACAGGTTAAACAAAGGCGTAATTTTCCTTTGTGAATGTTGGTTGTCTAATTTGTCTTTCTGTATCTAAACACTGGAAACGAGCTGAAAAACGTAATCCAGTTGTCATTAAGAAGAAAATTCTGTGCAACTGTTTTGATAATCAATTCATAATTTAAGGCATTTTTTGAGTAGAAATATGAAACATTTCCTCCGTAAATTGTGAGAATTTGGTGCTTTTCTTTGTCTTATGTGATGAACATATTTTAGTTTTTGGTCAGATAAAACAAGCAATTTGATGACATCACCTTGGACTTTAGAAAACTGTAACGGGCGTTTTTCACTTTCACCAATTCATCAAGGAACTGTACAAGTAAGATTAACCGATACTGAACATAACCAAAACTGTTCTGGAGTTTTGACCTTACTGATTTTGACTAAAAAGTATTAATTGTTTACCGTAATATCTGTAAACTTACCGCATACATACAGTAATGTGATGTCACCCCATTATCTCAAAGAGGTCTTGTAGTAAAAAACAGGCAGTTGTTGTGTTAGAAGACCTTAATGCTGATTGTGCTTTCATTGGATTCTACTAGCAAACAAATGAAACTCACACCACCTTTTATCTCTAGATACTGTGTTTGGTCTGCTACTTCTAATCCAGCATATTCAGAAAGTGCTGGTATATCAGTTCAGATTTTTATTTCACCAAATAACAAATTAAGTAGAGCTGCAACAATTGGCTGATTAATCAATTAGTCGATCGACAGAAAATGAATCTGCAACTAATTTGATTATCAAATAATAGTTTTCAGAACTAAATTCTCTTGTTCCTGCTGTTTGTCAGGACAAAACAAGACATTTGAGGACGTCACTTGGGGCTTTGGGAAATGGTGATCAACATTTTTTCGGTATCGGTAATGATTAAGTTAGCTGCAGCCCTAAAATTAAGAACAGTACTATTTTTCCGAGGATTCACTGGTATTATCTGCGGTACCTGTGTGCGTCCTCTGACCCTGTTTTCACCTGTTCACTGGCAAAGCAACGACACTGTACACTCATTACTCTGCATAGATATCCCACTAATCACCAACACATCAAATCACTTCAAATCTATTTCCCTTGATCTGCTGGCATCACAGAAACGACAGAGAACACTACCCTGGTAATATGTACACTAGCTGCATCCCAGCCTGCATAAAGCTGCTGTGAGTTTGAACCTGAGTCATCTCCTAATCAGCACTCTGTAATGGAGTAAAGGAGTGAATTTTTTTTGGTTTTCACAAAGCCGCCACGGTTTCGCAGTTACCACTTGGCCATAAAGCGTCATTTTCCGGCGTGCATCACGGTGGCCAGGCCCATCTCACGGGACTCCTATTGACTGCTCCATGACTTGTAACATCCTTATCAATTATCCCCACGGTTCAGCTCTCAACTCATATAACCTTTTGCGTCTAATTTATCACAACTGCGTCTTGTCAGGTTGTGACAGAAATCAGTAACATATAACTTGTCTTGTGTGTCTTTTTATATGCTATACAGTATACGTTACATTCCTCCCCTTCCGTGAAAATGTGACTTATTTTTAGTTATGTGCTTGAGACGGTGGCACTCTAAAATAATCTGTCTTCATAAGCCTAAATTTGCTTTGCCCTCCCACCAAACACACACACACACACACAGACGCTGACACACATACACTGCGGAAAGCTAGCACAGAGCATGCTTCTGCTTTGTGTTGATGTATGGGAGAGTCTGGGAATGGAAGGATACAAGTGCAGCCTGGCTTAGGAAGAGACAGGGAGATAGAAAGAGAGAGAGAGAGAGAGAGAGAGAGAGAGAGAGGAGTGGTATGGACCGACTGGGGTTGCCATGGGAACCCAGCTGCTAAAAGCAGGCAGGGTCAGTGTGGAAGAGAGGCTGTGTGCAGCAGGAGCGAAGGGATGCCACCCGGAGGCCAGTTTGTGAACTACACAAATAGCACGCGCAGGCCCTTGCAGCTCCAGTTCTGGATTTATTTCATTCAGCAGAGAATCCTCATGTTTAACATCTTCAAAATAAAAAAAAATGTAGAAGGAAATATCTACTTTGAACAGAGAATTTCTATCCTCCTGTGTCTATTTTGTTTATTTCTAATCGCCGCCCTGTTTAGCTGGTACAGTTCGGCTCAAGCTTATGCAATCTGCACTGATACTGTAGACACCCCCTGTCTGATATTAGTCATTGGTTATTGACTTTTGATTAGGGGAAAAGAGGAAAAGCTCATTTTCACTGGGTCACCGGTTGACTTGCAAGTGGAACAACTAATTTGACATGGAGGCTGCGGTTGTTTACGGGCGAGAGAATTGAAACCTGCTCAATATTGTTGATTAGACTATTTTTACTTGGTTTTCTATTTTTGGCGCAGACTAATTCAGTAGCTGACAGATAGTGTATTGATGTTAGGCTTCAGTATTATTTTAGAGGAACCCATAAGTCAATTTCAGTGTGAGAACTGTAGTTTGGGAGCTCCACATCAGGCCCTGCTGTGCCTTAAACACTGAATTTGGGGGCCGAGTCTATTTTAAGCAGAGGTAATGTAATGGTCCACGTAGACATTGAACAGAGACAAAAGGGCATTACAATGTATTTTACATTTTTATACAACACCTTTCAAAACCATGACTTGATGTGGCCCTGGAAGGCGAATTGGCGGCCTTGAGATAAAGCAGGCACTTTTGTTTACACAAGATTTGGTTTGACTTTCAGGAGTGTCTCCGTTCTTGCTCCTATATTTAGGAAGTACCCACTGAGCCGTTGATGGATTTGTCTAGTTTCAGATCCATCTCCCAAACTGCACAGTGTTCCTGTTTGGATGGATGAGTTGAACCCAGGGCTCAGATCTTTCCACCAGGTGACCAGGATCCTGCACAGCTCCACCTTCACTTTTTTTTTTTTTTTTTTTTTTTTGTGTGTCCTGCTGCACGTGGCTCTGTGTGCTGTACCAGCTCAATACTTCTGACAGTCTGTGTTATGTGATGAGCTGTGTAGTGCAGCTGGTTGTGTTAGGATACTGGATGTGTTTTGTAACAGAAGACAGATGAAGCATGAAGTTAAAGATCTCAAGTTGAAATATTAGATTACAGTTTGTTTGACAGACGTAGGATTATGTGAATACGAAAGTATGAAAAGTAGAGCTGAAACAATTAATGGATTAGTCGATTAATTGGCAACTATTTTGGTAATTAATTAAGGGGTTCAGTCATTTTTCAAGCAAAAATACCAAATATCATCTGTTTCCAGCTTCTTCAATGTGAGAATTATTTCTTTTTTATATTGTTGTACATTATATATGGAGGGGTTTGGGACTGATGGAGTTTTTTTGATTACTTCCTGACATTTTATAGACAAAATTATGAATAGATAATTATATCGGCATATGAATTGATAATAAGTAAGTTAGTTGTTAGTTGCAGCTCTCTAGGTGCAAATTTTAAATCAGGTGATTCCATTTTTTTTCTTTTTTCTTATATATATATACAAATGTATTTATTTAGTGTCGTGTTTAGTAATGGGCAGTCATTGCTGTGACTGTCATGTCCCTGAGATCATCTGTTTGTCCTACAGTGTGATCAGTACAGTGACGATGTGTACTGTTAGTTTTCCGTCAGTCATCTGTGGCCGATTCCAAATAAATATCATGGATTATTATTTTAAAGAGTTCTCTTTGGTCATGGCCAGATAAACATAAACTACAACTGAGCTACAGTAAACATCCATTACAGAAATATATGTACAGGCCCGAACCAAAACATTTAAATGAAGCTTTACTTTGCTACAAACAGTGTGATGGTGCTGCTGTCGTGTCCAGCAGCGAGTTTTAAAGCGCTGTCACCAGGCAGCTGGAGACTAAAGTGAAAGTCCATTATGCTGGCCCGAGCGGCTCAAAATATGGAAACTATTGATCGGATCCTCTGCACTGCTAATTAAAGAAGGTCCACTATTTGTAAAAAGTCAACCCAATTATCAAATGAGCACATGAGGCTGGATGCTGTTGGTTGGTGTGAAGGTTGCCTGTCTGTTGGAGTCTGTTGGAGTTTTTTTTTTTTTTTTTTTTTTTTCCAGTTGCAACGTTTCACTTTCTTTTCACATGTTCCCAAGTGACTGAACGTGTCCTGTCTCATACATACAGTTTATTTTGGCACAAATTAGAATGTTTCAATTAAATCATAATCATCTCTGCTTTGCTGCTTGCTCTTTTCTTTGCGAGTTGGCTGCTTCTTCCTGTTTGTAGCTTTATTTGTTTTTAGGCTTGTTTGTTTACTTGTTTGTTGTGGCTCTCTAAAAGCGACCTAAGAGCTTGTATCAGTGCTCTGGTTCAGGATGAAGCCCCTGTAGAGCTGGGTGACCCATGCCCCCGAGCCCCGGTATGAAGTGTTTTAATGCCCCCGCCTCTCAACTACCACCACCACCACCACCACCATCTTCTTCCCTCTACCCCCTTTCTGCTCAATGGGCAGCAACATGTGACCTGGACCACGTGGGGCTGAGGCCTGAGGCCCCCCAGCATCAACTGTCCCTCAACATATTGGTGTGTGTGTGTGTGTGTGTGTGTGTGTGGGTGAGGTTCTGGCTGCGTGTATTCATGCTTGTGTCTGTGTTTTATGGAAAGATGAGGCCAACAAACACAGAAAGACCAGGCCAAGTCAAGTGATACTGTCCACAACAAAGCCTATACATAGCAACACAGACTGGCCCGCAAGATGAGTACAATGTGTTTTGGCTAAATACAGAGACAACCCAGCCCTGCAGACAGGACGAGAGGGACTGTAATAGACACAATAGTAGTGAATTTTTTTTTTCAAATTCAACCTGCAGATGAAGAACAAACCGTATGAACAGTCATGAAATAGTAAAATGCGTCTTGATGTGGGGTAAATAAGAAATTACTACTGGATGTATGTGGTTTGACAGTTGTGAACAGACTTTTAAGTAAGAAAAACAAAGCACGGAAGTTGAAACAAAGTCATACCAAATTATAAATCATAATTTTATATCTGTCTGCTGTGGACACATTAATAACTGAGTGGAAAAACTGGCGGCCTGTTATCCCTCAAATCCACAAATTTGCATAGAATGACCACATCACATAAAGATCTCTGATGCCAGTAGGGAGGAAATTGAAGAAACCAACACAAACCACAGATTTCCCTGGACATGAAACCCAGCTCGTCTATTTGTAGCACTCGACCAGAACAGCTGTAGTCACTGAAAACTGCACCCAAACCTTTTGATAAGGCATTATCTGGACGGCCACTCGGTAATCAATGTTATCTTTTTCGCCGTTTTTTTTTTTTTTTTTTTTTTTTTTTCTCCTGGATCCAGGACCCTTGTTCTTTTTTCTTGCTGGGTACGAGGACTATATTTGGCTCTCCAGTGCTCTACCAATAGTACTTCTGTCACATGGCAGTCACAAAGCGCTCAGTAATTATAACCTAGCTAGGTTTCTGCAAGGAAGGCTGACTAAAAATACTCCTGCATTGTTGCAGTGATGGGGCAAAAGCTGGAGATTGGTTTTGCTTATGTTTTAGTGTGTGAATGTGTGTTTGTGTCTGTGTGAGTGGTTTTCAGATACAGTCTGATGGGTTTGCAGGTTTGTGTCTTTGGCTCCAGTGAAGCACTACTAATCTATCAATGCTGCTGAGTTGATTTCAGATGAGTGTATTTGTCTTTATGTAAAGATGATGTATGTAGTATCTATTATACAGTAGTGCTGAAACAAAATTTTATCAATTGATTAGTCGATGAGTAATGAGAAATGGTTTTGCTAATAGATTAATCATTCAGTTAATTTTTTGAAGCAGAAACACCAAATATTTCCTATTTTCAACTCATCAATCGTGAGAATTTGCTGATTTTTTTTTTTCTTTTGTCTTGCGTGATGATTAGCTGAATATCTTTATAGGTTTAGATATACAGTAGGTTAAAGCTGATATAACAAGCCATTTGATGACATCACATTGGGTCTTAGGTATCTGCGGTGGACATTTTTTTTTTTTTTCTGACATTTTATAGATCTAACAATTAACAGAGAAAAAACACGTTAGTTGCAGCCCTCATCCAGTAAGACTGAGCATACATTTTGAATGCATTTCCTACTTCATAAAACATTTACAAAGTCTTTTTGTGACTGTTTGGGGAAACCTGCATTGTTTACATGGGCTGCCGGTGTTGGTCTTCCCATTTTTTAACATTTTTTATATGCGTCGCTACGCTTTAGAGCGCCACCAACTGCTGATATGTGTTTACCGCCCTCTATAGCCAGCAGCATGTGCTTGTGACACACAAATGTGTCTTCATGAGATGCAAAAATATGACCACCCATTCATCAAAAACAAGTCGTCTTTAATGTTCATGTCTTCAGAGAGATTAAAGTTCAGGATAGGGTTAAATTGTAAAAAGGTCCATCAGCTCAGTTTTGCTGCCTGGCCAAAAAGTAACAACTGTTCAAAGGTCAGGTAGGTTGTAAGTTAAAGACGAGGTCTGGACTCCTCCTCTTGTAGCCAGAAAAGAATTGTGGGAATTTTACATTCTGGATTAGACCTCTGGACCAGACTGATCACCCCGGGGAGATGACTTGGCCTGCATACCTTATCTGGTTAATAAGTACAGAGTGTAGTGTGCACTAAAATAATAAATAAGCCGTTTTTAGGTGTCGTTTTAGGCTGTGGTAACGTGATGGGCATTTTCCATCTTTTTTTTTATGTTTTAAAAGCTGAACATTTAACGAATCCATAAAAAGATTAATAGAGCAATCATTAGTGTAATAATAATTTGTAGACCTACTCAGTAGGTACAAGTTTTGATATCAAACCAGCTGATTTGAGCAACATATATTTCATAAAAATATTTTCTTGAAAGCAGAAACTTTGGTGGTGGAAATAGATTTTAAAAGCTCCCACCCTGTCCTCCATACTGTATGTGTTATGTCTGGTCTACTGTATGAACTTTGTGTGAGAAAGTCGAGTGCTCTTTCAGAAATAGCCTCACTTCTCCTTTTGTGTGGACTGTGTGAGGCAGAAATAAAGTCGGTGTGATGAAAACATTGTTGTCAGAGCACATGAGCGGTGTCTCTGTTATCTAATGGCTCATAATGGAGCATTCATTCTGTTATTTAAGTCCAGATGGGTGTGTTAGATGTGCTACTTTTTGGGCTGTATTGAAAATGAACTCGCAGCCATTTCTGGCTGAAACTATACAGCAACCCCAACCCCGACTACTAATCTTATGTGCATCAGGTTTCTTGCGTTCTGCAGCCATGTTGGCTGTCTTGTGACATCCTGAAGCCACAGACGGTTTGGGTGAAAAATGAACGATGGTGAGATACAGTAGCCAGTTTGGTTCACATCTGTGTCCTATATATCTGTACTCTTCTCCTTAAGAAATACCTGATGCACCTTTATCTCCTCTACCCTTTCTTCTACTTACGTGCTTTAATATTTTCCTATTAGAGAATATATGTTGTACTATTCTCTCCCACATACTGGACTATGCTAAGCCTGATTTTTATTGAAATAAGAATAATTCAGGGTAATAAACTTCTGTTTTGAGAGAAGTTTTTGCCGCCTTTATGTGACTTAGACTAGTAATGCATCTTTTTGTTTAGTTTATATGCATTCTGGTTCTTAAACCGGCGGTGTTGGAGTCTTTTAACTGTACGATCCCGACCATCCAGGGGCCTGTGTGACCGTGTGTCCCCAGCCTCGGTGTCCTGAGCCTGCCTGCTGTGCTGCAGAGAGGCCCAGCTGCTGCTGCTGCCGCCGCTGCTGCTGCTGCTGCTGCTGCTGCTACCGCTGCACATGCTCTCAGTAGTGAAGAGACGGCAACAGCAAGCTGTCTAACCTCCACAATAACCGCCTTATGTAATCACTCTGGCTAGAGACAGACCAAAATAGCCCAGACTGAGCAGCCCTGCCCTCTTGTGGCAACCAGCCGCCTCAGCACCGGCCTACAGTAGCGAGCCTCTACAGGGAATCAGACATGGCGGCCGCCACTTGCAGCATTCACTGTAGCTCAGTGCAGCACATGAGATGGTTTTAATGCATGATGGAGCCCACATGTGATCAGATTTGAAGGTTTGTGTTGTATTTGCAGTGAATGGATGTTTGTTGTCAGATTTGGCATATTGTGAAAGTGGATTTTGGTTTGTGTGAGATGAACCGAGGCTCACTATTTATTAGTTGGTTTGTCTGTTGTTGATTTAGTGTGTCAGGCTTATAAAATAGTTTTTAGAAATGAGTATTTATGGAGACAAATCTCATTAATTTCCTAGTTTTTCATATGTGATGACATTGAATTGTCTCTTGTTGTTGAATCTTAATAACTACCGTGTTCCTGCAGCGTTGAGAAATTGATAAACTTTACTGCAAAATCTAAACCTGTTGTGTTTCTGTCTTTGCAGTTTCCTGGACAGAATTGACTCTGTAAGACAGAGCGACTACACACCAACGGACCAGGTCAGTCCTCCTGTTAATGTGTTTGTAAAGTTTGTAAATCACCTGTGAAATCTTGATAATTTTGTCTGATCTGGATTCCTCTGTTTCCATGTTTTACAGGATCTGCTACGCTGCCGAGTGTTAACTTCAGGGATTTTCGAGACGAGGTTCCAAGTAGACAAAGTGAACTTTCAGTAAGTCTCGGCTTTCACTCAGTCATGAACACATGATGAGGACACCACCATCCATGCTAATAATTCTCAGAAATTAAATCAAAGCACTGTTAACTTCTCGTTACACCAACTCTTTGGTAACCAACTTGCACGTTAGCAAAAAAAACAAAAAAAAACAACCTTTAACCTAGTTGTTTTTTGCCGGGGCTGAGAGGAGACTGCAGACACTACTCACTCTCACACAAAAGAAACTCACCCTCTTTTATATGTTTTGGGGAGAAAGAACATGAAATATTTTTATTTACAGATGACTGTGTGTCATTATAGTATTCTAATAAAAAGATGCTGCAATTGAACATCAATCAGAGCCAAGGTAGCAAAGGAGGCCAGACTAAAACTGTATGTCAGGCTTACATGATGCTATTTTTATTTTACTTTATTTTTTTCTGTTATCAAACCTACACCCTCGTTTCAGGACATGGACACTCGACTATGCCTACTTCTTGCATCACTATTGTACCAATAATCCCAGCTAATGCCCTCTTGGGTGTTATTGCTGTATTTGGCCTATTGGCATATTGGCATATTAAGAGCCTGAAATGTCATAGAGTTCGTACCCAGTAACGGCAATGTTTCCTCAAACAAAACACTGAACCCCGCAACCAGCTTGACGGCAGGAAGCTGAGGCGGAAATTAGCGTCAGCTAAGTGCCGAAAATGTAAAATTAATCCTCTGCGGTCAACCAGCGTGACTTCTGAGCCAGCTGAAAGTTACTGACCATTGGTTGCAGTTATAAGAGCAGCCAATAAAGGTTAGAGTAAATGTTTTGTAACTGCTTTGATGATGTCAGATGAGATGACCCACTTCCGCAAATCACAGACACAACAGACTTATTCTACCATCTGAAATGGGTCTTTGTATCAAATTATATCATCCTGAATGATTGATAAAAAAAGCTCTGGGACATGACTTCCCTTTGGGTGTGCGTTTTTCATCATTTAGCTTTGATGACTTCCAAACATCCAAGCAGGGTCAACAAGGGTACTGTGTGGGTGCAAATAATGCTGTTATACATATTATTTATTATGTCCAGGTTTGAGATGAACAATTTTACTTTACAAGACAGACCTGAGACCAGGAGCTCAAAACAGAAAAACAATCAGATGTGACAATCTGATTTTCTTTTGAATAATCGTTAAAATAAAACTGGCTTGTTTTAGGCCAGACAACTACAGTACAATATGTACCTGACGTCCTCAGTCCCTGTCCCACCAGAGATGTCAACTCTTTGACCACAAGAGGGCAGCAGTGAGCGTGTTGTTGTGTCTCAGTCTGACCTAGTATTTTGTCTCCTCCACAGCATGTTTGATGTTGGAGGCCAGAGAGATGAAAGGAGAAAATGGATCCAGTGCTTTAACGGTGAGACTTTCAGCTTTTTTGTTCTTGCTTTCCTTCAAATGTCCACGCTGTACGTCCTGGACCAGAAACACAGTCTCCTCCTATCGCATCTCGTCTGTCTTAGAGTATTTTTTCTGCCAGCTCCAGTGTCACGTCACCTCCTTTTTTTTTTTTTTTTTTCTGGCTTATTCACTACGCAAATGTGTGATGTCAGAGAGCTGCCCTGATTTAGTTTGCCTCTGCTCTCCTTCTAGACGTCACTGCTATCATCTTCGTGGTGGCCAGCAGCAGCTACAACATGGTAATAAGGGAAGACAATAACACCAACAGGCTACGGGAAGCCCTGGACCTCTTCCGCAGTATTTGGAACAACAGGTGTGTCTGAAATTTGAATAAAGTTTGAGTCAAGCAGTTCATTTTAGGTCCTTGAGGGCTTTCTCTGCTGTGTCATTCATACTCTTTGTTTTATTGTTTGTCTGTGAAGGTTCATCTCAAACATTCAGGAAGTACGATGTCTACAGAATGTTGAATCCAAATCACTGGTCTGGTGTTTTGACTGAAAGTTTTAATTCAAACTAATCAACACATCACTCCAGTGTTTTCAATTCATCCTTCTCTAGACATGTCCTGAGGTTTAAATAAAAAAATAAAGATTTAAAGAACAATTCTGTAAACCTAAATATAAAGGAGAAACAAATTTGATCCTTCAAACAGTTTAAAGATTAAATTTGTGCAGATGCTGCTGCAGAACCTCCATATGGGCTGTGAACGACCAACGTAACCAATATTTATCTTAATGGATAGTTCAGCCCAAATGAGCATTGACAGTTTCATTCTATTTTCAACAGGCCGTATCATAAAATTTAAAAGTCTTATTTCATCTTCTCATCTCCATGTCAAACTTCACTGAGGTTAGAAGGAGCAGTTGTTCATCCTGACTTCCTTTCAGTCTTTGTAAATGTCCATCTGTGAACAAGCTGTGCAACATGTTATCTGTGTTTTTAATCCAAACATTTGCACGGTTACCCTTTCGTCGCTCTCCTCCTGTATTTATACACATCTAAATACCGACAGAGCTTTTATTCTTGGAGTGAAGCCATACGGTGGACGACTCCGTACGCAGTGCTGATACTGTTTCCTTAATGCTGTTTGCTGTTTTGCGGATTTGTTTTTCAGATGGTTACGTACTATATCGGTCATATTATTCCTGAACAAGCAGGACATGCTGGCTGAGAAAGTATTAGCTGGAAAATCCAAAATTGAAGACTACTTCCCCGAATATGCTCGCTACACCATACCAAATGAAGGTTTGTGTGCCACTGAAATACACGTTTATTAAAACACTTATTACCTTTTTATGTCAGTTCGTGTTAACTGTGTGTCTGTTGTTCTTTTAGCAACTCCTGAACCTGGTGAAGACCCAAGAGTGACGAGAGCGAAGTTCTTCATCCGAGATGAGTTTCTTGTAAGTGTATCACTGTATATCTTACCGACAAGTAAGCCGAAGTCAATCAGTGTCCAACCATGATTAGCTTCGTCCTGTAAATTCATAACTTGTTTTTTTTTTTACTCAGCGCTGCTGGATTCAAGCCAAATACAAATAACAACTGTGCATTTTATGGCGGTTTGAACTAGAACCACTAAACCACTTCTGCTGATGCTGTCCTTCTCAGGAGGACAAGTTTTCTGCCAGTGACAATCACATACAGTCACATGAACTTAAGGCCCACTTACTAGCTTTTTGGGGTGATTTCAACCACATCTCACAGTCATCCACAGCAGATAGAGGAGATATGGAGGTGTTTGCATTACATTCATGTTACATACAAGTTGATGCTGTCAAAAACTTTGACATATTTCATTGAGAAATGTTACTACTTTATTTTTATATCAAACTGGTGTTTTTTACTTCCATTGTACAGCTGTAATGACACCAGTCACTTGCCTTAACAACACTGGTCTAATTTTGTTTAGTATAAAAATGTAGTTGCCTGAAACATGTTTGCTATTGGACACTTTTGTGGTCACTTAAGCCATATTTAACACTATTAGCTTTAGAAACTGTAAATCTGTTACCTAAGTTTCCAGGTAGCACAGTAGACAGCAAATGGAGCATCAGCTACTGTCATCTGATTGAGTAAAGCGTATGAATCTTTAGTGAAGTCAAAACAAGATGAAGTTCTTCAGTTTCTGTAATCAAAGTGATGCTTTTCACCTGTTCCTAGTTGGTTTGAAAACCAGAGATGTTAAATGGGGATAAAGTGCTCAAACCAGTCAAAGCTAAACTTACAGGAACTGGAACTAGTTGAAGGATAAGACAAGCAATATTCAGTGTTTTTCTCACTGTCAACAAATCCAATGAAAAGACCAAAACAAACAATGAATTGATCCTCCCAACAAGTATTTCTGTGTAGCCAAACCCTGACATACTGTACAGTAGCTAAAACACATCAGCGAGCCGCACCGTTGCACTGGGTGACACATTCCTTCATCACCACAAACACGGCTACTGTAGTTTATTTTGAGTCGGTCCCATACACTCCATCCTGCTGCCAGAAATACTCACCAAAATGTGTATTTATCCGCAGCTGAAAAAAGTCCCCAATAAATGCGCTATTTACTGCTGTTTGAGTAACGTTTAATAAAAACTACAGTGACCAGCTGTTTCAGGAAATTACTGAGCCCTTTTATTTACATACACTCACCTCAAGTTTAACATAGACATCCAACATCATAACAGTATAAAAATAAAAGAAAATCACAAAAAGCACAATATGTCCCCTTTAAATTTCACGTGTTGATACGTTACTGATCCCAGAAGGTCAAAGGTCGGGGTGACAGCAGCATTTTTGACGATGGTAGGAATTGAAGTGAGACCCTCCTGACGTGTGTCGCGTCTCTTCTCCCCCCTCAGCGGATCAGCACTGCGAGCGGCGACGGCAGACACTACTGCTACCCCCACTTCACCTGCGCCGTGGACACAGAGAACATCCGGCGGGTGTTCAACGACTGCCGGGACATCATCCAGAGAATGCACCTGCGGCAGTACGAACTCTTGTGATGGGACCGCCTCCGTCAGCCTTCTGTGTTTTCTCCACCATTCTGCATCCTTGACGAACCCTTCCTCCTTCTCTTCCTCCTCCTTCTCCTCCTCCCTGAACCTCCACCCTCCTCCTCCTCCTCCTCCTCCTCCTCCCTCCCAAAGAAACCCTCAACAACCCCTGACCACCCCTCCTGTCGAGGACTATGAAGTACTACTGAAGTGTGTCAAATCCTCTTCCTCTTCTTAACTTCTTAGCTTTTTGTACGTTTTTTTTTTTTTTTTTTTTCTCTGAGACCGATTCATCCCCATTTCACCGTTGTAAAAGGAAGGTTGGGGAACAAAGTTGTTGCGTGCCGCTTTTTTTTTCTTTTTCTTTTAATCCTTCCTTTTGAATGCCTTGATTTTTGTCATTCCACTAAGCCTTGGGCTACCTCCTTTTTTTTTTCTTTTTTTTTTGCCCCTTGTGTCCTTCTTTTTTTGGCTTTGTCATTGGACCTGGACTGGTGGGTGTGGATACATAAAACACACCTACGGGACCTCAGTGTAGAGGCAGAGTGTGTGTGTGTGTTGTGTGTGTGTGTGTGTGTGTGTGTGTGTGTGTGTGTGTGTGTGTGTGTGTGTGTGTGTGTGTGTGTGTGTGTGTGTGAGTGAGTGTGTGAGAGAGAGAGAGAGAGAGAGAGGAATGATAAGAAGGAGGAATGCCATGTGAGCAAGCGCGTGTGTGTGTTTATGTTTGTATCACCTGCCGGCTGAAGCTGGCATCACCACCATGACCTTTGCCCCCAACCTCGCCACTCCCTCCCCCTTTTTTTTTTTTTTTTTTGTTTTTGCCCCATCACCCCTCCAACTTTAACAGTTCCTCTGCTCCTCCTCTCCGCGCGGAAGACGACTGGACGACGGAGAGGGACAGGAGAGGACGGAGGGGAACCGAGTGGATGAAGAGATAAATGCACTTTGCATCAGGTTCCTTAATAACTTTTTTTTTTTTTTTTTTTTTTTTTTTTTGGTTGTTGTTGTTGTTGTTTTTTCTCCAGAGGAAGCATACACACAATGTAGCATCACAATATTTATTACCCTGTCACGATGTTAGCTTGCCGAGCTGCAGGGTGGACCGAGCAGCCGAGAGACATGTGGAGCGAAAAGAGAGGGAGGGGCAGGAAAACACGACGACATGAAGAAGGATTTCAATGAAGGAAAAGGGACTGAGCTCTCTGCACCTTAGCCCTGCCTCCACGGACTCGGACCTGCCTCCTTTTTTCCACACAAACCATCCTTTTAGCTTAGAGATACTGATGGGAGGGGAGGGTGGGGGGGAGGGACGGGAGAGAAAAATGTATTGTTCTCCTTTTTTTTTTTTTTTTCTTTTTTTTTTGGTTTTGTTTTTTGTTAACTTGTACACTGTGCAAGGTTGAATTATCCTGTACAGACTGTAAAATGTAATATTATTTTGTACAACTTAATTGAAAGAAAAACAAATCTACTTGTAGATCTTTGTGCCTTGATTATGGCTGTACCTGTAAATGAGCTCAGATGTAAGTATGTTTTCGACTGCGCTGTACAGCTTGATGTCAAACTCTATCGGCAGCGGAAGACTGCGGGTAGGGGACTTTCTCTGTAGAGTTTAGTTTTTTCTGGTTTATAAAAAAAAAAGGAAATGCTGTTTAGTAAAAAATAAAAAATAGGGAAAAAATCCTAAAAACCTGTATACATTATGCAAATTAACCACTTACCTGCAGTGAAGACCAGATGTTGCAGCGCCATGCCTTTTTTTTTTCTTTTCTTTTTGTTTTTGTTTTCTTTTTCCTCCTTTTTTTTTTTTTTTTTTTTTTTTTGAATTTCACAGCTTTAAACAAACATTGGAAATCCATTGAAAGTGTCCAAATTGCAACCTGGTGTTGTTTTAATAGGAACCAACGTTTTTTCGATATGAAGTGCGTCTGAGATCTGTACTGATGTGCGTGCCTGTGCGCATGTGTACATAAGACAAACATAGACTCACAGACGCATTGTGTGTGCGTGCGTACGTGTGAGGGCGAGTGTGCGTTGTGTGTAAAATTTTATAAATGTATGTACATGTAAATTTATAGGTCTATATAAATATATATGTACAATTATACATGTTTAATTATGTGTGTGCCTAGGTGTACATACCTATGTATGTATACGGTAAATATGTATACATACACACATAGGAAAGCATGTTTAGAATGGAGATGAATAAATGAGAGCGTGCAATATTAGTAATTCTTTGGTCCTTTGGAGCCATACCCAATGGCACAGGCACTATGAATGTGTGAGCAGCACCCAACAAGACAAGCTCTTCTCCTTGTACAAACAGCATCAGCCTTTTCTTCTGCTACAGTACACGTCTATCCCCAAAAGAGAGTGAACTGACTGGAGGTGCAAAAACCTTGTTTGGCCTGGGAGGATGATTAAATGACATTTTTATTTTCTTTAAATAAAGAGGCACATTAGAGGACTTTGCTTTATTTCCATCTTGGTGTCCAGTTGTGTCCCGATTTGTCTCAAGTGTTGTGGATGCTGCAGCGGAGTGAGATTCTTGAGTACAATTTTGAGGTACTTTACTTGAGTGTTTCCATTTTATGCTACTTTATACTTATACTCCACTACATTTCAGAGGGAAATATTGCACTTTTTAATCCACATTTATTTGACAGCTGTAGTTAATAGTTACTTTTCAGATACATAAACATATTAATTTATAGGATACAACACATTTTTAAAGATGAGACCAGTTGTTCCCAACCTTTGTTTGCAGTTTCACCAATTAAACATTTAATGACATATATTAATCAATTATTACTTTATTTGTCCCAAAAAGGGCAGTTGGTTGCGCAGCAGTGTAATATGATTATATATGATATGATTGATACATATTTTAGATTTCATCGTACATATATTATAGTTCCAAAAGGTAAATTTAACCAATATTATAAACAAAAACAGATTAGGGAAAAGTTTAAAAACTACCTACAATACAAATTTGTGTCCCATTAATTGTGACTCTTATGACCCTTTGGAGGGGTTCGACCCCCAGGTTGGGAACCACTGGACTAAACTATGTAATTGTATATAAAGTAATTAAAACGAGCTCCGATTAATAATCGAATGTCATAAATAATAATGTATCACTGATAAGAGACATTTTACTGCTGAGTACTTTTACCGTTGATGCTTCGAGTACATTTTAAATGCAGGACTTTTACTTTAATGTAGTACTTTACATTGTTTTACTTAAGTAAAGGATCTGAGTACTTGTTCCACCCCTGGTGAGGGGTGGTATGTAGATATGTGCGGGGGAGCACACATATCATTCAGTATCTTAATTGTGTTTCAGCAGAATTGTTTTGGTGTAATATTTATACTGTCACAGCCAACA
This sequence comes from Scomberomorus guttatus, assembly GCA_038419695.1. NCBI lineage: Eukaryota > Metazoa > Chordata > Actinopteri > Scombriformes > Scombridae > Scomberomorus > Scomberomorus guttatus. The sequence goes on from CM076457.1 coordinate 10,408,000, forward strand.
GTATGACGTGTCACAGCAGGAAAAACACATTACTAATAACACTAACGAAGGCTCCGTTGCATTCAAGTGTCCCAGTAAACCATAGTATCATTCAGCCATCATTCATTTTATTATTGACACCTGTGCTTTTCCCACTGTGACATGTCAACATGTCTGCTGTAAAAAAAGTTTGCTCATTCAGATTTAAGTCCTGCACATACTATACACTATACTGAGGCCACAACACTCGTTATGTCTAATAATTAGCAGTGTCCCATTTCATACTGCAAACTAATTCTGAGCAGGTTTTGAGTATGTTGTGTGTTCACATTGGAAATTAAGTTTTAATGAAGTATACTCAACAAATTCAGCTGCTCACAGCTGGAAAAAATTCAAAGTAATTGTGTATGATGGTGAAACAGCTCCGGGAACACCTCAGAAAACAACAAATAACTATAATTATTTTTGCTGTCTCTTTCTGAAGTTTAATCAGGAGTGACGTTCTAAAGTTGCAGTTTGATGTCCAACAGCACAACTATTCATATCATTTCCAGCTAGTATAAAAGAAGTGAAGTATGTCGAGCTGCAACTAATGAGACTGTTTTCATTATCAGTTTATCTACAGATTATTTTCCCAAATCACCAACTAGTTGTTTTGTCTATAAAATGAATAAATATAGTTATAGTTTCACACAGCCCAAGGTGACGTCTTAAAATGTCTTGTTTTGTCTGACCAACAGTCCAGAACTCAAAGATATTCAGTTTACTATCATGTGTGACAAAGAAAAGCTTCAAATCCTCACATTTTAGAAGCTGAAACCAGCAAATTTGGGGGCATTTTTGCTTAAAAATGACTAAAATGATTATTTGATAATCAGAATAGTTGCTGATCAATCTTCTGTCGATCAACTAATTGTTGCAACTCTAGAAGTATGTTGATTTCTTGTATACTAACTGCAAAAACAGTGTACTATAATGATTACTGTGTAGCACATACTGTGTAGTATTTGCATGCAGTTTGGAGTTGGGACACAAACGTCAGTCAAACACAGTCAACCAGAATAAGTGAAATCACCTGTGTGTCCTTTAAAAAGCAAATACTGATTAGATTTTATACAAATTGGGGAATATATTTGAAAACTCTACATTATATCACCTTACTCCTCAAAACAGTCAACATCAATCTGACTAAACCTAATGTAGGAAATAAGAACTTTTATTAACATGTATTGTGATATAATAAATTCTCTGAAACCAGACATGATTTTTTACTCTTAACCCTGAGCTGCAACCATTAGTTAATTGATTGATTAAGTCAATTATCAATCAAAAATGCCAAAAAAAAATTTGTTTCTGTTTCCAGCTTTTTAAATGTGTAAAGATTTGCTGCTTTTCTCTGTTTTATAGCATTTTGAATTAAATATCTGTTGGTCAGACTGAACAAGCAATTTTAAGAGTTGGCTTTGAGAAATTGTGACATTTTTCACAATTTCACAAAAAAAAAAAAAATACATTTAACAATATTTAAAGTAATTGATAGTTGCAGCCTTTTTCTTGACTAATGTAGTACATTAATACTTGACAAATCAACGTTATTCATTACATCTATGCAAAAAGGGAGAGTAGAGAGGAGATAGATCCCACTGTATAAACAGTATGACAAAATCTCTTTTCCACTGAGAGACAGAGAAGCAGATAAGTAGAAAAACGTGGATTTTTAAGTGGGTTTCAGCTCAGCTTCTGAAAGATTTCCTAAATATTTTGTACTTCCATTTTATTTAATATGATGTTGCATTTGCAAACATATATTTGTGTTAATATCACATTGATAACCATGATATTGTGTGATATGATATGTTAACATGCTGTGATATTTCCTACAGAGTGATCAGGCTGTAGTCGATTGATTACACAGAGTCGCAGTGCACATCAACCTCTAGTGTACATCATAAAACTCTACAACAGACCTTAAGATTCTGATTTATTATGTACAGTTCATCAGAAATGTGTCAACAATTTGGCAAAAACCCTCACAAACATTTGGCACAGAAAGTCAGCAATAAATATATTCAGATATGCATCATAAAAACAACAAGAAACCTGGATTATCAGACTTCAACAACAGAAACAAACAGAACGTGAGATGATCAGTGTGTTTACATCAGGTCACAGTTAACGTCAGAGTGAAGAGACATAAACCACAAACGTACATCTGACTTTACCACCTCAGATCAGACCTGCGACAAATAATATTTACATATATACTCGTTTGATTTGTCTTCAACTGTGTGAAGTTTCTCATACAGACAAATAAGTGTTGTAAAGTCAGTGACGGATCGAAAACCTCCTGATGCTTCATCTTCCTGACGCTCCGCCCGTTTGGCACTCCCACGGAAGGTAAAACAAACGCCACTGATGATTTGGAACAGCAATTTGGCCCACATCTGCTTCAACACATCAACATCGTCATCATAAATATGAGAAGGGATACACTTGAAGTCCTTTAAAGACAATTAAAATATATTCATATCTGTCACAGTGCCGCAAAACATTTGGACAAACAAATCAAAACAGATCCGCTCAGACGAGCAACGTCACATTTGTAGATCCTCAAATCTCCAGCTGGCTCCAGATCATGGCTCGACCACCCCTACCCCCACCCCCTCCCGGCACGTGGTGTATGCTGGGTAATGTAGTTCACAGAGACTTGTGCTTCCCCAGCAGGCAGAGGCTGAGGCACTGCAGCAGGCCTTTCATCCACAGACAGTGAGCCAGGAACAGGAGGAGCAGGCAGGCGCCGGCTGAGCAGTAAACACTGATGACCGTGCTCTCCTCAGGCAGGAAACACTTGGACAGAGCGTAGCTGCCCGCTGACACTGACGCCTTGGAGGGGAGAGGGAGGGAGAAAAGGGCGACATTGAGGGTTAGAGGTTATAATCAATGTTAGCAAAAGCAGAGGCAGCCCCCTCCCAAAAAAAATCAATGGGTGCTTAGGGTTTGGTGTTATTTTTCTCCCAAAGGATTCAGGTCACCCACAGTCATCTATTATTCACCATTATGTGTTTAAAAGCCCATTTTGAAGCAGAGCTCTTCCGATGTTGGCCAGCGGATGACATACTAACCAGGATGAAGCTGGGGTTGTTTCGGTTCCTCCAGCTGAAGGACGGCACGCTGATTTCTGGGTACTTGTTGTCATGGAGAACCTCACATCCGCTGTGGGTGTGGCCACTCAGGATGAGGCGGGGCTTAAACCACTGCAGCAGCTGAGGAGGGAGACACACATCTACCTCAGAGACCGGTTGCTGCCCGCTTACATCATCAGTTTCATCATCATCGACCATCTGCTTGTTTCCATACGAGACTATTTATGACGGCAGACTGTTGTACTGTGTTAATTGGATGAAACCGCTTCAGAAGAGATGTGCGATTGAGAGAGAAAGGAAAAGAAAAAAAAAAAACCACCACAGGCAGTGATCAGACTGCAGAGTGCTCACCCTCTGCGAGGCCTCCTTCGACAGCACGTCATACTTCTCTCTGAACAGCAGGTGTCGCTCTTCAGGCGGTGCGGCGTCCTGTCCTGTGCAGCCGGCGTCGCTCACTCTGTACAGAGGATAGTGCTGGAGAGCAGAGCACACAGTCAGGATAACATGATTACCACCGCTTCAGTTTTTAAAAATCGATTTTTTCAGATCATGTTTCGCATTTTTGATAGCTCAAAGAAGAAGTAGAGGGTAGCAGTTATACATTTTGCACTCTTAACAGCCAACATTCAGCCATGAAACTGAAAATGAACACAAAACTGGATAAAAACTACACAGACAGAAAATTAACAGTCAATTTTTCAAATATTTGCTGGTTCAATCTCTTTAAATGTGAGAATTTGCTGCTTTCTTCTGTTTTATATCATTGTAATTTCAGTATATCTGGGTTTTGGACTGTTGGTTGGACAAAATGTTACTTTGGGCTCTTAGAGCTCGTCTCAGTAAGTGTTTTTCCACAGTTTTCTGACATTTTATGGCCCACATTGTTTATCAATGGATCAAATAATCATGAAACAATCAATCATGAAAATAAAAGGTAGTTTCAGTGCTAAAAAATACTAAATCTTTCACCACTGAAAGACGACGTCTGCTGGCCATGTTTAAGTTTTACATCAAGCTGACAGACCCAAACTTTATTTTACCTCTTCCAGTTTCCTTTTACAATATTACAGCCGCTTGAATGAAATCTTTATTGAAGCTTTATGATGTTTACAGAGTGAAATATTCAAACCCAAGGCGCCACGGTTTTTATGGCTGCACCGTTCCATCAGATGGAAATATTCTAAATATCTTGTGCATCATTTTACACACATTTTCCCAGAATTCAACCTGACATGTTTGATATTTTTGGAAACTTTGGGCTCTCTACTAGAATTAAAAATAAAGTGTGGTGGATTTGAACACTGTTTGGCTGAAGAATGGTGTTCCTCAGCCTTGGCATTGATTCTACATGTCTCTGAACTCTACTGGAGGGATGAACACCATTCTTCTAAAAGATATTCCCTCATTTGATGATGGTGGTGGAGAGCGCTGTCTAACACGTCGGTCCAAAATCTCCCATAGGTGTTCAACTGGATTGAGATCTGGTGACTGTGAAGGCCATAGCATCTGATTCACATCATTTTCATACTCATCAAACCATTCAGTGACCCCTCGCTCCCTATAGATGGGGGCAGAACAACTTTGTATTGATCTGCAGTGACCCTTCCCTCTAAAGGGACAAGTGGACCCAAACCATGCCAGCAAAATGCCCCCCACAGCATAACAGAGCCACTGGATCCTCTCACTGTAGGGGTCAAACATTCAGACCTGTACCAGTTTTTCCTTTAATTTGTCACCTGTCTGTATGAGGCTTCAGCAATCTGAATTAAATAAAGTAGGTAACATCCAAAGTTAAAGCCCCCCTCCACTCAAAAATGTGTTTTTCTTCTTGTTCTTTCAGTTGGATGTTTGAGCTTCACTGTGCAGAATGATGTATGTGCAGAGTTTGACACTAGAAGGCTGTTTTCACATTGATCTGCTGAATGTCTACTGTTTCTCTGCGCTCATTAAAAATGTGAGTTTAACATGTTTATTTTTACGAGCATGATTTGTGACATCTCAACTAGTTTGGAGCCAGTCTGCTCCAGAATGCAACTTACACAAATGTGATGTGAGAATTGACTTAACAGTGAAGTCGGAGACATCTTGTGCGCAGTTAAACTCTTGAAATGAAAAATATTTGCATTTTCATAGTTTTTAGATTTTTTTTAAGGAAGAAAAAGAAGGTGTTGTTTAAGAAATTGCATTGCTGCTCTATGGAGGTTTTGCTTAAAGGCCAGTGTGGAGATGAGGGATGATTACAGTGACTAATAACTGTTTCAACGTACAAATGTCATGTGAGTCCTGCATTAAGACTAAAGACGGGACTTGTTTCAGCTCTACTTCTCTGCCTGCTAATTCTTTTGACCAGAACTCCTGATAGTGGCTGAGTGAAGCCCAGAAAAGAAAGCACACATGCAGTTTACCTGTAACATGATGGGGGATGTGGGAGGATAGATCTGCGAGCCTTCACAGCTGTCAATCACTCCGCCGCCGGACTGCGAGTTCTGCATTGAAGATGACATAAAGAATTCATCAATCTGTCTTGTTTACAAGCTCAGTCAACATTTTTTTTTAATGTCACATCCTTCCAGTTCTTCTGCTGCGGCGAAATGAAAGAAAAGCAATCAGCAGCTGCTTTTTAACGTATGCTTCTTACAAACGCTGCATGTGTAAAAAGAACAGAACGCCTGCTCCAGGTGTGGCTGAGCTTCGGAAAAATATAAACCCCGTTTGAAGGTGGTTTCATTTTTATCATTTATTTTGCTTCTTCCACACTTGACTTGAGTCTTTCACACTTCATGAGCACCGGCAGCAGAGTGAGGTTAGAGGTGCTGACAGTGTGAAGGTTTGCGACTGACTTCCAGAAAACGCACTCCCACCTGAAGAGAGCAGTTGAGGTCTCTGGAGAGTTTGATCAGCTCCTTCTCCACCGACTGGCAGATGGGACACCCGTCACCGTGCAGGGCCACACTGTTCACCAGCAGGAAGCTGCAGAGAGACAGAGAGACTCAGTAACTCTGGCATGAAAAACACACACAGATACATCATATTATAGTGTTTTTATTCTGGGTGCTTCAATGAAATTTGGTTTCCTGATCCTAACAAAAGTGTTTTCTCATGCAAATACTTGTAAAAACATGTTATAACAGTGCTGCAAATGTATTTACTTGATTTTGTTTTCTTAATAAACAGGATTTATTGACTTTTTGTTGTAAATACATGCTTTTATATCAGGGCTTCTACAGTTGGAAGTGTGTAATTTTAAATGTGTAAATATTTGGTTCTAGTTTTAACCGATTTCAGTTCGAGTTTAATAGTTTTGTTTTGCATAGGTTCAACATTTTTAAGGCATAATAAGTGAGGTATTTTGGAAATTAGCAACAAATATCAAAACATCTTTTAAATGTTTACATGACTTTCTCAATTCATGTTCCATAAAAATAGCAAAACAGCATTATAAAGCATCTGTTGCCTCTAATTTAGCTAACCTTTCCCACAGGGTGTCTTTATTTCTGTATTCTATTGCTTTATTTTTTTATTTAGTTTTTTGGTTTTCACATTATTTTTTTGTTTACAGTAATCTCACCACATACATGTATGTAAAAGTTTGGGCACCTCCTGACAAAATAACATATTTTGGTGATTTTTTAATTAAAAAGATGTAGACAGTCTCTCTAGGATATGGAAAAAAATGATATTTTCAGCAAACATTAATGCATAGTTACTTTTTATGTCATAAATTGAACAAAAAATAAAAACATCATTATGGCATCCTACATAGTCAGTCCTCCCCCTCTGGCAGATATCACAGCTTGCAAACGCTTTTTGTAGCCAGCTAAACGTCTTTCAGTTCTTGTATTTGGGATTTTCTCCCATTCTTTCTTGCAAAAGGCTTCTAGTTCTGCAATATTCTTGGGCCGTCTTGCATTCACAGCTCTTTTAAGATCTACCCACAGATTTTCCATTATGTTTAATTCAGGGGGCTGTGAGGGCCGTTCTAAAACCTTCAGCTTGTGTCTCTTGAGGTAGTTCATGGTGGCTTTCAAAGTATGTTTAGGATCTTTATCCTGTTGTAGAAGCTGTAATCTTTTCAGCTTCAGCTTTTTTACAGATGGTGTGATGTTTGCTTTCAGAATTTGCTGGTATTTAGTGGAATCCGTTCTTCCCTCCACCCGTGCGATGTTTCCTGTGCCTCTGGCTGCAACACAACCCCAAAGCATGATAGATCCACCCCCATGTTTAACAGTTGACAGGTGTTCTTTTCATGAAATGCTCCTTTTTTCTCCAAACATACCTTTGCTGATTATGGGCAAAGAGTTACATTTTAACTTCATCAGTCCACAGCACTTGTTTCCAAACATATGTTGCACACTTCTGATGTTGGATATAATGACGAGGACTCAGGTAAGGTTTTCTTCTACTGACTCTTCCATGAAGGTCTTGTTTGTGTGAGCATCACTGCACAGTGGAACGATGCACCACCACTCCTGAGTCTGCTAAATCTTCCTGCAGGTGTTTTGCAGTCAAATGGGGGTTTTGATTTGCCTTTCTGACCAGCATACGAGCAGTTCTCTCCGAGAGTTTTCTTGGTCTTCCAGATCTCATCTTGACCTCCACAGTTCCCCTAAACTGCCATCTCTTAATTACATTTCACACTGTGGAAACTACAAGCTGACAATGCTTTGCTATCTTCTTGTAGCCTTCCGCTGCATCACTAAGTCTTACACAGCAGAGTCAGAGTATTTGTAAAGCTTTGAAATTGGCACCAGCTGACATTTCCTAATGACAATTGTTGACATGGATCAGGTCTAACGAGCTGATTAAGGTCTGAGACCCTGTAAAAAGAATCTGAGACTTCAGAACTCTGTTCAAACTTTTGCATAACTGTAACTCTCCATCGTTTTAAGTCTGTCTAAACTCGAATCATCAAACCTTGAAGTAAGAATATTTTAACCTGTTTATAGAAATCAACTTGTTTCAAAAATGCAAAAATAAATAAATAAATTTTATTCTTAATTATGGACAAAAATGACTTGATAAGTAGATTTTTGCAGTGTTTGTTTTATGCTGATCTACAGTGTATTGATGTACTCATTTGTTTCCAAGGACCTACACTGATAGATCATCACCACACAGTGTGAAATTAGGAGTGTAATTTGTAATTTATGCCTAATAACAAAAGCTTCAGAGCACAACATCTCTGGTTTTTAAAGCACATTTTTGGCGTAGACTGACTCAGGGGATTAAACCTGTAACCTTCCACCAGCCTGCTGAGTCACATGTTTGTCCTGCTTCACATCCTCCTGTCACTCACTTGACTCCATTTTTGGTGACGATCCTGGTGGAGGAAGCGTTGAAAACCTTCTCGAAGCGCTGCAGCTTGAACCAGTCCATCCTGCAGGGAGACACCGCCGCTCGTCACACCACACACACACACACAAAAAAAAAAAAAACCTGCTGCACAGTCTGTCACGTCTGTCACACACTGTTACATAAGAGCTGTGCCATTTCACTTCCTGCTGCACAAGTCCTATCAAAGCACATATGAGCCACTGCATGTCTACATAAATGTGGATTTCTGAACCACAGGCAAGAAGGAAACTGCATAGACGCTCAATGCTTTAACTGTTTCTTCCCCTGAGAATTTAGCAACAACAGTTTCCTAAAAAAGGACAGAGGGTGGACACATTGAACGCAACACCTCTGCAATATAATCCAATCTAATCCAAACATACAGGCTCAAAAATGACCATAAAGCTGAATAAAGACATCTGTGATACAAAAAAAACTAAGCATACAGTATATGCTCCCTACAGGAATGTGGCTGCTTTGCATTGTACAGCTGCTGCGTTCAGGGTCGGAGCAGGATTGTAGAAATACTGAGCTCACCCAAAAAATGTTGGACAAGCCAACAAAAAGAAGCACATATTTGATTTAATTTGATCTCCTTACATGATGGTCTACATCAGTGGTTCTCAACCTGAGGCTCAAGATCCCTCCAAAGATAAATGTCCTATTGAATTATGTTTATTTCTCACACATTCATCTTATCTTTTTCTGTAAAATACTGGATAGTTTTAGCTCTTACAAGCCTCTAAAATTATTCAAACGAAACAATCTGAGAACACAAAAATCACTATTTTCCTTAAGTGTTCACAGCTAACAGAAATATGTAACCTCTGAGGAGCTGTTGTGAGTTGACTTTGCGTCTTTTTAAAGGATCACAAGCCAAAAACTTTGGGACACACACACTAACTGGTGCAGACAGCTGTGGAGAAGAGCTAAAAACTCAGTTTATTATCACAGGGTGTGGACACTCTGAGCTGTCCTCCCTCACTCTTTTTTTTTTTTACTTATTGTGTGTCATGTTTGTAGTGTTTTGTTTGGTCTTTGATCAGAGTGTCAGCCGAATTCGACTTTCTTCTTGCTGCTGCTTTTTTTTGGTACAACTTTGAATCAGTCTGACAGCAGCCAAACCTGTTGTGCGAGCAGGAGGTGAAACGTGCCTTCGACTGTGTAGACCAGCAGACGGACAACAGATGATACAACTGATTATCACATTCAGATGATTATCGCAGATTATCAGATGTTAAATTCTACTTTGGTCAACAACATTCAGCTCATGAGATTACAAATGATTGTAACTGTGTCACATGAATATCATACTGTACCAAGACACAATTTAGTAATACATACAATTTGACAAAAAATTGTATGTTTCCTGAAACAGCTGGGCACTGTAGTTTTTAGCAAACTTACTCAAACAAGAGGGAACAGTGCGTTTGTTGAGGACTCCTGGGATCAAACTGAAAATGAACTACAGCGTTCATGGTAATGAGGGAACAACCTCAGTGTCCTCAATGAGAGTGCTTTTAAAGTATCCAACCCCTCTCAGTAAAATTCAGCCTAATTGCCTCATGATCAAATATTTCTTTCAAGCTTATGAAACATGTATCCTTCTGTTCCCTTTGTTCGCCGCCTCTGCATTGTAAAAGTATGAGGCTTTTATTGACATTGGCAGTCGATACCTGACTTCTCTAGTTCCAAAAACTTTTTCGAGTCAAAGAGAAACACAAATAGACTTTGTCCCAATGAACACCGCGAGAGAAGACGTCTGCTATTTCTGAAACCAGGACAGTGAGTCCTCACAATCCAAAAATCATCATCAAACTCCCTGAACCTTACTCACCTTACATCAGAATGCTGACAACACCCATCAGGCGAGACCAAAGGTTATTCATTCATTCAGTAAGACAATAAAGCAATACGGCTGTAACGCGTGTTCTTACTCGTAATGGAAACCGATGTCATGATTTCCAACCAGCACGACGAGTTCCGTGTCAGTGGAGTGCCTGAACATCCTGTGGAAGCGGCGCACGTCGTCCTCCCAGTGCTGCAGGGAGAACAACACAAACACAGCTGAGGCAAGGTTTCTATATCAGGCCCTTAATAAGGAAAACTCCCCCGGGAGGCTCATGAGAGTTAATGGGATCTCTGAGGGTCACCCAGCAGACCCCATGGGTGGCTAAGACAGGCTGCTTTGATTCGGGCTCCAGATTCAATTTTGCACCTGCAGGGCCCAAAGCCGCACACTTGAGACCTTTTAATTACATGAGAGCTGTGGGTTTTCATGATGTTCGTACTGATGTGTCTCCAAATGACTCCCCGATGCTACTTTCAGTTAGTGCTGAAACAATTGGTAGACTGACAGAACATAAAGTGACTTTGAATCGATCATTTTTTAAGCAAAAACGTCAAATATTTGGTGGCTGCGGCTTCTCAAATGTCACAATTGGCTGTTTTTGTCCGTTTTATATCACATTAAATGGAATATCTTTGGATTAGTTGTTTAATCAATGGACAACTATTTTGATAATTAATTCATCTTCATGTCAAAAATGTCAAACATTTGCCAATTTAAGGTTGTAAAATGTGAGAATTTGCTTCTTTTTTATGTTTTGCATGTTTTTTATTTGAATATATTTGGGGTTTTTTGACTGTTGGTCAGACAAAACAGCCAATTTTAAGAGGTTTTAGTAAACTGTGATGGTTATTTGTCTATTTTGGGACACATCAAACTATTTATTTTAAAAAATCATCAGTTGCAGATCTACTTTTAGTTTTATTTCTCTTTCTGCAAATTAAAAGCTTTGAATGAATCGTTGAAGCCATTTATAAAGAAAAAAGCCAACTACTTTATTTCATATCATTAGAATATCTCTTAGTTTTGGCCTTTTGTCCAGACAAAAACGAGATTGTGATGATAACTTTTTCACAATTAATCAAAAAACTAATTCAGCTCTACTTTCTGTGTTATTTCTCTTTGGACACATTCAAAGCGTTGATTAAATAAGGAGTCAGACAATAGAAAATGTGGAACACAAATTAAAAGTGAGACAATGAATGAGGAAGCTGCAAATCACTGGAGATCCACTCGTGTGCAAGCTTTTCCTCTTTAATGAGCCTCTCTTCGGTGCTGCACTTGCATAACAATTCCTCCTCCTCCTGTCTAACTTGATGGATCACTTTTCACAATCCAGTAATAGATGTGTGAGCATTCCCAGGGGATTTTTCCCGAAGAAGGATGCACCATGGAGGGCTGAGAGGATGCAGGCTGCAGCTGCGGCTGCAGCAGCTGCTGTTGCTGTTTGCCTCCAAAAACCTGCAGCCTCTCGGGCCTGGATGGCACAACAAGATGATGATGATGATGATGATGATGATGACCGGAGAGCACCGCACTCTGCTCTGCATCCACATACTGTTTTCTCACAAGCATCATCATCATCATCATCATCAGTGTGCAGACAAAGCAAGTGGAAGGAAAAAGGGGACTCTACGTTACCTTCTGCGAGCTCCACTTGCCTTCGTCGAAGATGTCCCCGAGAATAAACACTATTTCGGGCCTGAGCAGCCACAGAGCGGTCTGGAAAGCCCTCTCCATCTGCCATTCCCTGTGCGTTTGGACACAACAAGTCGGTCACCGGCGTTATATATTGTTGTTGTTTACAAATCACTTCTGCAGAGCCCGGTGCACAGGCGGACGGACGGGTGGAGGAGGGGATGGTGGTGGTGGTGGTGGTGGTGGGTTGCTTAAAAAATGGAAATAATCATGACATTACCTTCTCAGCTTGTCGAACCAGTGTCCCCCGACGGCTCCCAGGAGGTGGGTGTCCGAAAGCACCATAGCGCGGACCGCTGAGTCCATCGGCCGGCCATCGATGCCCTCTCCGCCGCCCCGCGCATGGCTGATCTTCGGCCAGGCGCACTTGAGGATGGTCGGGAAGTAAATGAGATACTCGCAGAAGAAGAAAGCGCCGCCGACCACGAGAATCAGCACCACCGCAGCCAGCCATCTGACGCTAAACCTCGGCATTTCTCTGTTATTCGGTGTTTGGGATGCCCTGAACTGGCGCACTGGCGGTGATGGAGCGGTCCATGAGGCATCTTCTTCTCGTCCAGACCCGAGTGTTCAGGTCTCCGGCCGGATGATGCTCATGGCAAGTTGCTCTGAGGCTGAATGAGAAAAAAAAAACAGCTCCGTCTACACACTCGGTGGTTCCGAATATGAAATGAAAAGTTAAAAATGTCGCCTGCTTATGGAGAGACAGCCGATAAGAGAAGCAGTCACTCGCTCTTTCGCTTCCTCCGCTCCTAGCGGCTCCTAGCGGCTCCTTACGGCTCCTAGCGGCTCCTAACGGTTCATAACGGTTCCTCCAACCGTTAAGCTAGATACTACACTTCCGGTAGTCTTTACAAAATAAAACTACAAACACAATCTTGTTCCCTGTGTGTGTGTGTGTGTGTGTGTGCGTGTGTGTGTTGGGGAAACTATTTTAAACTGTAGTTTACCAAACTACTAAAAATTATCTTGTCAAACTAAAACTACTTTCAAAAAGTAGTTCAGCTACATCAATTATCACGTATGGTCGCAACCTGAGTCTGGAGTCTCATATTGTTACACAGATGTATGACTGAACTGATGCTGAGTAAAAGTGTGGATGTGTTCAATTCATCCATAATTCATAGTTTACACAGGTGATTTTAATCAAATAACAGGTAATTGTCATTAAATGACAACTGCGGCCAGTGAGCTGTGGCATTGTGCCATATTGTATGGCAAAAAAGATCATGAGAACACTATGAATATGTAGTTTGTAATTAACTACCCAAACTACATGACCCAAAGTAGTTTGCTAGGGAAAAAGCTACTGAGATTTGAATGTAGTTAAACTACCACCAGTAAAAATAGCTCTTAAATGAGCCAAAAAAAGGGTTTATCTTCTATGTTGTGTGCAAACGTCTGTTAGAAACCTGAGAAACATAACATGAAACAATCTGAATCTTTTAGTGTAATATATCTTTTTTTTTAAAGCTATATTTATTTCATCTGCACTTTTACTTCTTTGTTTTATTCATAAAATACCAGATAATTCTTCCTTCCTGCAGAAATGACTAATGGAAGTTCATTTAAAAACAACATCGGCCAACTTCCGGTACTTCTCTCATGAACACCCGCCAGCTTGACTGCCTATTTGTGTGAGTGAGAGGGGGAGATGGGGGGGTTGGCAGGAGATAGACTGAAAACACTAGAACTAAAAGTTATTAAAAAGCCAGGTTATCAGACTCCTAATGATAGAACTATTCCATTGATAAACGCTCATCTGATCAGTGATCAGTAAATCTGGCATGTGTCCACGCTCACACACAAACACTAACAGCTGGAAAGGAGCCAGCAACTATGGGACAAATGAGATTAAGTGATTAAGTGCAGAAATCTAATCACCAAGAGACTCATGTATGCAGCTCTCCGCAGCTCTGAAACTAAAACCACCGAGGAGTCTGATTCACACAGGAAACTGCTTTAACGAAACTGTTCTAATTATGGCCTCAGAGTAGTTACCTGCTAAACCAGTTGGTTTGCAGAAGCTGCACATGCCAGTTGTTCTGCTCACACTTGAACTGAACAGGACAGGAATTTTACGCACTTTCCTTCTATCCTGTCCTAACTCTGACCCCTAAAACATTTGTTCCAGCAGCAGCAGCAGCAGCAGCAGCAGACATTCAGTGCAAGATTTGAGGAAGCTGCAGAGGAGAAAACTAGAGCATTCATTCAGCAGCATCAGCACAGAAAAGGAAACTGACGCATGACAGGATGATTAAAGGGAAAGGCGTCTCAGTTTTCAGCCATATGATTTGTTTGTGATCATGAATGAGCATTTTTGTCTCTAGAAACCAAAGGGTGGAGTGTCTGCTCCACTCCAGATGTACAGCTTGGCTTTGTTCCACTGACAACACATTTTGTGGATGAACTGTGAAGAGTTTTTGAGTAGTTCATTTGTTTTAACAATGCTGCCTTGTACAACTCCTCACTATTCTGGGTAAGAAAGCATTGAGAGATTCACTAATACCAACAAAACTACACCGCGGAGTCGAATTTCTAATTTGGAGCTACTCTTTACCCTTTGAAACAACGGAGAAACACAATTCACACTCCTTTATGTTACAAATCCTGCTTTCATTCACATTCAGGGTCCAAGCTGCCATTGAGAACAATGAGGTCATGTCCTCAGTCTGTTCTCTGGGAATTTAGGGGTTTTAGCAACCTTGGGGGAGTTTACAATCTACGGTTAAAGATTTACACATTTTTTAGGCTGCTAAGTATCTTTAAGTCCAGCATATTTTCACCAAGAATCAGTATTTCATTGTTTCTGGCAGCATGGAACTGGATTTGAAACACCAAGACCTTAATTTTAGTACAATAAAATGATAAAAAGTTGGGGGACTTCGACTCATGGCCTCAGTATTTCTAAAGTTCTGGCTACAGCCCTACAGTAACTTTCCTCCCCACATGTTGTCATTCAAAAGGCCTGTAATATTATTTTCCTTCCAGAGCCGAAGCCGTTTTAGAAATACTGAGGCCATGAGTCCGAGCGTATGGATTAAACAAATTTCTACATTACAATACATTCCCCCCTGCTTCCAGTGTTTATGCTAAGCTAAGCTAATCGCCCCCCTGCCTCCAGCTCCATCTTTAACACACAGACATGGCATCAATCTTGTCATCTAACTCCCAGCAAGAAAAATAATAAGTGCATTTCCAAAAATGTCAAACACATTTGTTTTCTGCTTTCAAATAAAGTAATACAGTAAAAATTGAACACATTGTCAGTCTCTTGTACTTTATTAATGACGTTTCACCAGCTAAAAGTTACCTACTTATACAGGATTCTTTACCTGACACATCTGTTAGTAAGACTTTCTGGTGTGTAAAACATTTGCAGTAATTGTACAATATTTTGAGGCTAAAAGAATTCTGAAATTTGTAGTTTTTAAATTGTAGGATGTAAACTCTCCCCCCAAAAAGCCAAAACCCCCCAAATGACCACACAAACAAACACAGACCACATGACCTCAGTGCTTCAAATCTGCAGGAAACACAGATTCACGCTGTCATTAACCATCAAATAACAAAAGAAACTTTTCCATGTGAATTTGCATGATAGGGAAATGAGCACCCTGCCAATGTTTAAAGGAAGTTGCTACAGAGGCTGCTAATGCTCTGTGATACTGTGTCCAACCACATTTGGTTCATGTGAAATGAGTCTGATTGGTCAGCCTCCAGGTGCTCATTAGAAACAATTTTTGCAGATGTTACATGGTGTGTAACTGTAAACTCGCCTCTCCTCAGACTTGCCAAACACTGTTTCACCACAGGTGAATTTAAATGTGATGACTCAGCTCGCCTGTCGTTTGAAGGAATAAATAGTTTCCCCAGAAATGTGTGATAAAGGATCTGAAGTCGAAGAACCTGCAGTTTTTGCAGACTGCGGTTTTTATTTGAGTGAGTTATTTCAAGCTTAAAATTGAAACTGAGCGTACAAGCAGGTCATCAGTTCAGACTGCATATTCGAGCCTTGCAGGGCATTAGAAATTATTTAGCTGTTCTGTGTTAAAATATTTATCTAAATTCAGTGTCTAAATGTGGTACATGCTTGTAAAAACCATGTGGAGAGCTCTAAACTCACATTTACTTAGACAAAAGACAGTCTAACAAAGCTTCTAAATCTGCAGTAACAAGGTTTGATATGTGTGTTTTTAGGACTTATGAAAAATGAACATTAGTAAACATAAAAATGGAGCAGATCCTTCCTCCTTTTACTTAATTTCCCAAATTATTAAACAGCTGTTTTCAATAAACCCAGACATAACAAAACCAGACTCTTTCTATTATTTTATTTAGGCATCTATATTACAATAGGATCTCCATATGCACAGTTTTTCTCAATACCCAGGTTGAACCAATTGCCTTTTCCTCCTTTATAGGCACTGGTGACTATTCTCGCCCATCCATGTTCTCCCTGAAAATTAAACAAAACAAACAAACAAAAAAAAAACAGAATTTAGCTTTCTACTTGAATACAAAATCGACTACGTGGATAAGAGAGTGAATTCATGACTTGCAAATTAGTAAAGGGTGCAAATTTTAGCTATGCAGGCAGGGTGTGGTGCAGAGAGAGAGAGAGAGAGAGAGAGAGAGAGAGAGAGAGAGAGAGAGAGAGAGAGAGAGAGAGAGAGAGAGAGAGAAACCAACCCAAAACTCTCCCCAGGAGTTCCTGACACTCCAGTACTCAGTCCCGTCCTCTGCTACGCCCCAGCCGGCCACAGACACAATGTGATTTGGCAAAGAGAGGGGGTGAAACTCTGAGAAGATCCCTCCAGAGTATTCCTCCAGGCCGTCGGTGGCCATCAGGGCGCAGCTGAAAGACAGACAGAAGTCCTAACAGCTGACACATTTCTTTCTTTTGGTTTTCTTTGTACATTTCTTTGATCGCCAAAATATAGCTTGCAGCTATAACAGCAGGGCCTTAATTGTGTCTCACACAGTGTGGGAACAGCTATCTGCTTTGAATCTGCCTTTGTGTAACCTCACTCATATAATTAGTGCACAGATTTTATTTTCATACTCATTTACATACTCACATTTTTTTTCTACATAGTCACAAACTTTCATTTCTTCATGCAGTGTTTTTTTTTTTTTTTGCACAGCTACAAGCTTTAAAATTATTTCTGGATGTCATTTTATGAGCTCAAATTCTCGTATTTGAGTCCAAACATTTCAAATGACAACTGCTTTTGAAAGGGTTTTTGAAAAGTTTGCTCCATCATATCTGTAGGTATTAGAAAGGCAAACTGAAGACTTTTAAAGACCATATTAATACTGCATGGGCTTAAATTAATAACAGTATAAAGCTGTCAAAGCTTAACATTTAATAAAAGAATCATAGCTGATGTCAGTTGGCTATGAAAAGAACATTTTTAAGTTACATAAAGGTCAGTTGTGTTTATTAAAGTGGATACATGCTTGAATGCAGCACAATCACAGCAGTCATTACATGGTAAAAAAAACCCTACTAGTCTTTATTTGATGTATATTTTCAGTGCCATAAGGCTTTAAAATCATATTTCCTGTATTTGAAGATGTTTCAGAGTGAAGTAAAATTCATTCAGTGCTATAAAGGTTTTAAGAATCATTAAATATGCATCTACTAATAAAAACTTCACTATGATTAAGACTGAGTGGTTCAGGCCGGATCTCCTCCTTCACACAGGGGATGTAGGTGGTTTGATGAACAGAAATGACTTGGGGAAGATGACTTACACTACCTGATGGGCCCGTTGGTGTAAATTTCAGCTTTCATCTGGTCTCTTCCAGAAACTTCTCCGTAGTCTCCCACCTTCCACACGGTGTAGTTCTGCACAACGGCACACGATTCAAAGAAGGAGCACGTGCCACACTGGTTAAACAGCTCACACTCTGCCGACCATCAAAAACAAACGGAGAGGATTGTTTTCAGTTATTTAAAATGCAGGGATGCAACAGTCATTTTACAGCGGAATTCAACAACTATTCTATGCAGTCAAAAATTTGGCTGTGCTGTTGCAGTGTAATGAAAAGCAATCTTTACAAAAGACCTGTGATGTGCTGAAGGGAACAAATTGCAATGCAGAATGATTACAATGTGATATTGCATGTTGAGCCTTAAGTAAGGTTGAAATACTGTTATAAGACACTGGATTAATTATATCTCATGTATACCTCGCAAGACCTGTGACTAAGTGTGAAGGCACACATTATGTTGATGATAATCTCACTCAGTGCACTTGGTGAAATTTAAAGTGTGTTTGCATTAAACTTTAATATTTTTAAAAAAAATATCCTTAAGAGAGGATTAAGAAATAAGGGTGTAAAACAGGCAGTAATAACTTTAAAAAAATAAGGCCAAAGGGAATTGTGAAATAATTGGTGTAAAATTAACAAAGAACAGTCTTAAAAGAAATTGGACATGCCTGGACAAACTCTGGTCTGCTGAAACCTGTATCAGGAAAATTGACCTAACAACAATAATTTCTAATAGTGTAATTGGCCAGAAATAAGGGGTTGGCCCATAGGTGTGACCTTTGCAGGCCCAAGAGTATAAAAGACAGGACAGAAACCACAGCAGACCAGAGTCATCTCAGATACACTTTGTGTGTGTTGTGAAATGCTCTCCATTTTCTGCCTGGCAATAAAAGAACACTTTTGCTGTTCTGAACTCTGACTCCTGAGGATTTTTTTGGACACCAAAGAGAGGTTTTGCCTGATCTGGTTTTGGGATATTTTAAACTTCTTCAAATTGAGATCCAAAGAATTTGACCCAACAACACCAGCCTCTTTGCAGACCAACTGCAACCTATTTTTTGTTGTATTTCCCCCAAAATAGATTAAGTTTTTGCCCAAAATGACACACCCAGTATTTAAAAAGATATCAGTTCTTTTAACCTGCATGGACTGATTTTGCCACTTGGGGGCAGCGGAAATAAGTTGTGAACACAACACTGACATATTTTGAAATTAAGTTGATATGACAATCCTGGTAGCAAAGAGTTGCTTATTTATACATCCAGCAGTTATGGAGAAACATTATAATTCATTTGGAGTCGTGTTTCTGTCCACCTATCAATATTAACTCTCCTTTATCTCTGTTATTTGTCTCTATTAAACTCCTGAGGGAAATATCTGGCTCTTTAGCTGCTAAATACTCCACTATGTGCACCAGCTAGTCACTAACTGTGTCTGTTTGCCTCTTGCTGCTGAGCAGGTAGTGTACAGTGGGTTTTTAGAGTGTTTTCTCTGAAAACAGCTGCCTGCTGTGAAAATGAAGCTATGAGGGCAGTGAGAGTGAACCAAAATAGTAAAGTTGCAGCCAGACAGTTAAACGATGAGTTGAAACTCGCTATAAAGCTCCGAAAAGCCGAGGGGAGCTGCAGGGTCGGGTGATTATTCTCACTATGAGTGACGCCTTTGACATTACTCATTGTCACTTGATAAATTGTTATTTAGAAAAATATCGATTATAGCTGCTTTAAAGTAACAAAGTAAAAAAATATGTTACAACACTGAAGGTAACCTGAAGTTATACAACAACACCTTTTGAGACTTGATCCTAAATTTAGGTCATTTTTGTTTTTTTCCTCTAAAATGGATATACACTATATGGCCAAAAATATATGGACACTGAAACATTACAGCCACATATGCGATTGTTGAACATCCCTATTCAAAACATGAATAATTGACACTAATCTGCTGCTGTAACAGCCTCCACTCTTCTGGTTTCAGGATCTCCATTAGATTTTGAAGCCTGGCTGCAGGGATTTGATCCCATTCAGCCACAGGACCATTAGTGAGATCGACCACTGATGTTGGGTGATATGTCGGCGTTTCAGTTCATCAATAAAGATGTTGGATGGTGTTGATGTGCAGGCCAGTCAAGTTCTTCCGCATCAAAGCTGGTAAGTCGTTTCTTTATGGACCTGGCTTTGTGTGAGGGGGAAGTGTCATGTCGAAACAGAAGAGGGCCTTCCCCAAACTGTGGCCACAAAGTTAAAAGCGCTCCATTGTCTAAAAATATCATCATATGCTGTAGAATTCATTTTTCCCTTCATTGGAACTAAAGGGCCTAGACCGAACCATAAAAACCACATACTCCACATACTTTTGGCCATTTTGAAAACTCTTCAATATTACAAAAGACACTGTGATCAGAATCAATATAAGACAGACATCATATACTGTATATAATATTGTTTTACTTTGGTTTTTGGCTTGGTAGTTGTTGCAGGTTTCATCAGGAATGCCTCTCTGGTGTGCGTAGGCGTAGACTCTCAGGTGATCTCCTCCATAACAAGAGCCCGCCCTCCCACAGTCTATCACGTTCTGGACCGACAGGTAGGCCGACGGCCACGCTCCTCCACGCTTGATGTTGATACGGTCTTGGACAAAAGAATAACAATTTATAAAATTAATGTTTTTAATTAATGTTATCTATCTAGAGTGTCTATTCCTCCATCCCTCCCTCTGTTGCCATGGTTACCAGCTAGCGCACTGGTGGCTCCCATGGCCCAGCAGGACCCACAGTACTGGGGGATGTGTTGGTTCCTTGTGACGCTCACATAATTCTTCCCGTTGATGTTCCTCCAGTCCCAGGACGGCGGAAGATCCGACACCTTCACGTACTCATGCGGCCGGGCCTCTGTTCTAAAATAAAGAGGATGAAGCTCATGAAGCCCAATTTTAACCTGAGCAGGGGTCTAATCAGCCAGACTAAGTGAAAACACCTATGTGGGTCTGCAGGGCCTTCAGTATTATCCAGAGAAATCAGAACAATCAGACCTCTTGAAGGAGAACTATAATAAAACTATGATAATATAACTTAACAAAGCCACATTTCCATAAGAGATTTCTCTTTTGTCACATCAGCTAAAACTTTAATTTCACAAAGAAGAAAAATTAATGAATAATATTTAATATAATTACTTCTTATATTGAGTATCTTTAATTGCCAAATTGAGTGCAATTACAGGCAATCAGTGAGGGCTCATCTGAAACACTTTTGGTAAATTAAATTGGCTCTTTTTTTAATTACTAATGATTATCCTTCATACCATGCAGAAGAGGCATGAAAATTTAGTGCCTTCATGAATCCACAAATCCCTTAAAAATCCACCTGATACTACTTCTTTTTACAGACAGCATTAAAATGCTACAACCCAATCCGAAAAACGATTAATGGAGAACTTAAAATAAATAAATCAACATAGTTTCATAGCACAAGTATGTGCTTTTGGACATGTGATGTCTCCAATTGTCACTGTGTGAAATCATCACTTTATTCACGTTAGATGTTGTAAATTAAAATGATCATTGGATTTTTGTTCAATTAATAGAAGGAAAAACAGAAGAACAATAATATACATTTGTTAAAAAGGGAAGGTATAAAAAACCAGTGGTCGAATGTAACTAAGTACATTTACTACTGTACTTATACTGTACTGTAATTTTAAGGCACTTGTACTTTACTTGATTATTTTAATTTTATGCTACTTTATTAACTTTATTCTTCCACTCCACTACATTTCAGGGGAAAATATTGTATTTTTTACTTCACTTCATTTATTTGACAGCTTTGGTTACGTTTCAGATTAAAATTTAAAGATCCCCTCCAGACATGTTTTAAGATGTATATAAAATACTCTACTTTGAATAATAATTTGTGTCTGATATGGTTTTTCCAGGATAAAAAGTTTAATAATTTGGTGAAAATCCTTAAAACATCTTCTCCTTCTCCCTCATTAAAAATTCCAGAATCTATTAATATCTCAAACATTTAACTGCTGGACACAAGATGTCTCCTCTCTTCACTGTAAAGTCCATTCTCAGTGTTTGTGCGCTGGAGGCTTCAAGTTTCCAGATCACACTTGTTTAAGTTGAATATTGGACCAGAATCAGCTTCCAAACTAGTTTTGATGTCACAAATCGTCTTCATAGGTCCGCCCTTTAAAATCTGATTTTCGATGAACACGGAGAAATTTTCCATTTTCAGCAGATGAATGTGAAAACAAACTCTGCACACACATCATTCTGCACAGTGAAGCTCAAACATCCAACTGAAGGAAGAAGAAGAAAAACACAATTTTGAGTGGAGGAGGACTTTAACATAAAATAAGATAATGAGAAGCTTATAAATTACACTTCATTGTTAAAGATTAAACCAGTGGTTCCCAAACTTTTTGGCTTGTGGGCCCTTATAAAAAGAATAAGTGTATTTGGGTCTCTGTCATGTTTCAGATGTCTTTAGAGTTGTTTCCACCAAAGACACATTTCCTCCCCTCACATGGTTTCAAATAAATAAGGCCCAAATATCTCCGATATTTCACAAAAATGCAAAGATTTAAAAAAAAGTTCTGAAAAATTAATTCAAATTTATGTAACAGAACTTTGTTTTTTCTTCTTTCCTCCCCAATCTATGTTCTCAAGACCCCTCAGATTTATCTTATGACCCTTTCAAACCAGTTCAAACTAGCTCCACCTCAACCTAAAATGCTGCGTATGCATTAACTCATGAGTATTAACAATGTACTACTTGTTAAATTTATTTAATATATCAGTCACAGCCCGAATTCTTGCAAAACTTTTACTTTTGTATTTTAAGTAAATTTAGCTGGAAACTATATTTCTATACATTTTACTTAAGTAGGCTTTTAAATGCAGTACTTTTACTTGTAATGAAGCATATTTACATTGTAGTATTGATACTTTTACTTAGTAAAAGTAAAGGTAAATTTCTTCCACCAATGTAAAAAAACCAAACCCATAGCTTAACTGTTATGTTAATTAAACCATATTTTAATTTACATTATTGTGTGATTTTACACGATATAAGTTCATGTTAAATTATTAACTACTACAAAACAACACCAGGCTGAGTTATAAATGACAACGATAAAATTACTATACAAACTTATTACTTAATACCAAATAAGCTCTTGAGAACACATGAATGTTAAGACTAGGGGTCGACCGATTATCAGATCCGATATTTTCTTTAATCCGATTGCCGATAAAATAAATTAATTTGAAAATGCGCTACTTTGGCTCTGAAGCAGCCGCCTCTCTCTGATAAAATAAAATTTAACAAATAATAAAATAAAATGAAATTTAATATAGACTGATCTGTCATTTTAATATAATATATTATAAATGATATAATAATATAATATATTATTTATAATATATTTATATTTATTGAAATGTGGTTATATCTGTACATATAGAGCCCCAGAGGCTGCGCTGTTGTTCCGTCCAGTAAAAACATGACGCATCACTTTACGTTCAGAGAAACTAATGTGGCAGCTACAACTGTTAGATTACATCTGTGAGATCAACATTTATCTTTCAAAAGGAATTACATCATATATCAAAATGCTGTGGAGACATTAGAGCCAGCGGTAAATTAACAAAGAGCTGCAGAGATCAGTTCATCGGATCATTTTCTCCCCGGGATGACAACGGACGTTGACCGGCCGATCATCTCAGGAGTCGGGCTGCTAGCAGCTGAGATGACCGGCCGCTCTCACCTGGCCAGCAGATTTACAAACAGGCGTTATTTGGATAAACTGACCACATATTGGGAATCTACATGGTTACTTTCTTGCCTGAAAAAATATTAAAACTTAATAAAGTGACACATTAACAGACCTAGAGCAAAAATGACAACAGTCTGGCTCAAAATCTCCGCCATTGCCCTCAGATATCTTCGTCGGACCACAAGGCATACTGGGTAATGTCTCTCCCTCAAACTGATAGCGTACTAAAAACTGTCAGTGAAAAAAGACAGAAATGAAGAAAAAACTCTGAAGATTGACATTGAAAACACGTCATAATGCAAAAAATATCTAAATAAAATAAGATAATAAGGTTGTAAAAGTTGTATTGGCACTGAAACAGGCATAAACAAATTACAATTTGTTTATGCCTGTTTCAGTGCCAATACAACTTTTTTTCCAAGTGTTTCAATGCCAATGTTTCCCTTTTCAGTTCACGTTTTGTTTTCAATGCCAACATTTAACTGTCACTGTTCTGGCCCCATACAAATCTATATTGGTTCCAAATATCGGTTATCGGTCTCCTTGATTAACCTACTAATAATCGATATCGGCGTTGAAAAACAAACAAACATATCGGTCGACCCCTAATGAAAACGTTACGAACGCTGTACAAATAACAGTTTATAATGGTTAAATATAAATTTCAAAATCACAACTGAGGATCAACGTCACTCTGCTTTGAGGTAAACAACCAGCCAAAGTCATTAAACTGTGTCACTGTAAGCTGTAACTTGTACGTGTATTTATTCACTTACTTGACGGTGTGCGGTCTGCCGTCTGTGATGGGCTTGTAACAGGGCTCAGATAAAAACTTAGAATAGCTGAACTGCAGGAGGAATGATGATAAACACAACAGCAGCCATACAGTTGTTGACGACGCCATGTTGGTGCCCCTCCTTCATGTGACGCGCCGCGCGCACAGCTCGCCCCCTGTCGGCCAGGATGACCGTTACACTGAGCTACATTATACAAGCTATTGTGATGGAAAATACAATAAACATCTTAAAATCATGATGTTTTTATGACTGAATAAAACTGTAAATGAATATGAAGTCTGTCCAGAAGTATGAGGGCAGGAAGTTGTTTTTTTTTACTTTATCGGACCATAATCAGAAACAGAAACAGGTTTATTGCCAATTAGGTTTGCACATATAAGGAATTTGCCTTGGTGTTGTGGTGCATAACAGTTAAAATATGCACAAAATTAAGTAAATAATATTTAAAAAAAAGTTCTTGCCTCCATTTTGGCAAGGTCTCCCTTGTAAAAGAGATAATGTCTCAAGAAGCTACTATACACACACACACACACACACACACACACACACACACATATATACATATATATATATATGTATACACACACACACACACACACATATATATATATATATATATATATATATATATATATATATATATATATATGTATACACACACATACAGTGGGGTCCAAAAGTCTGAGACCACATTGGAAATCTCTAATATTTCCACGTGAACCTGGAAATAATCATAATTCAGACATTTAAAAGTTATGACATGTTATGAAGCACTATTTGTAGGTCAGCAATTGCAGCATTGACCAACTTAACTTAACCATCCTTTGTACAAAAGGTCAGATTTCTTTGAGTTGTATCCCCTGCGTTCAGATGGCACTCAGGTGGAGTGATCTACTCATTAGAGTAATAACTCAACTTGCAGCCAGTGTTCACAGGTTATAAATATGGCTTTGCCTCAAATTTCCAGCAGATAATTGCTTACTAAGTAGCGTTGGAATAGATAGAAACATCAGAACAAAGTGACAGTGTGAGAAGTTAAATTGTTATTCAAAGCAAAACTTTCTTAGTGTCAAATCATGGCTAGACTAAAGGTTTCTAAGGGAGCATGGAGCTCTAAAAAGCTTTGCAGAAACTGGATCAGTTGTATCCAAAGCACGATCAGGCAGACCAAAAGTGACCACACCATCAGAGAAAGAGATAGAAAAGCAACTTCATCACAGATACAGAATTTACTAAAAAAAACAACACAACTGAAGCACTCTATGACATTACAAGAAGCTCTGTGGAACATTATCAAATCTTGCCGGGATAACAGGGGTCATGAGGTTTTGCACAAACTTGTGGAGTCCATGCCAACTCGAGTGCATGCTGTCATTAAAGGAAAAGGCGGACAAATACTAAGATATCCTGAAATTCATGTACATTTTTCAAAGATTCAACTTTGCACTCAAATTGTTAAGCTGATACTATCATTTGTAATGCTATAATTAGTATTACATTTGAAACAAATGCAAGATAGAAGCGTCAAGATGCTTCTCAGACTTTTGGATCTCACTGTATTTATATATATAATGTCCTAATTTTTTAAGCTTTTGATTTATGGATATATGGATATTCTCCCATCAGACAGACAATTCAACAGTTCTTCTGGACAGATAAAAACAAAGCTATGCATTCAGAATGAGAAGGCAGAGGTGGATTTTATTGCTCAAGTAATACTTGAGACTGTTTTGAGATATACCTACTTTCCTTTTTTTCCTCCCACTGTTACTCCCCAGCATTTTAGAGGAATATATTGCGCTTTACACTCCACTTTATCAATCTGACAGCAATTATTAACTCTGCAGTGTCTCTGTACCTCTGCAGTTTCAACTCCCCAGGAGTATATGAATTACTCCCACACGGTCCAGCTTCCAATACAGCTCACCAGGCCTGAACTGTAAGTTAATGCATCAGCTTAAAGCTCTACAAAGGACTCTTTCTTAAAAGTGACTTCTGTTACTTTGGATACACAAAGGATTTGACATGATTCACTATCAAATCTGGAAAATTCAAGAAAAGTAGGAAAGGAGCAAAAATATTACTCCCAACACTTCCATTTTCTATACATGTAATAGCTATTCACTTGCCTCTATTGGACAGCAGAGTGATGACAGGAAATGAGAGGAGAGAGAATGACACTGACATATAGATATTTGAAATCATATAAATACACAAGTTGTGACTGTCAGTAACAATCAAATAAATGCGAGTAATCAATTTTTCATTTAAAAGGTGAGCTTAGGTATTGTTTTTGCATTTTAGTGTTTCTATTGTATTGTATTGTTAAGTATTTTATCATTACTGCCTTTTAGATTTATGTTTGTTCTTATATTATTATAATTCTTGGCCTCAGCTGAATCATTTTGCTTTTTTTTCATGGGGATCAATAAATGAATCTCTTCTAAACAGAAATAGGTGTTGGAGCCATGCAGATTTTGCAGGCTCGGCAGGAAACTTTTAAAATAACAAACTCAGTTCTCAGTTACAATCACATTACACCTAATGCAGTGCCTGATGATTGGTTGGGTTTTCATAGATAATATGCATCTCTTAACAAGGTTATATTACAGGATGAGGCTCAACTTCAATCAAGGTCTGTTTTTGTGAGGGTGGGGGGGGGGGTGGAGGGGGGCACTATTGCTTGAGCTTTTAATGATTAAAACTAGAATCAGATTAGATGTGCATTAGGCACCTAATGAACTCTCAACAGGAACACTATATAATTCACTCACCAGTTGCTGTTTGCTGCGTAATCCATCTTCAGTTTGTGGTCTTTCTCCCGATGATGATGTCGAGCAGCTCATGTACTGCAGAAGCTATATATCAATAAAAGCTGATGCGAGTAAAAACTCTGCAAGATGGTTTCTAAAAATGGATCAGACGTCTTTTGCTGGGTCCAAGCCAGCTGATTAATGAAGTAATATCAGCAGTCATGTCATTTGCATCTTTATCAAAACAACAAAATGATTTTCTTCAAACATTTGTAGGTGTTGGAACCTTTCTCACCTTGTTTTAAAGTAAAAAACATTAAACCCTGAATAAAAAAACACCCTTAACCCTGTTCAAAATAAAATATTGCTGACAAAAAAACAACTCAAGGTTCACTTACTAGCTGTATGCACGGGGCCAAAGTAGAGGCCCTCAGTCATACTGGAAAAAAGGTTTAAATTAGATTTTTCCAGTCAGAGAATCACTGCTGATCAATGACCTTGATCCCTTCTCAGTCACTGGTAATTGGTCAAACTCCATCCAGGAAAACACCATGAGATGCGGTTCAAAGCCAGCAGTTAGATTTTTCTTTGTCTAACTAAAGTTTCCAAGGTCAAGAATGAACTTTCAGGCTCAGTATTTCTGGTTAATTTTACTTAATTTTATGTTGTTTTATTATTTTTCACGGATAACTGGTCCAACAAATGCCCTGAAGCATGAAAAGAGAAAAGTCAACTTCAGTTTTTGGTGTCAGTCCTTCAGAATCAAAGAGTGCTTTATAGAGCAAAAAATTAAACAATCATGCAAGGTGAAATCCATCAGAGAAGAATCAGAGATACTTTACTGCTTGTCTCCATTCACCACCTTCGCATATTCGTGTTGGTGGCACTCACCCTCGAGTCACCACGAATGGTGCAGCAACTGTACCAGCATGGATCACAAGATGCTGGGGAGGGAGCTGTACACCCAGCCAAAGTCCCAGGAAGTCCCTGAGGGTCATTAAGGACCCATCACGTCCACACAATGGCCTGTTCTCCCTGCTGCCCTCAGTTAGGAGGTACAGGAGTCTCAAAACACAACGGAAGAACAGTTTTTTTCCCTCAGGACATAAGACTACTAAATAAATAATACACACAGATATTACCCCCCCCCCCCCCCCCCCCCCCACATGCACACCACACACTGACACAC
Source organism: Scomberomorus guttatus (assembly GCA_038419695.1). NCBI lineage: Eukaryota > Metazoa > Chordata > Actinopteri > Scombriformes > Scombridae > Scomberomorus > Scomberomorus guttatus. The sequence goes on from CM076457.1 coordinate 10,436,309, forward strand.
AAAGTGCAGACCTATGATTGTATATGCAACCTTTGTGCAATAACTTTCTATAAAGTTTAAATTCACTGATTCTGTCTTTTTATAAATATATTTTTAAAATATACATAATTTTTCAAATATATATATCTATATATTTTTATTGCTTTTATGTTTTGTTATATGTCTTTTTATATATTATTTAGTGAAATGGAGCCTCCCAGCCGAAGCGAGTGGCAATAAACATCTTGAATCTTGAATATAACCCACAGCTGAAAAAACACGTTCAGTTTGTTGTTGAAAGTCATTCTGGGAAATGTAGGAAATCACTGATTGCAGCAGAAGTCTTTTTTCGAGGTTGCTGAGGTAAAGTTGGTACCGTGAAAATGTAAACAGCACTTCATCACAGAGTAAGTAACTACAGAGTCATGACTGCCAACATCAGAAAATGATGATATATATGACAGTGAGGTCAGGGAGGTTGAGTCTTCCCAGGAGTCGCTAACCTCAAATAATTCATTCGTCTGGGTTTGAAGCTTCTGAAACATTTACCAAACAAACCCAACCCTCGCTGCTAAATGAGAAGTTATAATAACAGAGTAAACGGCTATAACTGTGGCTGAATCTTATTAAGTTATCCTCTTCTGCTGCATTTTGAATCGCAGACACACTCAGCATTCCTCTTCATCTCGTCACTTACAATGTGTGTGTTTTCTGAGAGCAGACGCCGCCTACTGCGCCTAAAAAAGTCCTTTGTGTTATGAAACACAGAGTCTGTTGTCTGCTGCAGGCCAGAGGAATGAAGTGCTGATGACCTTTGACCTCTTAGATCATTGCTGCTGTGTTAAAAGCTAAACTCTTCTCTGCTCCGGCGCTTCTTCAGATGCACATACAATCCTCTATAATGCGTAGTAGCCCTTTAATCAGAGTGCTGTACATCTCTCAGGATATAATGTAATCTTACAAACAACTAAGAAGTAATATTAGACATCTGTTAATATATCAGTTCTTTATGATGAAGCCGACATCCTGGATATGTCCATTAATGTGAGTATCCTGTCTGCTAATGCTGAGACAATATGCGCTTTGATGACATCACTAAAAAGGCCTTCAATCATCAGTTAATGAATGCCATTATCCTGCATCAATTTGCAATGATAAAAAAGTTGGTTGTCCAGAGATGACCAGGCGATCATGCAGTCGTTGCTGTTAAATAAATGCAGCTCTGTCCATTTGTCTTGCCTTTCTGAAAGTCGGGTATCACATCTGTAACTAATCCGACTCTTGGATGGAATATCGCAACATTTTTTACAAACATTTGTGGTTCCCAGAGGATGAATCCCGCTGACTTTGGTGATCACCAGACTTTTTCCTCTAGTGCCACCAAGAGGTTGACATTTTTGGCTTTTAGTGAGATATTTTGACGACTATTAGCTGGATTGCTCTGGAATTTGCTACAGACTTTCAAGGTCTCTGGAGGGATTGATTCGAATAACTTCTAGCATTATTTTTATGATCTAGCATTACTTTTGTTGAACAATACAGGACAGGGGATAATACTAGTAAATATATAGCAGCTACATACTTAAAGCAGGGACAATATAAAACATTTATAAAAACGTAAGTTACAAAAGCAACAAAAAGCATTAAATGTGCTTCACAGTGTCTTTTTTGTGTTTTGCTGTTACAGAGACTGGATGCATAAAAACTCATCACATCAATTGAGAAAATAAAATAAAATAAAAATAGGAACATTGCTTCTTATTTGTGATTTATGGATAGGAAAATATCCTATCAGACAGTCAATTAATCAGTTATTCTATGGTATATGTGCAGATAAAAATGAATGTAAAGGCATAGGGGGGTTTTATTACTCAAGTAATACCTGAGAGAGTTTTGAGATATGCCTCCTGGTACTTTACTAGTATTTCTTTTTTCTCCCAGCACCACTAGCAGGTTAAAGTTTTCACTTATTCAGTGAAATAACTTGACATCTACTTCATGGTGCAAAACTTTGAGTCCTAATAGCGTCGATGAGCCCGTGGATTTTCATCTAGCACCATCATCAGGTCTAATTTTTAATTTGAATAATACTTTTGTTTATCACCAACTACCTGCAGAGTAAAATGAAATGACATTCCCATCAGCCACAGCTGTATGTTATGTTTAATGCTAACTAGCACACTAGCAGGCTAAACTAAGATGGCGAATTTTACTTGTCAAACATGAGCATGTTATGTTATAAAAACTGCCATGTTTTTAGCCTGAATGTCATGTACCTTATAGAACTGACAAAAATTCAAAAGGTGCAGTTAAACGAACATAAACTTGAGTTACAGGTTAAGGTTTTCAACAGCGATATCTGTCTGTTTAAATTCCAAAAGTGACGATCTGCCCGCAGCCACCACAGAAAGACACTAAAAAGCCCACTTAAGTGGAGGCACCTTCAGAGTGCATGGAAAGTGCATCCATGTAAATATTGAACGTACACACAGTGTGGATTTCACTCACAGATCAATACTGAAGCAATCTGGAGGTTAATCTCATTTGCACTTTTCTTCTTGGCAAATGCTGCTGCTGACTGGTAGTGTGGGATCTTCAGTAAAATCATTAGAATCAGCTCAGACTCAGCATGTAGAAGGATTGTCTCTGTTCACATGAATATTTTAGGCTGGCAGGGTCTCTGTGCCACTAGAATCTAGAGAGATAATCAATACTCTATTTATCCACAAAATAATTCATTCCTGCAAGTGTCTTCCTGGCAGACTGACTGACCATTTTTGCAAAAGGAAAGAAAAAAAAAATCAATCTGCTGGTGAGTACAGTGTGATATGGTTGAAAGATCCAGAACGAGTGAATAAATTGAACTTGAGTCAAGATGTTTTGCTGGCTGCTGTTTCTAAGGTCAAGAAGGACTGTCGAGCTAAAAAAACCAAAACAACTTCAGAGCATCATGTCTGTAAAAGAGCTACTGTCATCTTGTCAACATGCAGTGCGTCTTAGGTTCCCAACTGTCTGTTATAAAGCACAATATTTCATTTAATTTACAGTGTGTATGATCACTTGAATAAATGTAAAAAAGCTCCTGCACATGCTTGCTTACTGCTATTTTCATTTATGACGTTTTGAGCTACACTAACCTCAGGTTTATTGTGGGTCAATTATCCAATCAGAGGTGTAATTTGGTAAATTACACCTTAAGAAAAGACACACATTGCCAGAAAATTAGATTAAAAAAAATATGTTATCAATATGTTTGTGAGAGCTAATAACTTTTAACCTAAACTATTAGTGTTTAGATAGACAATCCTCCACAGCCTACCACAAATCCAAGTAGTAACTCTATTTTCATTTCTGCTGTTGACATTCACCTCAAAGACGTACACTGTTTGGTAAAACACCTGTAAATTACACCCATGTGTGATTGTTGAACATCTCATTAAAACACTACAGGCATTAATCAGCAGTTTCAGGCTTTCCACCATTTTGGCTCCCATTCAGCCACAAGAGCATCATAAGGCCGGGCTCGCAGTTGGTGTTCCAGTTCATCCAAAGGATGTTGGACGGGGTTGAGGTCAGTGCTCTGTGCAGGCCACTCTCAAGTTCTTCCAAACCAAACTGAGAAAAACATTTCTTTATAGACCTGGCTTTGTACACTGGAATATTGTGATGTTGAAACAGGAAATGGTTTTCCCCAAACTGTTGCCACAAAGTTGGAGTTATATATATATTGTCTTTATGCTGTAATGTTAAAATTTCCCTTAATTGTAACTAAGGGGCCTTGCACCAACAAGAAAATGTGGACAGGGGGGGTCTAGTTATGCAGAAAACTACAAATGAACCACAGAAACACCACATTAAAAAAGTCACTACCACAAACATAACAACATACTTTTGCTGACATACTGCATTTATGATAATTGAGGTTAATTTACAGACATTTTATAGTCTTTTCTTCATGCATGTTTACACATTCAGCAATATTAAATCTACACACCGCCGTCAGTGAGTCACTATCTTTTTCTTTTCATCCAACAAATCAAATTGAAGCCTTTTTTCAGTATGCATTCAACTAAAAAGCGCACTATCTTTCCCTGCTTGATAAAGACCATGTTTCTAAATGGCTATTTTGTGACTTACTGTCACTACCTTTATGCTATTGATTATCATATTTTTCGACACAATGTCATTTGGATGAATTAGAAGAGCAAGAATCAAATATAAAAACCATGCAATTCTTGCTGAATTTCTCATAATTGTGGATACAGTGTGAAGCAAGTGAGTCAGGAGTAACTGACCTGAACCTCCACTGTGAACTGTGTAAAACTGTCGAGTCCATTTGGCCCGGGAGCTTATCAATAACTCCCTCTCAAGAATCGGATGAATAATGGATCAAAGACAAATGTTACTTAAGATTCACATCCATCTGAGGGATTAGATCAGCAGGTCTGGACTTCAAACAGCAGAAACAAATCAAGGCCTGACGACTGATGTTTTGAGGTTGGTTATTGATTATTGCTGGCGGCAGTTCAGGGCATCATGGTGACTCTCTGACTGCTCCCACATGACCGCCGCAGCAGAGTATCCAGCCTGTCTGGATTTCCAGTGAAAAGTCAAGTTACAGGGCTGACGTTGGCAGCGCACATGTTGATGATCTCTCAAAGTCGGCTTTTCCCTCAGCAGCTTTTAGCAATTTATTTTTCTCATTTTCATAAACTGAATCCATTTTGGTGATTAGGCCAAGCGATGATTCATCACATCACAAACAGGACCTTTGCTGCTCTAAGTGCCCTGTGTTTTCACATGGCGGTACAGGAGGGTCATTTGGCGCTGTCCTGACGACTCCCACCATACCTTGGCTTTCCTCCTGCCTAATGCACTCCAGAGAAAATAACAACATGGATCATTTCCTTGTCAATATAGTCATTAAACATATCAAAGCATGCATGATTGATTGGTTTTATTCATATGTAATGCTGCAGTATAGAGTTTAAACTTGGCTGCTCCTCTTTATTGGATCCACAACAAGTAAACATGAGGTCATTGCTCCGTGGCTTTGACTTCAATGCAGTTTCCAGTTGTGATAAATAACTGAAAGTGAGGTTCTAAGTGTTCAGTGTTAACCACAACATTTTGAACTGTTTCTGTTTGTGTTAGTACTTTTAAACTTTGGACATTGCCAGACTAATTGTTCCCTCTGGTTTCAGTCTTTATGCTAAACAAAGCTAATTGCCTTCTGGCTCTAACTGTAGCTCCATACTCAAAGTCCAACTGAAATTAAACTGACTTTTTGTTGACTACCACAGCATACATATCTGCTCTGTTGTCCTGCCTTCTCCTTTGAGAAAAAAATCATAAACCAAAGGGGAGAAACATATATTTTAAATTGTTTTATTTCAGGATGGTGCCCTCTAGTTTTACATGAGTTCATTATTTTGATTAAACACTGTCATCCGCTTACATAGCTGGAGTGCTTATTTCAATACAACAAGTCAAACTAGGGCTGCAACTGATGATTATTTTCATTATCAATGAATCTGTCAATTATTTTCTAGATTAATTGATCAGTTGTTTGGTCTATAAAATATCAGAAAATGGTGAAAAATGTCGATCACAGTTTCCCAAAGCCCAAGATGAAACCTTAAATGTCTTGTTTTGTCCCGACCAACAGTCCACAACCCAAAGATATTCAGTTTACTAACATAGTGGATAAAAGAAACCAGAAAAACATTTAAGAAGCTGTAACCACAGAATTTTTTTCCTTAAAAATGACTCAAAACAATAATCAGTTATCAAAATAGTTGGCCATTAATTTTCTGTCAATTGATTAATCAATTAATTGACTAATCGTTGCAGCTCTTAATCAAACCTTGAATAAATCTACAATATGGCATTCTATCAGAGCAGATGGTCACACTGAGCCTGACAGCATCCTGCTACACAACAGAAGAGCCACAGACTCTGAACAACAACCCACATTAGCTTTCCTGCTAAAGTCTCCTTCTTTATCTAACTTACAAACATAAAAACACGTCTTGTCCTGCACCTTAGCTTGTTGAACGAGCCACCAAACAACATTCACCGGGGAAAAGTGCACTGCTAACATCAGTTAGCTTTTAGTCATGTAACACCATGGGATGATTAGCATAAATGTTAGATTGAACAGTTGGACTATAGACATGGAGTAGTATTCGTAGTTGTTCTCACCACCCTTTTAGTTCTGTTCTGGTGAACACTGTTCTTCACCAGCTCGTTGCTAGCAGCTGCCCACTGCTGCTAAAGACAAAGAACAGTAACGTATTCCTTTAAGTATTTTTGTTTGTTTTATTTTAGTTTCAAAGTAAAAGTAAGACACATGAATTACTATCAAGGTCAAGATATTAAAGTAATATTCTAATTATAGCTCTTCTTGAATGTAAAAACATGAATATTACTAACTGCACTAATCTTCTGAAGCAGATTTCTTTCTTTTTGTCTTCTTGCTTGTTGTACAATAAGGTCATAGGTCAGATTCAGCTGAAAGGTGCCTAAAAGGATTCATCAAGGACACTTCAGCAGCTGTCACATGGATTCAAACTCTGGACTTCATAACATACCCCAGTGACAACCAACACCACAATGACGCAAATCAACTTATATGCCCCCAACATTTTGGGGGGATTTTTAGATATTCATAAACAGATCCAAGCACTCTGGGATTGAGGTTTGAGTCATGATACGTCTCTGTTTACTCAGACAACTGGATTAAATGTAATCAGAGAAGATGTTTTGCAATGCTCATAATTATTTCAAGAACTGAAAACATTTTGGTAAAATTATTTTTCCTGTCTCCAAGGAGGACTCTGACAGTCCTATTTTGTGGTAACATTAAATTGAAGTGGATGTGCTGCTTTGTGCAGGCTGGTTTCAAACCAGTAGGCGTCGCTGTTTCTCTCTAATAAACAGCTGGATATCAGGGGGATGCAATAGTCAGTGAAATCCTCTTGAAATCCATAAAATGTTCCTGGAAGTGGTCGTGCTTATTTACTGTTTATAGATTTAAAAATGCACATTAAATGCTAAACAAAGAGAAAATATTCCTGTAAAATGAAAATAAAGCTTTGGATTTGTGACACGTTATCTTATAATACTTGTGGTATTTGCATCCATCCCCGCGTCCCACCTCTTGCTACCAATTATCACAGGGAGGTGGATCGTTACCAAAAGAAGACTTCTGATTGGCCGAGTTAGATGTCAATCACAGGCTCGTCCTGTAGGCTCCTGGTGGCGAATGCAGTCCACACCAGAAGTCAGAAAGTCAAATTTCACTAAGGGGACAGAACGGGAAGGGCAGATTTATCCGGTTTTTCTGAGTGTTCTTTAAACGCTCCACAGAAAATAAGTGTAATTAGACTTTACACTATTTTGAATACTGCTAGTTAATGTGGTTCTGAAGTTTAAAAAGAGGGGTTAATTGGACTTGAGGACTTGTTGGCTCCTTTCTCCGGCATTTTTACGCGCTGTTTGCGCACACCTGAGTCCGCTGCTCCGTTTTTGCAGCGTCAACATGACTTCAGCGCACTTGAGCAACTAAACTATCATGTTGACATTATTTACCGGTGACACGCCTGCTGTGGTAAACCTTGGTAAATGCGCAGCCTCTCACTATGGAATAACCGGCGCCCAGGTGTCTTTAGGGAGAGCTGATGTGGCCGTTTGGAGGAGCGCACCAGTTTGATGCCAGCTGGGATTTGACAGAGCGCAGGAGTTTGGGATGCAAGAGAAACCCTAGAGAGACAATCCTCGGCTTCTTTTACCTGGATTCAACACGGGCTGCCCAGAGCCATGGCCTCTGAGGTGGTGTGCGGGCTGGTCTTCAGGTTACTGCTGCCAGTGTGTCTTGCAGCTGGTAAGTTTTGTTTTTAAATCCGCACTTTTTACGCATCTGAATTGGCCTAAAGTGCTACAGTATGTGTGCGCCAGGTGGGGTTGGGTATGATATTATCCCATAAATCTATTTACAATAATTAATAAAATGCAACTTTAAAGGAAGGCTGTGGTTTAAATAATTTTACTTCGTTTTATTTGACTTTACCACTTTTTTTTACACTGATATGAATCTCTGAGACATTAATTCAAAATCTAAACTACAGTAGTTCAAACCTAAAATGTCTGAGTATGCAGATTGTTAAGAGCAGAAATCAAATTTATGTTTGTGTGAAATGTTAATAGATTTTTATGGTGATTTGTAATTGACCTCATGATGCTGGAGGTCACAGGTCATCCGTCACCACTGCTGATGTTTATGCTCCTAAATCTGAACCCAAACAACAGCAATAGGCTGCACCGAGTCATACACCAGCTATTACATATAAATTACAAAGCAGAGCAGTTTTGCACCACCTGTAACCTTTTATTGGATTTTGTAAAACACAGCAGACAACACAGCATCCAGTCACTGCAACGTGTGCCGTCAAAAGCAACCCTTTTGCAGTCACTGCACACTCCACGTCTCAGTCTGTATGTCAAGAAACGACTCATAATAAAAAATTTCTCTTCTCACAGTTTGTAATTCTAAAATAATTCAGTCCCAGTTTAGTTTTTGTTTATTCTAATCTGTTTTATTCTACTCAGAATGGCGACAGAAAACTATTTCTTACTGTTAGGTTGCTTATGTTGCTCAAACACCTAAAGAAAGTGTAGTAAAATGTTACTTATTTCATTATAGTATCAGAAATTAATTTCTGTGGTGTCCAGTGTGGTTTCTGGGTTTTGCTTATTGGTTATTAATGAATCATCACTGTTTTTATTAATTGCTGAAGTGCTGACTGGATATTCAGCACATGACTGTTGTGTTAATATTGTTAATTAATATTTATATTGGTTTGACACTGTTGTTGTTTCTTATTCCTTTAAGTTTCAGTCAGAGCTGCTTTTTGGAGAGTTTTTTGTTTTGTTTACAGCTTTGTAAAAAAAAAATAAACAGCGCTCTACACAGATGAGTTGCTGTTGCTATGTTAGTGAATGTTTTGCTTGATTCCCTCTTTTGCTATTTTAAATTTAGAAGGTGATTCATAGTCAACACAGCAGCTTATTTGGACATAGAAGCAAAGTTTTTTAGCAATTTGAATGGAGGAGTCATTAGTTTCACTGAAGAAGAAGACATACACTTACACGCTGATTCAGAGTTTGTGGAAATGATGCTTGGGGTATGATCACACCTTGGATGCAGACTCTATTAAATGGAGCTTACTTTGTGTAATTCTGTGGTAGGCCACAAGTGAAAATGATTAGTGTCTAACTGCCACTGAGGTTCCACTGTGGTATCTGTCTAAGACTTATGAGAGCGCTTGAGGTACTTTTAAAGCTAACAGCATGCTTTCTATAGATAAGACCCACCCAGTACCACCATAATGCATCACTTGACAGCCCAACGCCCCCCTTTATTTCCAAAAGCAATTGTGAGGCCATGCATTGTCTCCATTAATTCGTGGAAAGTCGTTTTAACAGTATGAATTAATAATGTGGTTGTGAGGGAGAGAAGAATTGCTTTCCCTTTTATCGTAAACATACCTTTAATATTTTATGTTTTTTCAAAGTGCAAATGAGCACTTGTCATTCACTGCAGCTGTACACAGTAACTGACAGGATGAAGGAAATGTAAAGTGGGAAGCAAGGAAATGTGTGCAGGGACAGACAGCGCTTGGGATGACAGTGATGCTTGATTATGATTATTTGATAATTCAGTCAGCAGCTGATTTTCATTCAGTTTTTCTATTAAAATGGAATGGGTTTGGTGTTTTGAGGGTTTTATATATTGCAAATTATTGTTTTTCTTTATTATTTATAACTCTTTAGGTTTGATTTCTTTTCTGTCTCTTGTTTTGGTGCAAATTCTCAGTTATTTGGCCTTCACGTCAAGTGTTTTTGAGGCTAAATAGAAATAAAAATAGTTTATTCTTTGGTCTCTCAGTACTTAATAAACATAAGGGAAACACTGCTGCACAGCAGATGTTATCTGACTCCAAACATCTCCCTTACTGTATACATCCAGTAGAGTAATATATGTTCGTGTCCTAGTGAAAGACCTGTCTGCTGACGTTACATAGTCTCAGTTTCCTGTTGGCCATCTGACAGCACCTCTATTGAAAAGCACAGAACTGCTCGGGCCAATGTGTACACAGGCCTCCTACCACCACACACACACACACACACACACACACACACACACACACACACAAACACATTTGCACACAGCTACAGTCTCGCTCATCAAACAGGCCAGGCCGCTGTTTATGTGTTTACTGGCAGAGTGTGAACATGATTATGAGCATACAATTTACCAAATGTCTGATCTGATATGAAACCTGTGATGTGAACGTACAGACGGAGCTACAGATCAACTGAGTTAAGTACAACACTGAGACAGACAGAGATAGCAGTGGACGAGCAGATGCTTAGCTGCAAGGAGCATCACTGGAACCAAGATGCTTGTTTCAGTTTGTGACTTTTAATTTAGTTTAAATCAATTTCTATCTACATATTGTTCCAAAGATGCTGTGCGGTCACATCACAAATCCCCAAGCAGCCACAGCTGGTGGTCAAGAGGAGAACTCTGTGTAAAAATGATGCTTTTAGCCAACTGAGATTGTAGTCATCACTAGTGATAACAGAATATTCTGCAATCTGCAGTAAAAATTACTGCAGATTAGTGCTGTGTTTAAAATCAAAGGTCATGTAAAGAAAAACAAGCCTTTTCCAACTTGTTGTCGGGCCAAGCTAAAGTTAATCCCTAATTTGAACATGAAAAATGTTAAATATGTGCTCCAACATTTAAACTCACTATGCTAGTTCAGTCTGTAAACCAATCAGAAGCAGAGCTGTGTACACAAGAAAAACCACAGTCAGTGCCAGGGGTAAATAAATCTGTTTTTCGTTCGTAAATAAAAACAAATTCAATAGTGAGCAAAGTCACAGAATTGACCTCAGATTCCTCAGAGTTTGAACATGAGATCCTGGCTAGAAGAAGAGAGATAACGTGAAAAGGAGAGCTGTCGTGTGAACTGTTGTAAGTTCAGTAAATTGTCGGATTTAGGGATGTGCCGGTATCAAATTTTCATGCTACGATTATTGTAGGTAAAATATCACAGTAAACTGTATAATTACGATAATCACTTTTCCTGAAATCCTACCATGAGTGCTAAACTAAAGTTAAATTACTTCACTATGATCAAACTGGATTTTATTAACTGAACAGTATATTGCTGTTTTGTTAAGAAATAACATCAATAACAGTTAAAGCTCAGAGTCTGTGTTAGATTCTATTTTGGAAATTCATTTTCCTGCCGAAATTGGTTGATTGATTTCTGGGGTGCAAGAACTTTGTAGTACGTTTTATCTGCTGGGTGTTAACAGTTAAATTCATTTTTAAAAGGCAGATAAAACATAATAAGAGTTATACTGGGCTCTTACGGGCCACTTGTGTCTAAACAAAATCAAACTGCAGATGAAGGCAGGAGAGCTGCTCTGTGTTCACGGTTTCCTCTGAAAACGATGATAATCACAGTAACGATGGTAATGGAAATGGTTGGCGGTATCGATACTGTCAGCATGTTTCACTGCAGTATAATAGAAACAGTATGCTAGCACATCTCTAGTAGATATATTTTCAAATTGTGTGAAACAAATGGTCTTGTCTTTAGCTTTTTTTTTTGGTTCTAGCTCTTATCTAAAATACTATAATTACTGTAGCTCTGCAGGTTTATTAGAGTAAAACGAACTGTTACTTTTTGGCTGTGGTCGATAAGCTAAACAACTATTAGCTAGCAGGCTAACGTAGCAACGCAACTGACGTTAAAGTGAGACTTTTAAAAGAATAAATAACAATTATCTTCTTATAATTAAAAAGTAGAATTAATAAACAATGAACAATAAACAATTTGCACATATATTTACTAGTTACTACTCTAAACATTTTGGTACATTTTGGATGTGACATCCATAGTTCACTGAAGTTAGTTTCCAGTTTTGTGCTCGGATGAAAACAGTAAACTTCTGCACAGCGGTGGTATAGACTTGATGTGGTATGCTCTTTATTATTTTCTTCAGAGGGGTTTAAATTCCTCTGTTATCTCCCGGTGCTCGCTCTGGCCAGACACCGCACCACCTTATCTTCTGTCATGACATTTATGTTTTTGGGCTCAAACTCTGAAGTCAGTTGGCCTTCGATTTCATGTTTACGACTAGTCTGCTCCTCTTCTGTTTAGGCTCTGCGCGGCTGTAATAATAGCTTTTACTGCAAGAGACAAAAACCTGATTCAGCTGGTGAATGGGGATACTTGCAGTAATCTATGTCTGAGAACAACAGCAGTTTATTTTCATTCCCTGTGTAAAAATCCTCAGATGGTGAGTCATACAGCGAAGGCAAATGGTCAGGAAGACTGCGGTCAAGTGTCTGTAGGAAAACAGTGGGAGCTGAGCCATGCAGATACAGATAGATAATCTCTATCTCCACACAGTACAGATGCAAAAGGACCACTTTAGATATGAAACTCTGAACAGATGAATAATGGTGGCAGCAGACACCAGACTGCCAATTTGGGCAAAATAGGCAGGTTTAGAGCTCATTTAATGCCACATTTAACGAAGATAAGATGAAGTGGGTGGGGATAGGAATGGTGCAGCGAGGGAGACCAAAAATTATAGATTGTGAGTCATTCCCTCCTCGCTCACCCAGGAGGCTTAAGCTGCAACCTACTTGTTGAAATTTTTTTTTAAAAGAAAACAAATATGATAAACAATATTGATAAATTGTTTTTTTATGTTGTGCTGATGGTGGTTGGACAGTCTGGTGTATCGAGCTTTTCGTGCATCCTTGAAACTTAATTACAAATATAATCCACAGATGTTGGTGCTTTGCCAAAACATGACAGCCTTCATAACATTTGTAAGTTTTCATTGGTCTGTATCTGAGCACGGAGAAAACCAGGGGGTTCACGCACCGTAGGGCTCCAGCAAGGGAAAAGGCAGAGCCAAGTCAAATGTCAATGAATAGGTCCATTGAGTGCGCAAAGATAAATAAGAGCACCATTTTCAGCAGTTAAGTGTAATTTTTTTCAGTAGCTCCAGACCAGTAGCTGCTCAGACGGGCTGATCTCTCCGACTTAGACGGTAACTTACACAGCCGACCAGGTTGTAAACTCTGTGCTTGTTGATATAACCCCAAAGAGAAATTTGGGAGGTTAGACTGCGTGTCCACTTTATGCACTTCCCTCCCCTGCCGCACTACCTCCTGACCTACAGTAAAAATATTCAAAGAAATGTAAGCAAGGAAGGGGCCTATCACATATTTTGTGCATATTTTAGGTGAACTTGAAAAACTTGAAAAAAGGACTCAGATTGTTAAAAAAAAAAAAAAATCTGAGAATGTGCTTCAGTGGTGAAGCGGGTAAGTGTTCACGTCAGTGTGACTCATTTTGGACGCGTTAATTGATGTTCAGTCAGCAGGTGATGTGAGCTGTTTAACTAGTAAAAGCCCCCGAAAAGGGCAGATGGTCAGACCGACTCAGGGAAATGAGGTGCGCTACCGATCAATACGTCAATTAATGGTTTTTGGAAGTCATGTTTGCACTTAAGTGTTTGAACTTTCATCGTGAGCTCAAAAGACTTCCTTCATGTGCCTGGCCAGGGTGTGTGTGTGTGTGTGTGTGTGTGTATGTGTGAAGGGAGGGTGTGCAGGAAAGGGTGAGTGTGTTATGAGAGCATGTGGAGTTACATAATCCAGTATCATGGGCAGTGACACATCTTAAATACTGAAATAGTGCTTTAAAATATGAGCTTGACTGAATTCAAAGCAGATAAAATTAAAGATTTTCAGTTTTGCTATATGTTTAAACAAAGAGTAAATCATGTTGGCTTAATAACTAGGGGAAATTTCTTTATTGAACAAAATAACTACTAAAGTCAGTCTTTCATTTGATTGATTGCATTTAAATCACACACTTCCATCACTGAGATAAATCAGAATAAAATTAAAATTAAAATTTGTTATTAATAGTAATCAAATTTCATAGCACAAAGTCCAAAACCAAACTGAAGTCCTCTCACACACCGGCTGTGGCATTTCACACTCTTCACACTCCATGTGGCTGTGTTTCATTTAAAGGTTTGGCAACCAAAAGTCATTTTCCTGTTTTCAAAACCCAGAGGTACATCATGCATTTTAGGGGCCTGTGGTGCGTGACACCGCTCTGTTGCAAAACCTGCAGAGATTTTGTTTTGCAGATTTTTCATTGTAAAATGATCCAATTTCTATAAAGCTCCTAGTCCATGAAATACTATGGGATTCTTCCAAAATGAAATCTTCACATGTGATATAAAGTGTGTGAGGCATTATGGAGCATGGAGAGGCGGAGCTGTTCATAGGCGAGCTCGGCCGGCTAATTGTCTCTTAACACCCAAAGACTCGGATCGGGTGATTATTATACTTCAAAACAAACGTTAGTGACTGAGCTTTAGCCCAGTTTGTTATACAGCCCAGATGAAGGTGGCTTTTTATGACTATGAGCAGCTTTTTCTACAACAGTAACATTTTAACAACTTTCACCACATGTTTCTCTCTCTCTGGGTTTGAGCTGATCTCAGTGACGACTCCTGCCCGGGCGGCTTGTTATCACTGCCAGCTTCTCCACTGTATTTACTGTTTTAAAGTTATGTAACGTGATGTCGCACACAAAGCAACAAAGAGGCTGTTGCATTAATAATTATGATTAAAAGGTGGATTAACTCTGTGAATATGTGTTTCTGTTTTGTTTCTGCAGCTTGCCTGTTCAGGTACAATGCCCTGTCCTTCGTCTACCTCATCTATCTCCTGCTTATTCCACTCTTCGCAGAGCCCACGAGCACAACAATGCAGGGTAAGATATAGACAAACTCTCTTTGAAGCTTCACACGTTCAGTGGCTTTGGCTTTGTCCATCTTGAATCTTGACTGTTTCCCTAAAAAGCCTCCAGTTTGAATTGCAATATTGTTCTCTGTAATACAAACCAGCCCTTCTCCAGGGGACTTGAATTTCCTTGAGATGAGGATGGATTTGGCACATAGCTCAGTCCATGAAAGGCAATATTGGTTAGTTTGGGCACGGGTCCATCTGTAATAATAAAAATGATCCATGGCAAGCCAGATCTGATATCCATGATCCATCAGGTCCAAATCTAATGTCCCCTCAATGAAAATTAACAATTTAGGCTTCAAACTGAACACACAAGCTGTACAGTCGAGAAAAGAAATCCAAAAGAGCCCATAAAATATCCTTCAGGGGAAAAAAAAGAAAATCGGGATGAGGGCTGTTTTTGATAATGGTTAACCACTTCAGTTATCAAATGGGAGTATAAAAGTTGCCCTCAAGGCTCTATTAGTTCTTTAGATGACTTTTATTCAGTAATACCACAATCTGCATGCTTTTGACAAGTGTTATTAGTTAATTCAGGCAGTGTGAAGGTTGAGGTGGAATTTGGTATTTAACCTCATCGGTATTTTGGTTCAGAAAAGAATCCAGTAAATGAAAGCCACCCTCAGAGCTGGTGAACTAGCTTCCACACTGTCCTTCGACGACTGTGTAGCCGTCACTCATTCTCTAACAAATATAAATCACAACGGACCTCTGAGGTTTATGAGAAGTGACTGAGGTGACTGTTCTCCTCACGGGTGAAGAATGTGGGATTGTGGTCGCCACGTTCAGCAGCACCTTTATGCACTTCCTTCACCGCAAAAATACTAAACAGGACACCTCCCAGACCTCTCATAATATGGGCTTCTGTAGGAGACCACATGCAGTGTTTAATAATACATAAACCCATATTGGCGGAGGGAACAACATCCAGTCCGAGAGCTGTCTCTGCTCGTCTCCAGCTGAAATAACAATCAGGAAGTAAAGCAGAAAGAGAGGAGAGGAGAGGAGAGGAGAGGAGAGGAGGGAGCAGAGAAAGTGGACCACTTACACTCTCATCAATAGTTAAAGAGAGACGTCTTCTAGTAAAGCTGAACATTCATGTATCTGATGCTGTTGACTTCAGACATGGTTCAAGTGGGTTCAACACATGCCAGTTATGTCAGGATTTACATGGTATTTTTTAATTTATATAAACATTTACTATATCTGTTTTATGAGCCAAAAATATAAAATGAGCCTGCAGTGGAGGATTAAAGGACTATTAAACCTTGTAGTTTTGCCCAATTTACAGTAAATTAAATTTTTGACACTTTTAGAGTTGTAAGTTAATACTTTATGGACGTTTATGGACTTTCTCTGGAAATGTATTGTGGTAATAATTGTACTGAGCAAATTTTAATTAACACTTAACAAAATGAGAAGAGTTTTGTTATAAATGTGACCCGTATTATTGCATTGAACATATATTTAATTATTTAACATGTGGTGTTGCTTGCATTTGTGATATCATTATATATATCAATATTAGAAAAATATTCATGTTAATATTATGATATCAATACCAACCATATCTTCCAGCCTTAGACACGTCACTGCCCACAGGAAATTATTTATTAGTTATTAGTTAGTTATTGTGAAACACAGGACACTTGAAGACGTTTTTTTTTTTTTTTTCATTTTTTACGCATACAAGGAATTTGATACACATGGTCATACAGCCATAACCAGGATAATGCAAAAATAATAACGTGGACAACATAAAGAAATATCTATATACAAGTTAAACTGTTTCTGTAAATTGTAAACAGGGATACAAGGGTGTAAGGGTGGGTGTTACTGCAAAGATGCTGAAATAAATATTGTACGGGCAGTGTAATAAGTTACTTGTATACATTGAACCATGGGTGGTTTTATGTATATAGAGCCTGCTCAGATTAACAGATGACAATATGTACATGTTATGTGACATAGAGTCTCTGCAGTCGGCTCATAGTTACTTAGAAAGTTATAGTATTGTTTTTTCTGTGTTATAATCATTTAATGTTTGTGTAAAAGATATATGAATTGTGAGGGAGAATGTGAATTTATATTGCAAATAAATTTAGTTTCAATTCTTTGTCAGACAACTTGAAGCAGGTGATTTATATATTTTCTCCAGCCAAAAAAAATTAGTTTTGAAGGTATTAAGGTATTAAGTGATCTGAATTGGATGCCTACCTGTACTGTACAGTAGAGATGTGCAGGCATACTGTTTTTACTATATGGTGAAACATTGTAATGACAACAATACTGCCAACCATTCCTATTAGTGTTTTCGGAGGACGCCGTGAACACAGCACACCCCTCCTGTCTGTATTAGCAGTTTTCTTTGGCCAGAAGACAACAGGCTCCTGTCTGTCTAGCTCTAGTTACTCTGGCAATGACTTGCTATCATTAGCTAGTCGACCTCCTGAAGTGGGGCTAGTTTATGGTTAAGTGTGTACAACTGGTGTCCTAAATTAACTTTTTGACTTACCTGCCAAGGGGACTGGTAGATGAAAAAATCTACTTTTTTTACCAATCTAATAAATTGCCTTTTTGTGTCACATACACTGCGGCAAGTGACAGTTTAGCTGAGAACTGTGATGCTGTGAAACTAGGAGCGATTGAGACAGTCTGTGGCTGGCGCTCCTTCACCTCAGACCGTAATATTTAAATTTGATACCGGCACAACACATTACTTTGTGTTTTAACCTTTATTTCACAAGATAAGCCCACTGAAACAAACAAATAATCCCAGGAAAACTCACCCGTGAGGTAAAAGGTGACTGACATTTTCCCTGTTGATGTTTATGTAACCTTTTACCAGACTTACGTGTACATGGAATAGCAAAAACACAAAAGAAGTGAATATCACACATGCAAATTGCCATAGGCATCAGATTGTATGAGATATTCTTCTAGCGTAACACCTGCCAGGACTGTATCCCATCTGTCTGCCTCACCTATTTGTCATTGTCTGTGAGGAAAACTGCAGGCTGAACGAGCGATAATATGAGGAAGTTTCAGCAGAAAGGGTCTCAGACGACTGCATGTAAAAGGATTTTTGTTGAATGATTACGAAATATGTGGAAACTACAATCATTGTACAAACAACAAGTTATCGTAGGCAAATATTTGTTAGATTGTTGAAGGAAAAAAAAACATTTAGATTAGGCACAATACCTAACAGCTTCATATCATGAAACATTTAAATAACAGCTGGTTTGTGGGTGAAGATGATTGTGATAGAATTGCCACAATTAATTGTGTACTGTAAATTGTCAGTTATCCATTTAATTGCAGATTTATGTTTAGGCTGCAAGGTAGTTTACAAGGAATTACTACATTGTCTGAATGAAGTACAATATGTTACTGATTATAATTTTGAGCAGAGTTACAGTTTGAGAGTTATCTCCTCATTCACTGTGACATGTATGCAAAACTACTGACATTTATAATACACATTGACAGTACAAACTTAAAAAATACACATCTTATTATGCAGACCCACTCTATACTTTTGAATTATTTTAGAGGGGATTAGAAGAGGGATTGAGCTAAATTCAGTGCTTTGTCTTGATGGTCTGTTTCATTCTGCCTGTTGAATTTTAAAGGACATGCAGCAGTTAAATTGGTAAGGTTAACTTAAACCAAATGTTAGACATGAATAATTCATTAGGTGTAATTTGCTTTAAAAAGCCACAGCAGTGCGGCATGCCCAAGGATACGTCAGTATAAAAAATTCCAGTCCTAACTGGAGACAAACAGTATCTTATTCAAGTTGTTGTTGTTGTTTGTGATTTACTCTCTAATGTCGTAATTACAGTATTTGGCTCCACATCCGCTTGAAGGCATTCAATTCTCAGTGGAGGTGAACAAAACCTAAACTGGGGCTCTCATATGGATAGCAAGAGCCCTTACAGTAGGTGCTATATGCCTTGTTGAATGGGCACTGACATGGCAATTTCCCTTAGGGGAGTCTTTTAGGACTGTTGCACGAATATGTATAAATATTTGATCAGGTTTATATTTTAGCTCATAGATTTCAAACAGATGGTGTCTGGCTTTAACACATTTCCTAGTTTGGCTTTTTAAAAAAAGGCATCTTCATCATACCCTTTTTAAACAACCTGAAACACCTTTTTTCATGTGGGATCTGCATGCCATTCCTTTAAAAGGCCATGCAAGACCATGCAGCTAAATTGGGTCTTAAAGTTGTCAAATGGATAAGATTCTCTGATTAGGGGAAAAAGCAGTGAATGTAAAAACTAAACAATGCCCTCTGTTTTGGAAGCATTTAAAAAGTACTCTTGGGATGGTGTTTTGAGACTAAATAATGAAGAGAAGTGAAATACTAATTCAAGATGAGTGTCAAGACAGATGGCTGTCAGACAACAAAAATGCTCAATTACAAATAGGAAAAAAGGGGACAGAGCCAAAGCAGTTGCATTGTCCAGAGCATTAGGACCAATTTAGATGCAGAAGCTAACAGTCCTCATGCCTCATATTTACAAGCATTCTTTTCCCCTCTTTGTGAAAGCCAAGGGAATTGCAATGGGAAATTAGTGCAAATTGTTTGTACTTCAACATTTATAAGGCTGCTGTGGTCTGTTGTTGCACAGATTTGATAAGGTTAGCCCTCGATGGCCGGAGGCTCAGCAGTAGCACTTCACCTTAGCCAGGATATTGTGCCATACTACAGTAAAACTGTTATGTGTTCCCCACAGGGATGTAGTAAATTTAATGAGGCTGTGCAGAAAGAATTGGAGTGATGGAGATAGTTGGATCAAAATCGTGCAGATAGGAGAATTTAATCTTTCAGGGTTGATATTGCAGCAAGGAATGCTACTGTCATGTCGTCATCAAAGAAGAAGAGTCCCATCAAGCCTTTCTTCCCTGAGGATGAACATTTTCATTTTCACATTTAGAGGGGGGTCTGAAAAATCCTAGTGTAGAGAATTATCACCATAACAACTCCTGAAATTATCCCAAATACCTGTAGGTGCACTATAAAATGACCATGTGTTGAACAGCTGTGGCAGCTCCTCAGACTGCTCTCATCCTTCCCTCCCAGGATCAGTAATGTCTGAGGACAGCTGTATTCTTTACCTACATTAAGGGAAGACACTGGGCCAGTCAACACGTTTATGTTGTTCTTATGGTGTCAGATGGCCAAGTCATTTCATTTCAGCCACAAAATCCAGAAATTAAAGAATCAAACCTGTGATATAATCAAGTATAAAGGCCGGTTCTGCTCCTTCAGTGATGTATTAGAGACTTAGAGGCCTTGTGGTCCACCAGAATGTTTATATGACTTTTCAACAGAAATAAGCTTTGCTCTACGGTAGTGTTGCCAGTTCTTAACCAGGATATGTAGTTATCCACAGAAAATCCACCTTGGATTCTCTCCCAGTCACCCTCACCTTCTTCACCAATTCATTCCAAACAGCTCCAGACTCTATAGCAGATCACAAAATGAATATGAGTCTTTGTTGTAAGAGTTTTGCTTTAGCTGACAAGAATTCAGAAATACCAGGTACTTTTTAATGTTGCACAACTCCTACAGCAGCAACATTTCATTCTCTGCGTGTAGAAAAACAAACACGCAAAGAGACTTTTTCTGTGTTTCAGTGCATGAACGGCAGAAATAACATGTGGAAATCCTTAAAGTGAGTGGTTGTGGTGATGAACTCACTGTAGCTGTTCTCCTCCTCCAGGCCACACAGGGCGTCTGCTGCAGTCCCTCTGCTTCACCAGTATGTCCTTCCTGCTGCTCCACATCATCTATCAGATTACGGTCAACAGCCTCCTGGCTGGGAACTCCTCTGAATTCAACTGTAAGTACACTGCAGCCTTTATAGTCAAGGCTCTGAAGGAATCCATAAAGGAGGTGGAGAATGGAGTTGATTAATTGATTAAAGGGGGCCTATTATGCTTTTCCTTATTTTCAGTCGTATATATAAAGGTACAATGTTGGATGTTCATGTTAAATGTGGTCAAATTGTCAAATAATCATGTAAAGGTATGTAGAAGTAATCCATGTGAGAAAAAAGCTCAGGTTTCAGACTGCTCTGAAAGTTTCCAACAGTTTTTTCTACTTTCAGCCCAAGCTGACGTCGGCTCGTGATTTTTTTATATGGTCATCTGCTCCACATACAGCGTGTGAGTTCACTGCTCCGCTCTGTTAACATTATGGCATTTTTCCATTGTTTTGGGGGTAGTCACGCTGAGCCATGACTGGAGTTGAGCTGGCACACTGTGAGTGTTTTTCCATTACACAGCACGGCAAAGTAAAATAAGTAGTTTACGTGTTGGAGGTGTGCTGGTCGTCTGCAGCTCTTCATCAAACATCATCATCACTGGGGCTGTTTCTGCTTGTACTTTTCCTCCCTGCATTATTTTTAACTGATCTGCTGAACAAATAGTTCCAAATATCCACATATGTTGTTTCGACTGGTTTTAGAACCGCTAACAAAGCTCGGTGAGGAACACGTTTCATTTCCTGTAAATTCTTCGTAATAAAGTCTCTTTTTTTGTCATTAATAGGGCTTTTAATATGAAGCAGTAAAGCAGGAACTGTTGGGTTTTCAGTAACCCTTAACATGACTCTGATACGGCTGCCCCTAAGCAGGCTTCTAGAAAGCTGGCCAATCAGAACAGAGTGGGCTAATTGGGAGGGGGGCCTTAAAGAAACAGGAGCTAAGACTGCCTGTTAAAGGTCCAGTATGCAGAATTTAGTGGCATCTAGCAGAACAGACTTGGCAGAAATGGAATATAATATTCATAAGTATGTTTTAATTAGTGTATAATCACATGAAAATAAGAATCATTGTGTTTTTGTTACCTTAGAATGAGCCCTTTATATCTACATAAGGAGCAGGTCCTCTTCCACGGAGCCCGCCATGTTGCACCACCATATTTTTACAGTAGCCCAGAACAGACAAAGCAAACACTGGCTCTAGAGAGGACCTTTCACTTTTTTTTCACGGGCATCGTAGGTTCTCCTACACGCTTGGAAGAGTAGGGGATATTCAGTTTTTTGCAATCTGCAACTTCACTGCTAGATGCCACTAAATCCTACACACTGGTCCTTTAAGAGACAGAGGCTGAACTGAGGGGCTGCATAAAGGGCCAGTATAAGGTAAATTAGTATAAGATAAATTAGGATTTTTTTGAACTGTGAATCATGCAAAGCTACTCTAGTACAGTCCCAGAATAAAAATATAGAGCTGGTAATGAGCATAATAGGTCCCCTTTAAGTCTCTTTCAGTTTTTTTTTTTTTTTTTTTTTTTTGCTGTTTGCAAATCCTCTCAAAGACAAACTGTTTAATATGTTTAATAAAGCCACAATCAACCCTTTAAACTCATTTAAAATTATATTTATTGAATTATTATATGACAGTTGCAACCTTGTCAATTAAGAAATACATATACTATTGGATTTGCCATCTATGGTAAGGAAACATAATTGTGCCTGGATTATATTCACTAGCATTGTACATACAGCACATAGGGACACTGGCGGAGGATAGCAGTCGTACAAAGTGCAGGACTTTGACTCCAAAGATAAGATTTGCCTCCATGAGTGTTTAGCTTTAGCCTATTAAATTATAGAGGTTAAGGTTAGGGAAAGATTGTGGATTTGGTTAAAAAAAGTTAAAGTTAAAGTAAACATATGTTGTCTTTTGCTTATTCTAGTCAGTGATGACTCGTTTAAAATTGAACCTTAGCTGGGGCTTCGCGATATCTTGAATTAATTCGATTAATTTGAATTTTTGTTTTTGCCACATGTGTAAAATGTCTAAATCATAAAATCCAGTTATTAAAATATGCACAAAAAGGTTGTTTTTAGTCAAAAAGTA
Source organism: Scomberomorus guttatus (assembly GCA_038419695.1). Classification (NCBI taxonomy): domain Eukaryota; kingdom Metazoa; phylum Chordata; class Actinopteri; order Scombriformes; family Scombridae; genus Scomberomorus; species Scomberomorus guttatus. The sequence goes on from CM076457.1 coordinate 10,459,097, forward strand.
ATGTAAATGGTAGCTGGCTACATTAGCCATTTTGAATCACGAGCCACTGTGAATAGTTACACTACATGCACACCTGCCGCAGTTTACGGCTGTCGTGACTCCAGATGACCAGCTGTCTCTGGCTATCTTGCAGTAAATTTAATGGTCGCATCCATCAGAAGGACAGGCTGAAAATGACAAGTATTAATCATGCTTTAATTTCTCAGAGTGGATATGTTTGTTTTACAGATACGTTGAGTATGAACATTTTGCGACTTTGCAGATACATTAATATTTAAACATTTTATTTCTTTCAAATGTATTTGCTGTTGTATAGAAATGTCATTTTTGGGAGACATGTTTGGACAGTTGCCATAAAGTGAGTGCATAGTGAGTACATACAGTTCAGTCAAACCCCTTAACCCTGACAACCTTAGTGGCTTTCTGAAAGACTCAATAATTCACTTAGTCTGAGCACTCATTTAAGACCAATATGATGAGATCTCTACTTGTTGGCCCACATGTTCACGACAGACTGTGTGCACACGTGTGTCCCATCCATCATACAGGCCGTATCGTGCTTAAACTCTGACCTGCGCTACTGATGCGGTGTTACAGGGTTGTATATCACCAGAAAAGCTATAGCTTTTTCACAGCCCAAGGGAAAGTTTCCATCCAAAAAAATGAAGTCTGCATTTCCAGGTGTAGGTATAATATGCTCTCTAATAATGATTCACAATCTCTAGAAAAATCCTCACTCTAACTGCATTTTGTCACATCATGAAGATTTATGAATTTAACACATTCCTCATGTAATGAGCTTCCTTGTGCCATATGGCGACGTAGAAAAAAAGAGATTCTTGCTGCCAGTTAAGCAAACACTGTGAGCTACTGACTCAGTGTTGGGAAAGTGTTAATAGTGGGCCTTGGGCTTCTCATGAAACTCTGTATCAAACTGTAAAATTTGAATGTGTCTAGACGGGACAGACCCTGACCTTGTGTTCTAATGACTTGTTCTTATGTAAGTAACTTGCTTTCCACCGTCGAAGCACAGCCAACACTGCTCAAAAGGCAGAACGGACCTTATCGCCTCAGGCAAAAAAACACTGAGCCGTTCAGAGAGGGTAGACTAAATATTCGCTCAAGGAAATCTTTATTACTGAGGTCTCAAGGGCTTCAGTTGGGCATATCAAATCCTGGTGTGATCAGACCATCAATCTTACTCATCTATTGCATTTATCTGTGTATTATTCATCTATCTGTCCATCAATCTTCCTATTTATTTAAGGTCCTCTCCACACAGGTTTCAAAACATATGTAAATAATCATTTTGGAATAGTAATTTGTGGCTGCGAAGGTGTTTTTGCAAAAAAAAATTTAAAAAATCCACAATCTACAGTATTCATATGTAAATATTTGTAGTTTCAAAAGTTTAACTGCTGGACACAGGATATCTCTGCTGTACTTTTAAGTTTTTTAAGTTTTCACATCATAAGTGGCATACTGGACGATGATTGGCTCCAAGCTGGTTGTGATATCACAAATCATGCTTGTATGAATTTTTTTCCTTCACATATTTCGAAAACTGTTCATCTGATCTACTTCATACCTGGCGGATGTATTGCTGGGGACTCAAGGAAGTGCAGTGTTGAGTGTGAAGTTGTTTGGATGAGTGGTTCTTGAGAAATATATAAAAATACCTCATAAACAACGTTGATTTGCTTCTTCTGCCCGTGGAATCAACAAGTGGAAATATGGACAGCGCCACTCTGCCATTGCAATCCACATTGTGGTCGGAGGTGGGATTACATCCATAGTGATAATGCTTTGAAAAAGTTTAAGGGACTTGAGCTCTACGATTGAACTGTGCACTGTGAACGGAACTAGGCATGTATGTTCAAGACTTACTGCAGGATGTCTCAGACACGTTATGAACGGGCACTGCAGTTAAACTAACACGTGACATGTTTACTATTAATTTACTTTGAATAAGCGAACAGCGAGCCACTCAGCTCCATGTCTGAGTGCAGCTGTTTGATATAAACACCATCACATCACAGCGGGGCGGGGCTTCTGGGCTCTGACTTGCTGAATGGGACAAAGGCACGCACCCTGCTCAGTTTAACTGCCCGAGAGAGAAGAACAAGCATACACAGGAGAAAAAAACAGAGCTGGAGACAGTAAAGCTAGCCAATAGGAGCGCAGACACGTTTGATTGGCAGCAGAATCAACCAATGGAAGAACATAAACTGCTTTTATGGTTCAACCTCTGTTTAGTCTCACTGGTGGAGTTTTTCTCTGGATTCAAACCATTTAATTTATTAATTCCTTATCGTTTTAATTGATATGTTTGTCAATTGATACATATATATATGGTTCTTGAGAAATAATAAGCAATCAGCCCATTCCGAACAGCCATCTATCACCACCTTTGAGGGCTCTGAGATTGAGTCTGTATCTATACAAATACTGTATCTAGGAATTGTAATAAATGATTCTCTCTTTTAAGCCTCACATTCAGCAATTGGTGAAGTTGAAACTGTGTTTTTATTTTTAGAAACAAGTCTTGCTTTTCCTTCGAGGCCAAAAGGAGACTTGCTGCTGCCACCTTTATGTCTGTGCTGGACTATGGTTATATACATGCATGCATCTTCCCAATGCCTACACGTGCTGGATACTGTCTACCTTGGAGCACTGAGGTTTATTACAAATCTTAAAGCCCTTACTCATCATTGCTCTTTGTATGCTCGGGTTGGATGGTCTGCCCTGTCCAACTGTAGACTTCTGGTCTGCTTCCATCTTACCTATGGATCTACATCGTTCAGAAAAGTATGGTATGTTATTGTCTTCCCTCCCAGGACTTATTCATAGTACCTATCCTGAAATGATGAATTGTAAAAGTATTGTTAGGAATTGTACTTCCTGAAGTTAATGTCATCCTATTCCTCTTTTTATTTCTGGGCTTTGTTTGTAACAGGAAGTCAGACATAACTCTTTGTCCTCTTGATCTACCGTCTACATTTTGAATAAACGCCTTATCTCAGGTTTCTAAATCTGGTATTTAGCCCCTTGACACCCTTTTCCTTTTGGCAGCCAAGTACTGTATAAACAAAGAATCCTCCTTCTCGGTGAGGCGGTTATCCTCTCTCAAGATAACTTTATATAATTTCCTCTAGTCACCGTAGCCAAATACACCATTAGAGCAGTAACTGAATTGAGTATGAATGAGAGAACCTTTCCAAAAAAACGAACACCTCCAGCTGCTACAGCAGCATGACTGGTCACCAGATGAACTGGAGCCTTTGGAGTCATCTGTCATTCCTCTTTCCTGCTCGCCACGGTGGGATCAGCATTTACAAACAGTCATAAGCTTGTGAAATAACAGTCAAAGAGGACCAGATGGGTGGAGCTTGCTACAGTGGAGCATTTCAGATAATGTCAATTAAATTGTCAGATACAGTAGTGGCAGAAAAAACTACACTACACTGACTTTGAAACTTTCCTGTGATTGTCTAAACTTTTTTGGCACTCATTGTCCTTAGTGGCCACCTCCACCCATCTGGTGAATTAAGTAGGTAAAAACAAACCATAAAAACTCATTTGCAAGTTTGATTTGGCCCATATCTGATGGCAATGGATATTTCAACAGCTCATAAGGGCTAAATGGCCTGTTGAATGGCTTTTTTGTGACAGTTCCTCAGGGATAGTCTTCATTCAATCCCAGACGCAGCATTGTTGACCTTTACCGCCCTCCGTATCCACACATATCCTGTCCGCTGTCTCACCAAACGTGAGACATTTACTGATTTTTCCCTCAGCATACAGACTGTCTGATAATAGTTATGACTTGCTGAAATGTTGACGTTGCATATCACAAGTCTCTGCGGTAAAGGGCAACTGGCATTAGGCCCCAGAGATAGAAGAGAGAGCGCAAAGAAATGCTGTGCTGAGAGGTTAACGGCCCAGCAAGTACAAAGGGTGTTTTATGATGTTCACATAAAGTCTGAGGACAGGTATTTTTGGTGCCCAGCTGGGGTGGAAAGCGGCCTCGCCTCGTTGGGCAGAAAGTCTTACTTGCTCAACTTTGCCAAAGTAACAACACTCTCCCCTTCTCAATGTTTCTGTCCTCATCCTATGGATCAGACTGACCCGACTTTACCTCTGGCATTCCAAGTGTGTGATATCATAAGCAGGACAGGTTTCCTCTTACACCTGTAGGCTCAGTTCAGGCTGGGTAAAGTTAGGTGTTGCAGATGTTTGGACTTACTGAAACAGACTATGTTTTGCCTGTGGTTACTGCACTGACATTACCAGCTGAAGTGTTTCTATTTGAGGACTTAAACGGGGCATTAAGTAATCTATGACCTTTATCAACCTCTGTGGGCGATTATTAGGAGTTACAGCAACATCAGCAGATCTTACCTCCTCCTCCTGTGCAGGTTTCTGGCAGTGCCCCTCATCCTGTTCACTTGAGCTAATTTGACTTGTACTGTAAAATGACACAAACACTAAACTAGTTAGCTAATCAGAGACCTGAAAACTGTAAAGTGAAGGGTTACTGATACTTATGCTAAAAATCTCACCAACCCAACACGAATTTGCTCATGTCAGTGTTTAGTATTTCTCTGGTTTGGTCTCCACCAACTCCTGAAGAAAACTCTGAGTGGTTAGCTCTCTAGCTAGATGTTTAACTTTCTACACCAACAACTTTAGCTAGTTTGCTGGAAATAGCTTCCTATTATTTTAAACGGGACTTGAGACCCAATGTGTTGGTCGTAAAACCAAAGCAACGGTGTAAAAGGGGCTGAAAACAGCTAAATGCTGTGTAGAGCTGCAGAGTTGGTTGTTAATTCTCATTGCAGTTTGCGCTGTGAACAAATCCTTCTTCATTACACTGAGTAATTTGACTTAATCTTAATCTTAATCTTAAAAAAAATATCCCTCAATGGAGCTTTCATTTTTACTGGCAGCCAGCAAATATTTTCTACAGGAGATTTTAGGGTTGGGAGCTCTTTTTCTCCTACATGAAAAATGGGGATTTGCAGCTCAGGCTGTAGAGCGGGTTGGCCATCAATCATATGGCTGGTGGTTCATTTCCTAGCTCTTTATGTCCATGTGTTGGAAGTGTCCTTGAGCAAGACACTGAACTCCACATTGCTCCTGATATGTGTATGTGGGTTTGCACAGAAATGTTTGCCAATGTAATGTATATATTGTTATACAAAGATGGGGTGCATGCAGCCCTTCTACAGATGCATACCCTAATTTAAATAGTTCAGGACAAGGTTTCAGCATATCATACAATTCAACCTGCAGTAGCTAAGATCCACAATGATAGAAAAAAGTGGTACCAAGCTTAAAAGAAAATTATATTTGATTTATTGTTATTGAGGAAAATTTGTGAAAGGAATGTGAGTCATATCGCAGCATCTACACAAATAAAATGATCTTTTTAGCCTTTACAGGAAACAGCTACGCCTGTCCTCCATCATTGAGCAGTTGAAAACGAAAGTAGAAGTGTGGAAGTGGAAGGATTCTTCAAGTGTCTTATCAGTTCAGTTGGAGGAGGATTGTGGCATGTTTGATGTCAGAAGTTATGTCAGGGTTAGTCATGTGGCCTCCTCCCATCACAGATGTCGAATGTCTTAACATTTCCTGTTGTCACGTACCAACAGACCTCTACACTCTCCTCTTCCACATCTGCCCCCTAACAGAATTCATTTTATTTGTGATAATCTGTTGATCTCAGACGGAGAAATTTAGAGGTTGGGTTCAAGCAATTTGGACACATAACATCTGTGATTGTGAAGCAACAGCAGGGTTTATACTGACAGTCCATTATTGTTTTATCCACCTTGTCTGTTTCCTGTTTGTGCGCCTAATAGTGTGACTCATTCTTTTACTGGACATTTGGTGTGAGTGTTACTCATGAAAACATATTTAAGATTATTTTTACATTTTGACAGCATATTGTCTGTGTATACATTATTCTTATTTGGAAATAAAGTTTTTGGCTCAAAAAATGTAGAGATAGTGAATCATCACCCAGAGGGAATTTTTTTCCTTTTCCTAAACTGACACCATTTATGAATAGCAGTCTGTTTATACTGTTGTGTTGTGTCATATACTGGTTTTTATTTTCTAAGTTTGACAATCTCCCGGCAGTTGCCATAGTCACACACTAGTGACATGGCAGATAAAGTCTGTCTGATGAATCGCTCTGTCTGCTGTCTGTGTTGCATTACACTCATCTGAGTTGAGTGCTGTCACCGGAGTGTGTTTAACATCTTCACTCTCCTTGCTGTGCTCCATAAACCAGAAAGCAGTTCTGCACCTAATTAGTTGCCTAATGCACTGACAAAACACCCGGATATATCGATATGTCACTGAGTCAAAATCCTCAAGTCACAAACTGATGTTATGTTTTTTGCTGGCAGTAGAACAAAGGCCCTTCAACAACCTTCGGTGGTTTGTCTCAGTGTGCGAGTTGAATACCTGGAAATCTCTCTGAGCTCTCGAGTGACGTTCAGGAACACCAGAACAACCAGTCCAAGCAGTGGAAACATTTTCTTCTTTTTACATTTAGGAACAATGTGCAGAGAAAGAGAAATAAATATTATGTTGACTTTTACAAAATGATTTAGGACAGTTTTTTAAAGGATTTTTTAAAAATGGTTTTGTCTGAGACTGAAAACAATGGCAGCTCTTTTACAGACTAGATCTGGATTTTCTATATTATAATAATAGTGATTTATAAAGCAGTGATTGGCTGTATATACACTGGATACAGTAATGGAAATCCTCTCTTCTTACTGGTGTGAACAGCTATGTAACACCACTTTTTAAAATATTTTTAATGACTATGTTATAAAAAGTGTTATTAAAGGTGTTAACGTCACTAAACTACTTCATATGTGTTTTTTTCAGGCTCCACATGGGAGAAATCCATAAGACAAATTGGATTTGAGAGGTAAGATAATGATGTGCTTCCAGTACTTTAACACTGTCACAGCAAATGTTTTCACTAAACCAACATGTAGAACAAATAATATTGTAACACATTTGACAGTATATATTTTCTTTTATGACTCACACAGTACAGCAAACTTGATGAGATCCAGAACAGAAATCCTTTCTTTGTGTTTCTTTGTAAATCACATCTCCCCTGACGATCATGCAGCAATCATGCGGCATAAAGTACAGTGTGGATTTTGTTTAACCGACCATGAATCCCTCTTACAATTGAGCAATCCTTGCAGTTTTTCAGGAAGTGATAGGCTTCAGTTCAGTGATTGTAGGCTGATTAAAAGGAGGGTCAGCAATATGCCTTTTTAAGATCACATCCCTGGTCATATTGTGCACATATTTAACAATATATGCCAAAAAAAAACAACAAAAAAATCAATTTCTTTGTATTCTTATATCAAAATCCAATCATGTTTTCTTCCACAAAATATGACGTAGGCTTGAACCAACCAATTTCAACCTATAAAATCATGACATCCATGCATCAATCGATCTTCAACTTTTAGCAGCACAGAGCTAAGATTCATTATGACACGCCCACTTTTCAAGGAAGTTAGATACTCTGTTTCATCTGGACTTTAATGCTACTTCTAATGGAAAAAAAGTGTTTATTTTGTTCAGAATTAACACAGAAAAGATTATAAAGATTTAAATTCCACCTGGCAAAGATCATACATGTGATTCTTATCTTCCACTGTATTTACAAGTAGAAGGTTGCATTGTCTCTGCAAAGTATCCTAAATATAGCAACCCCACAATAACATTAAACACCACTTTTTGCATTTAGCCAACACTGGCTCGTCATCTGACAAGGTTTGTAAATGCTCCTAACCTGTCCCTGTGTGGATTCTTGATGAACGCTAAACCCAGTTACGCCTGACAATCAGTTGACAGGCCTATTTTTCAAAGCTTTTGCCGCTGCGTCTGTCTCCTCACATCCCCATGATCGTATTAGATGTGGTTTCCTGAGTACGGGAATGTCCAAACTCAGCCACGTCCTTTTTCCAGTACTCAACAGCCCTCGGTGGATAGTATACTGTAAGTGGCGGAAGCAGAGCCATAAACATTTTATCCCGCCTGCATTTACCTGTTTGTGTTGAGGATCATATACAGTATACACAATATTTACAGCTGCATTTGCTGCACAGACGGATGCTTTCTCCCTTTTACTGCCCGTGCAGGAAAGAATGGATGGATCAGGCCAAATGTACAGCAGTCTAAAGACAATTTACAGCTGGTGTGCATCTTTTCATCTTCGAGCGTGATTTTTTCAAATCCTTACTAAATACCAAATATTTATATGGTTTAAAAGATACTTTGGGGACTTTGTATGTGTTATTTTTCACTGAAGATTCATGAGTAATCGCCACTACAGCCTGAGGCAGTGAAGACAGGTCTTACCACTGCTAATGTTATTGTAATTCTCTCACATGATAAGCAAGGGAAAGTAGGAGTCATTAAAGTTGTTGGCTTAACCTTCTCTGGCACTGACGGTTTCCATCTCTTTCATCCATGTGAGGATGCATGAAGCTTCACAACAATAAAGCACATGGAAACAGACGTCCTTGATTAGATTGAGCTCGCCAACAGCAGCTAAAGGCCCAACTATTTATCTGAGCGCGCGTTTTCCATCGTGTTGATTAGCACTCTGTTTTTAACTTGTTAACTTTCACAGGCTTTATATCCATTCAAGGCCAGAATGAGAATGGTGTCTGATTGAAATAACCACTTGTTTTATTTACTTGATCCAAACATTTGGTCAGCTTTTTCTCTGCAGCCTGTGCCACAGAATCACCAGTATGTTCTCTTTATTATAAACTGTTTAATTAAACTTGGAGCCCAGCATGAAATATAAAGAAAATGCTTTGGTGGCCAAACACAGGATGCAGTGTGATTGATGTAAAACGGACATAGAAAAAAGTTTGGATGATAAAAGTGAGATTTAAAAGGTTTTGTATCAAGGACAATTTTTATTTGCTTTAATTGTACATGCAATCATAACAGCTCATAAAACGTGTCCTCAGGCAGCACAAATACATTACGCTGAGTCATTTGAAGCCTGATGTGACTGTAGCTGTCATGACAACAGTCGCCGCCACTGTCCAGTTTCCTGTTTGAACAATCCTTTTAGTATTTAGTTAGAGGTGAGCAGACAAATCAAATAACAGAGGCTACAAAAGCTTTTTCTTTGCCCATAGTGATACTTCAAACAATGTAATATTTAGTTGATTAATGAAAAACACACACTGTGTAGACCAGAGCAGGATAAATGTTATTTGTGCATAGATAGTCCATGAACAGAATTCAGACTGAGTCAAATAAGTTGTCAAAAGGCATCATTATACTTTAATTAACACATTTAATCTGAACAATCTAAATCTGTTTAAATCATTTTCACTTTATTATCCGCAGTTGAATGAGAAAAAGAGGGCTAATTGAGCAAACTACGTTATTACAAACAAAGGATGCAATTTTCAAGGGAACAAACATGTTTTTCTCACTTCAGTTAAAAAAAAAACCAAACCACACACTCTCATGGCCTTTTTGTTTAAATGGAATTTCACTCACTTGTTAACAGCGATACATTTAAAACCAGCAAGCCTGATTTCATTAAAGTGGGTGGTACTCCATATAAAAAGCTAAAGCATTCAACACAACACATATTAAAAGGGCAACGGAAAAATCCTGATTCCCATGCATGCATGTGAACAGGTAGTGTTTTCTGAAAGATATAATCACTGCAGTGATTTCTCACTTTCTCATGACTTGAGTGCAGGCCCATCTGCATGAACACAGATTGTAGGGATACAATGCTCAGCGACAACTTATGTTTAAGTGTATGTATGTTTTTAAAGACTCTTCATTTTTGGCTTTTAATAGTCACACACCCATGAAAGATTGGGAGAGACAGAGGGAGGCGACATGTGACAAAGATCCAAGGCCTTATTCAAACACAGAAAAGCAGAATTATTGGTGGGCCTCATCCAAGTGAACTGAACGAGCAACCTCAAGTCCCTGGACTTCTCAGAAAAACTGTTTCCTATTATAAAAGATCGCCCGTGGACAGTTAAGTTTGTTGTACTCTGTCCAATTTTCCGTCATTCGATTGTGATCCTTGCCTGCAAGATTGCTCCAAATCACAATTTTGGGAGATATTTGGGATTGATCTGTAGGAAATAAGCGTACATTCATACATTCAGGAAATAAGCGTCTGGTTCCTTTCAGCATGTGTCTTCTGTTTTCTATTTGTCTCCAGTGTGGTTGGTGCAGATGCAGGGAACGGCATCCGAGTGTTCATCCCTGACATTGGCATGTTCGTGGCTGGCTTGGCCATCTGGCTTCTGTGTCGCAGTCTGGTTCAGAAGAGGCCACCTGAGGACATGGCCCAGTACAACGCAGACTTTGAAGCAGAGGAACAAGTGGGTTTCGTTTGTGGTGATATGCAGTGTCCTGCTGCTTTTATCTTATCTTATTGGAAAACATCTATTAGTAATACAGTAAACTGTATTTGAAGAAGGGCTGTTAATTAAAACTTTTATGAAAACATCACTAAAGAAATATTGTAAATATAAAGAGGAAATATGTTTGAAATGACTTTAACTTTTGGAGTAACACTTCAGTTTGCCACAAACCCCAATTTAAGCATCTTCTCACAAACTGACTTTAGATTTCTGGATGAGGAAATGGACAAATTCTCTTTCAGTCTAGAAGCTTGTCAAAATTTCCAGACAGTAGTAGAAAGTATTTTTCAGCTCCAAAATGGTAAATCAAAGTCAGTACTTGGTAAAGTGGCCAGTAGAGTGGACAGTCTCTTCTCCTGCTCTGTACCATAATGTCCACATTGAGCTTCATAAGCTGGAGAAGCAGGAGTTTAAAGAGAGAGCTCCCTGTGAGGGTTGATGACTTGGAATACAGCCCCCATCCCCTGGCACGTCCTCCCTTCTCTTTATGACTCAGTGTTAATTAAATCCACATTCACTTTCGCTTCAACTGTTCTGCTCACGCTGGTAGAGATGGCATCGCTCCCCATTACTGAGAAACACCAGAAATTCATCTGGAGCCTGCGTTGTGTTAAGGCTTTTATTTCCGTCAATGACCCATCTGAGCTGAAATTGTTATATGATTCAAAATAGGATTTGTACCACCTGCTACTCTCTTTGTCTAGTGCCTTATGTGTTATATATAAATCATGATGAATGGCCCACTTGTTGTTATGTTTCAGTTTTGCTGCAACTGTAGGAAGAGGGACACATAGTTGGGGAGCTGCAGCAGCCAAGAAAGCCAACATGTGGTTTCAGAGGAAAACATCAGCCGCTAGTCGCTAATAATTTCTCAAGCAGCCACACGGACCACATATATGCTGAAATACTCAATGCTGTATGCTAAATATGGTCAAACACTCACACAGCTGAAAGCAAAGGCAGGAACATTCACTCACTGGACAGTCATGATGGGTACTGTATAATAGTAGAGGATATACAGGGATTGTTATGTACTGCTACCTGTTAGGAAACTGTTTTCAGCACCATGGAGAGCTCTGACCTCCAAACTGCACCATTCATCACTCAATACTGAAACGTTTTTGTCGCTCACACGAAAGGAAGAGGAGGAGAAGCTGACCCTGGATGACAACATCCTGCTAGATGAGGACTTTGAAGCGGGGTACGAGGCCGAGGAGGACGAGGAGGAGGAGGAGCTGGAGGAGGAGGAGGAGCTGGAGGAGGGGGAAGAGGAGGAGGAGGAGGAAGTAAAGGAGAGCACAAAGATGAAGATTCTGCGGCACGTGGCGGAGGTTGCGTCCAAAGTGAAGGAGATCATCGGGAACTTGATCACCACAGCGGGGAAGGTGGTGGTGACCATCTTGTTGGGCTTGACAGGTGAGCGGCTCTACATTCTGCTTCTGCATCATCAGCTGATTTATCGATTGAGTTTTTACTGTCCAGGCAGCCATAAATTTTAGTTTACAATCTGTCAGTATTCTAAAAAAAATCCTTGCTTGCTTGAGAAAGTCTGTTCATTAACCTTTTTCAGTTACTGTACAGTATGTTTTCATTTTAGGGTGTTTTGACTGGCCTTGATTTACTGTAAAATACAGTAAAATACAATGACATTATCCCCTTCTGGAGGTTTGGACAGTGTTTGTCTTCTGGGTGGTTTTATTTTCAGACTGTAGCTGGAAAATGCAACAGTGCAATACAATACAAGCTGTTCAACACAACACAAAGGAAACATTTGAAAAAGATTACCGGCTCTCATTAGTATGACTATAGAACAAATAATGATAAAATATATATATGTTTGTCAAATAATTTTCAACCTGGACCCTGTGTCTAAGTGACTAATGGGGACAATTTTTGAAATTGGTGCAGTATTGAGCGAGGGCGCTTCAGCCGGCAGCCGTGAAACTGGCTGCAATGTAATCCGACGGGGCAATAGCGCACCGTCAATGTACGTCCACTAAAAGTGCTTGTTTTTGCCACTGACAGACTCAGATTGTTATTATAAGTATCTGACAACGTTATGGTGTTGTGGGAATTTTTCCTCTTAATAATAGATGAATTCACGGAGAGCATCCGTCTTTTCGGAGTTTTATTGCAATAAACAAAATTCACATTTGCAGATGTCGATCTCCCAGTTTGTCAGACTGAAAGAGGTGACTGAATGAGTATTCAATGATTATTTGTACATGAAGTTACGTGCGTCTTTAACACACCCCACATCCGTCACCCTAACAGTTGTCCTTTGTCCATTCTTAGCTCTGTCTATGGGGGTTTCTGCACCTGTCTTTATCTGCTGAGTTTTAAAAGCTGAAGGGCAGAAGTTGAAGTTGAGTCACAGCTTCGCCTTTGTTAACATGCTGGGAAACCAGCAGTTGCTCACAAGAGAGGAAGAAGACACAAAGACTCACACTCTGCACTCAGCCACAAGACAGTATAAAACAGTGCACATAATCTTTAGACAATAAAACATACAACTATAAATTTCAATTACAGAAACATTCATGGTTATTCACTTAGATAGCAATACCATATAAGAGTTGTTTTTCCACTACAATGGAAAGGACCATACAGTGAATTAAAATGTTTTTCTTTAAGTTTCCCTTGAGTCTGTTTGTTATTGTGTTTAACCAAGTCTGGCTCAAGGAGAAGCCTTGTTCTGAAATCTTGCGAGAGCTGACAAACAGACCAGATCAAGTGAAAGGTAAAGAAACAAGTTTTATTTCTCTGTAGGGTCCTTTCCGTAATGTTGTCAGACACGTATAATAACAATTTGAGCCTGTCAGTGGCAAAAACAAGCACTTTTAGTGACGTACATTGACGGTGTGCAATTGCCCTGGTTTGCAGCCCGTTTCACAGCTGCTGGCTGAAGCGCTCTCGCTCAATACTGGACCAATTTCAGAAATTGTTGTCCCCATTAGTCACTTAGACACATAAAGATATGAAAATAGAGTTCAGATTGAAAAATACCAAAGTTTCCCTTTAAGTTGTGCTTTTAAAATGTGGTTGTAAGTTTGCAGTAAGTATATTTTAATTGTAGTTAAACCTGCAGTGCAGAACTTTTACATATAAATGAACGTCCGTTACATTCAAGCCCTTGCCAAACGAGTTCACACAATGCTGATTAAGCCGATCACCGCCAGATAAATCTCTCTGTATTTCACAGTATACAGAGTTTTTAAATCTCATGCTAGGTGTGATACTCCCGCGCTGGCTGTTTGGCCGTGTGGCTCTTCTAGACTTTCCATATGTTATAGGAGTGAATGGATCAAATTCTGATAATGAAACAAGTTATTTCGCTGGTGTTGTGTGATGTTCAAAACAATTTTACAGCCGCAACAGTAGATTAAGGCCAGTATGTACTGGCAATCGGGCATACTGGGATAAATCCTGGTGGGCTGTCAAAAAATACATTTTTGGGCCAGTGGACCGTCAAAACATATCCATTTTTACCAGCCCTCTCTGTGTCATTCAGGGTGTGCATGAGAGTGCATGCCTGTGTCAGGCCGTATTCAGACTAAATCAGGCATTGCGGCGCACCGCTGCAGGTTTGAGCGGAGGTGTGTGGGGGTGTTTGTGCTCTAGAATGTAACTACAGTGAAACAATCAGAAAATAACGTTTTATTGATCTGATTCACCGGCTTTCTCGCTACCACCGCTCCCTCTCTTCATTCACTCTCTAGCTCGCTCAACCACAGCTGCTCTCTCTCTCTTGCTTGCTGGTGCTCTCAGCTCTCTTTTTCTCTCGTCTTTTTTAAAATGAGTCGGGAAGCTGACAGAAAAGTCTAACTTTACTTTTAACGTTATCAGGCCAAGAGAAATGTCCTTCCCTCGTCCTATTGTAGTAACGTCTTTGTACTCAGGTAATCACAGCCAAATGCCCCCCCTTTACTCTCACCGCCAGAAGTGGGAGATAAAAGTCTCTCACTCCTGCTTTAATGGGGTAAAACATACAAAAACACCAGCTGAATGGATAATGAACAAAAATGCATCAAATAATATTTGAAAATAACTCTTAACCATTTGCTTCTAAAACAGTGAGATTTACCACATTCAACAAAACAATGTGCCACAGAGTTTAGAAAATGATGGTAAAAAAAATTCTCAGATTGACAATTTACCAGACATCCTCTGAAGTTGTGTGACGTGGTGCACTCTGCCAACCTGGTACTCCATGTGGGTTAAAATAAAAGCTGATAATTATTTTATTAATCCACAGTCTCCTGACCTTGTATCTTCTGTTTCGGCGTTGGCAGGCATCATGCTGCCCTCGTTGACCTCGGCTGTCTACTTCTTCATCTTCCTGTTCTTGTGCACCTGGTGGTCCCTCTGCCGGACCTTTGACACGCTCATCTTCAGCTGCATGTGCGTCCTCATGGCCATCTTTAGCGCTGGACATCTCATTGTACTCTACCTCTACCAGTTCCAGTTCTTCCAGGAGTCCATCCCACCAGGCGACAGCTACATCAGGTCAGACATGTGGACTTCATATTCAGAGTCTCATGACTAAAACAGTTAAAATCAAGTATGTTACCTTGTATGTTTTACAATTTTGGACATCTTATTTTTTCAACAGTCTAAACCACAAAGTACTATAATTTACAGTATCTCTTCTAATTGACATTAATTGGATTGTTCCCAAATTTAACTTTTTGTTGTCACAAGAAGAAATGAATCACACCTTTAAGAACAAAATACAAACTCTTGTCTTTCTTGTCACTTCGATGGATTTTGTTAAACAGCATAAGCCCATACTAACACTGTCTGGCCTCCTTAATAATCTGGAAATACATGATGTGATGAAGGAGCTCAGCAGCCAAAGCTGCTTTGACTCTACAATATTTATTGCACCCTAGGGAAGCTTGTTTAAACTATAATAAATATTTACTAATGTTACAAACAAGAAGGCAAAGGAAAAGGCAAACCCAGGCGGAAGGTAGATATATCAAACTCCTGCTCACAGCCCATTGATATCAGAAGCAGAGCTCTTAGGCTCTTCACTACAACCAGTGTTGTTTTATTATGCATGAGAAAGGAGACAATTAGCTGTCTGTGGCTGCGGCGGTGAAGGGTTGTGGTTGGAGTAAAACCACATTGTTGCACATCTTGCCAGCACACGTTAGTCGCAGCTGTAATGAAAACAAACTCTGTAGCAGTGACTACCTCAGGTCACTGAGCTCATTGTGTTTGAACGACAACCTGGAATGCAAACAATGTTTATTTACTAGTCAGAAATATCACAAATCAACCCTGTGTGTTTGGAAAAAAAGGGGATTTTCTGCCTCAGCAGGAAAGACAGAACTTATAACCATATGAGATGCTACAGATTTCTCATTAAATCTAAATTAGTGCTAGTAAATGTATATTTTCTACCTTTTATTCTACCATTAAATATCAACTGAGACAATATGTCATCAATGTTAAAATCAGTTGTGAAATCCTTTAAATTAGTGCATTATTTTAATAGTAAAAAATGTTACAAAATTTTAAAATCTGTATCTGGGTTCAGATCTGCATCAAAATGTTGAAATACAATAATATATAAAAACTCCCAGACCCACACAAAAAGGAAATTCTATGTTCTATATGTCTGCCAAATCTTGCTGAAATTTGTTATGAAGGTTTTTTTTGACGTATCCTGCTAATTAGGCAGAATATGTCTCAAATAAATGAGAGTGAAAAGCTACAGCTGCCTTGTTGGAGGTAACAACAGTATTCAGTATTCACAGTATTCACAGTATTCACAGACAAAGGTCACAAAGGTAAAACACAAAATTCTCAAAGCAGATGTACAACAAAAGCACAAGATGAAGTATTTAAGCCAAAAGCCAAGCAAAGACACAGTGAGATGCAAACAGTTGAGAACATTTGGATAAAAAATAAGAAGCACTCTCAAAACCATATTGCTGTTTAGTTTCAGTAACTTGCAGCACCTCATCTGCATCAAGGAGTCCTGTGTCCAATGGTGTGTCTTTTAAAACTCCGCCAGTAGCACTGTAGCTGTTGTCTGCGTGCCCTTGGTGTTGCTGGGTTTTATCGATCTCACAGTTTCTCATTTGAAAGCTGTGCTGCTACGTGTCAGGACCGAGGCTATTTACAGCTATGTATAGCTGAAGCTGCCTTGGACAAACCTTGTGTCCTCCCATTCCTCTCCCGGCTCAGACGGCTGATAAGGTGTGATTACACTGTTGCATTGACGGGTTTCTTGTTAGAAAACAAACTCATTAGAATGAATGGACCTTTTTCACACCATCTGCACTGTCAGTAACAGTCAGTGTTCAAACTGTGCATGTGCTGTAGTGACCATGCAGTAGGAGAAAGTGAATGGTTTCCAACCTGGGAGTCAGGACCCTCCAGGGGGTCTCAAGATAAATCTTAGGGGCCAACAGATTATTTAAAAGGATAAAGATAAAACTCTCTCAAGGAAAATTGTTTTTTCTCATCTTTGAATATTATTTCTTTGAATTTTTGATTTTTTCTTGTGAAATATTGGATACTTTCACCTCTATACTGGATAGTCACACTTGTTAGGCCTCTAAAAGTTCAGAAAAGACAGATATGTGAAGGAAACATCAATGCTCATAAGCACACTGGGGTCACAATAAACATTGCTTCATTTTAAGAGGTCACACACCAAAAAGGTTTGGAACTTTTGGTCCAAGTTAACTGGTCAACTCTTTACATTTGTTGCCATTTAAATGTAAATAAATAATTTCCTTACATGTTCAAAATTCATCAGGCAAGTTAAATATCACTCAAAAAGTTGTATTATCACTAAACAGAATTCATAACTTCAGTTCTAACTTGGCAATCTGCTTTATTTAGTTTCCAGTTTCCAGTCAATATGGGAGAGTGAGTGTCATTTTTTAAACAGTCATTTTAAAAAGAAGCTTTTTATTTGTGTATCTGCAGACTTACATTTGGAAAGTTTACCATGTCTCAGATTCTTCTTTGATAGCTCTTTACACCAACAGGCCAACTTTTTCATCATCTCATGCATTCATGTTGACTTTCCACAGCGCTGAGGTATTTCTGTCTGCCGCTGCGTGAAAACTGAGGCCCAATGTGATGATAAAAGTAACACGTTCTCCTCTCACCCCTCGGCACACTCTCAGGTGGTCAGAGGGAAACTCTTAAACATGTGCAGCCCCTATTGGACAATAGGACACCTCAGTGGCAGCCCTAATTGTGCTTGTTGACAGTGACTCGGCCTTGCTGTGGGGCCGGTGCTGAGTGAGACTGTTGAGAGGCCTGGCTTCCACTCCACTTCCTGCCGCCTTACAATGAAAGTCCCCAGTCATGTGACCAGCGGGCCTTCCCCAGCTGCAAGAAGAAACCCTTCAGGAAGTGGGCTGGAATAGGGGTGTTCACTTCTGCACATGGCATAGAAAGAAAAGACTCAGGAGGCTTCTAAATCTGTGTGGTTGTCACTGGTATACGTCAGTGCAATTCCTGTTGAGTAAATGACCTTTGTTCTGCCCAGAGGAAAAGGACTGAATCATATGACATCCTTTGTGGTACAAACAGATTTTTAGCCTCACCGCATTTTCCAGATTCCAAGGTTAGTTAGTACGTAAACAGAGACAGATGTATTGTCTGTATTTTCCTAGAAGGGAGATTTGTTTTCAAAGAATATATTTCACAATACGTGGACATATAGTCATATATATACAGTGCATATTTCCTCTCATCTACTCACATAGCGACAAAACTCCTGCCAAAGGAGGCCTCCTGTGTCTACTGACTATTGTCTGCTCTTGCATGTCATCTAGTATTAAGTCACTATCAAAGCCAGAAATTACATTCTAAAGCTGTTTACATGAAATGCTTTAACATTACTTTAACAGAACATGTCTATATTAATCATTCAGTTTGATGATGGGAATATACCACTTACCAAGACCACCAGGGCCTGTATTTATCAAACTTCTAAGACACCAACAGATGTTTTGAAGAGACAGCATAGGAGTAAAAAAGGTATTCACTAAAACTGACACATAAGACACTTATTAAGCCACTTATTCCTACATACTGTACAGTAAAGTGTAGACGTAACTTGAAAACTGCAGTCAAACCAAAATAGGCGAAATAGGAGAACTTTATTGGCATGGTGTGGCCAAAAGCGGGGGGACAGGAAATAGCGTGGATACTGTTATAAACACAAACTGTGGGAGCTAGCATGGCTAGTGGGCGAAATCCGGTCTGACTGTGCCGTGAGACCAGCTCTCAAATGATCACATGATGGATGATAAATTTATGCTTTGAGCTGACATGTCCAATCAGAGACTGGGATTTAAAAAAATCAGTGATGTGATATTCTGCACATATGTGATTGTACTACAGTTTTATTTCATTTGTGTGAAATGTTTTATATCTCCTGTAGCAATTAACATGTTAAATTACTACATTAATATATATTTAAATGTATAAATATACACATTATAATAATCTAATATATAAATAGGGTTAGAATAATAGTAAATTGGCTGAAATGGACAAAAATAAAACCAAACTGGAGCAGAGTTGACAACAAAAAATGAGAAAGGAATGAAAAGATTTACAGCTTTTGTTGATGTGATGTCTTTGGCCCTTATTATTTTAGGAAACCTGCTTCACCTTAATACTGTATATAGCAGTGGGTTTCAACATTTTTGGCTCATGACCCCTTAAATTAAGCAATATTTATTTATGACTGTGACCACCGGTTCTGACCTCTGTGTGGACATGAGCTGTAAACCAAAGAGTGTCTTTTACTGCCCAGATTTGGAGGTAAGAGTATCCAGTATTATACAAGAAAGAAGAAAACATATTTTGTTCTTTTTCTTATCCGTTTAATCATCTTTGGACCCCTTGAGAGGTCCCGACCCCCAGGTTGGGAACCACTGGTGCATAGCATATAGGCCACCCAGCACAGACGGCACGACTCTGCAGTTCCTACAAGCTTGTGTAACGTTTACATCAGCTCATCCATCCTGGCTTTGTTTCTGGAATCAATAATTAGTTTCAGAGATGAAGAACCCAAAGCCTCCAACACTCAATTTAATGTAATGAACTGAACAATACACTCATCTCAACGGCAACAGTCGAGTTCACTGATTGATGACTTTGGGCTTTTTCACAAAAGATTTAAGCACTCGTATTGATGCTTTTTGCTTCCTCCCGCTGCTGTTGAAGGGGAATACAACTCAAGGAAGGAAAATAATTTTTTTTAACTACGATAGATTTAAAGAGAAACCTAGTTCATTTGTGAACTCGTTTATAAGGTCAGAATTCAGGAAACAAAAATTCAATTTTTTAGTCAGGTATAAAATCTGAATCAGCTTTTTGGATAGAGAATAAAATGAATGGAGAAAAACTTTTTGTCTGATTTAAACCTGTTCCTGTTCTTATCCTCATATACCTGTCTGTGTTTCCCTGCAGTGTATTTGGCATCTCCCCCATTATTCAGAGTAACTGCTCCTACACATGGAAGCTCATCGTGCACCCGGAGCGTAAGTGGTACCACTTTGTCAATCCCATCATGCTGCTGATCCTCTACTACACCCTGGCCACGCTCATCCGCCTCTGGCTGCAGGAACCCATCGACCAGCTGACGGTGAGGACAGCAGACAGAAACGCAGCGAAAGCTGATGAGCAGAGACCTTCTTTACTTTACAGTGGTGTGACATTTACTGTAGAGTATGTCAATAATTTGGCCTTACAGGTTCATTATATCAGGTGATTTTGACTGAAATCACATGATTGATTTGTAAAGGTTGAAATTTTACAATAACAGAACTACTAAATTTAATTAGAGTTACATTATATGCTGTAGGTGGTCTTAAAGGGACCCTAAAAACACACTTTATTTGTGACGTACTGTAAATTATTAGGATTATTTGTTGTTTTATGCTCTGTTTGCCTTGTTCCCATACATGAGTGGCCAAAGGTATTTTCAGGGGTTTTAGAGAGAAAATGTTTCAGAACAGACTCAAAAATGTCATATTTTGGTTCCCTTAAAATCATAGAACAAGGACGGTTGTTTCGGTTTTGCAGTGATGTTTATCAGTAATAGAGGAAGAAATATACATGTGGAAGCCTCAACAGACAAGTATGCAATGCAGCCTAATGCAGACATTTTACCTGGGCATTCTGGGAGATGTAGGAAACAATTAAATAAGGACAAGACAAAAAAAGACAAATGTGTGTTTCTCCCCATAAACAGCTTGTGATGTAACTGTTATTTATGCTGTTAAACTTGAATGAGCTCCTGCTTTGACCTTTAGCCTGCAAGCATCAGTGAGTGTCAAAGATGTTGAAATCAGCACACAACACCTCCATAAAGCTCCACAGTAAATTCCAGACACCGAACTGAAATAGATTCAGATTGAATTAAATAGGCAGCCAGGTGGCCTCGTGATCAGAGAAACTGTATTGATAGAAGATGCCAGGACTATTGATCGCTGGCTGGATCTGTCTGCCGTAGCTCAGGTGATATCTGAGACACTGTTAGTATAACTTTGACAAAGCATGCTGGGAGGACAGACACATTTTGGCACTACAGTAAGTTACAGTGTTACAGTGCTCTGTAGAGGCAAAACAATATAACTGTTACCTAATAACTCAGTCACCACTGGGCCAAATATGATGAATTATGAAGCGATGATGCATTTTTGGCATTCACGCCAACAATCAATGACGACATTGAGAGCTGAGGTCAAATTTCATTAGGCTCAACTGCTAAGAAATGAACACAGAGTTCAAATCATGAACTCAGACTGTGAAAAAACAAAAAAATCACGCTCACTGTTGATCACTTGTACTCACATAGAATGTTTCGGTCCTCAGGCCTTCAATGATATCTCCAGATTTTGCCAATAAAACCACAACTATCTGTATGGCTAAACACTACTAGAGCTGAGAAAGTGAGAACCTGATTGGCTGCCTGATCTAATTATTCTTAAGACTGAAGTTGAACTACTGCTGAACTACCCCTACGCAGTGTGGGAAGCAGTGGACTCAGTGGTCAAGAAGACCCCGACTCCTGAATTCAGCCCATCTTCTTTGACCTCAGGGGTGGAGGCTTAGCTCCTCTGTCCTGTAATGGAGTTATAGATTAGTGTTTTTATAGAGGGGTCAATACTTGTAAACCTGTGGGGCTGTATGCATTATTGATCTCTCCACAGAGGGGTGTGTGTGTGTGTGTGTGATTTCACCTACACTTTCGAAGACGCTAATAATAAAACTTGATTACGACATAAATTAGCGACTGACAGGTTTGCTCGATAGTGAAGATGGCAGATTACGGGGGACCTGGTGTTCGCCAAAACGACAAGAAAAATACTGACAAACTATCACAATTGCTCAATTAATTTAATGGTTGATGTATAGTTTATTGCCTATTTTTATTCAGCAGTAGTTCACCACAAAATAACAGAGTAGTTAGAACCTCGATTCAATCAAAGTATCCAAAGGACTCTGGATGAGAAAGTGTTGGAGAGGAGCTGACTGCAGACGGAAAATATGGAGATGAAAAAACATTGCATTACGTCAGTGTTATAATTCAGAGACTGTGTAGTAACAAATGAATCATTGTGTTAAGGCCAACAATATGTGATTGCCACTTTTTTATTTAAGACGACAGCCAGAACTAGAAACATGACCAGAACCAAACCAAGAACCAATAAGGAAAACTGAAATTCTTCAGGGATTGCTGCCATATAAACAGTGTGAATCGATTTTACCATGACACGTTCGGATTTTACTGAAATATGAGATGTTTAATGCAAAAAAATCACAGACTTAACAAGTGCGTTTGTCTGTTTTTGAGCCCAAATATTTCACAATCATCTGTCATCTTCTAGAAGATGCTGTTGTTTGAACTTACTGAGGCTGAAAATTCCTGAAACAAGGAAAACTGCGCTGCGTGCTAAGAAATGAAATACAAAAAAATGACATGGAAACAACATAACTTTACCTTTTCAAAAGGTCACCTTACTCCTCCTCAGATAATATACTTCTACACTCTGAGGAAGCTGATAAAAAGTGTGATTCTCGAGTATCATCTGTGTTGAACAATAGAGGACTTACCTCAAAGTCCAGTGGGTCATCCAAACTGACTATCTCTGTTATTTCAGGACATCAAGGACGACAATATGTGTGAAGAGGAGGAGCTGGTCGGAAACGGAACAAATAACTCAGCTAACAGGAAGAGGCAGCTGTGGTGGGAATCGCGCCAGGGCACAGATGAGAAAAACGTATGTCAGGATTAATACACACAGACTAACAAAGTATTGATTATTGGACAAGTTGTGAAGCAATCAGGCTTTGGTTGGCAATACAAATGCATACTGTATCCCACTGTCAAAACACGGCTCAGGTCTTCTCTGCTCATAAGAGGACATGAATACATGAGAATTTGTGGAAAAATGTGGAAAATGTCACTCATACTAAAAATATCATGAAGATCTGTTTAGAATATTTTTAACTTCTTTTAACAGGCTTAGCTGCTAAAAACCCAAATAACACATTTCTTTGTTGCATTCTCACAACTGATAACTGATGTTGCCGCGGAACAATTTGAATCAGTTCAGCTATTTAACAAGAATAGAGTGAAATGGAAAAATCCTGTAACGTTTTACTGCAATACTAGTTCAAAATAACGGGAAACAAACTGTAAAACTGTAAACTCGAGCTGTGGTGGTTGATTGTTTTTTTTTACATCTTCTTTTACTCACGCTTTCACCTTCGTAATAGACTCATCCCTGGAAAGATTTCAGCTGGAAACGCACACACACACACATACATTCTGACCTTGTTCCCATATCAAGGTCCGTAGTCTGTCTCCACCGGCCACCTCCTGAGGTTTAAAAGCTTTTAGGGTGTGCAGACACAGATGAGTGATGGGCTCGATTTACAGAGTAGTGCTGCTCTGCTTTGTTCCTGCTTATCAGCGACTATAAAGAACGAGGATGCCTTTGACTTGAGCAGCTCATCGATAACACACCTCGCCTTGTATGCTCTTTTCTCCTCCCACTGTAGCTCCTCTCCACCCAGGATGGCATCAGTACAACTGAGGTGGGGGCTGCTCTGGATCTGTCTTAAATTTGTGCACCTTACCCCCTTTATCCCTCAGTCTTGCTGCAAGAAAAAAGACTCACCGCTAAGTGCTTTTCACACTGCACCCTCATGGAGCAGGGTTATCCTTAGGCTGTGTTAAAAAGAGGTTAAGAGAAAAAAAGTTTCCAACTGGTTCAGTTTGCCAAGAGCTATACTAAATTTATAGTTAGCATCACAGCCTTTGAGGCTAACCAACCTCCAAATGAGCTCATGTCAAACTGCCTTTATCTGCTCAGTTGTGAAGTCGTTCAAGCGATTTAAAGTGGAGGATGTCAGGAGGATGCAAAAGTTGTTTGTGCTTCATAATGGGAAATGCTCTTACCTATAAATGATTTGCAACACAATAAAGCTGAGGGAAACATCTGGTGAATATTGATATATAAAATGTAGGACTTTAATTGACTGCAGATTTGGTTGGAATGATCATTCTGACGTTCAGAAGTCAGTAAAAAGTCATAATTTTATGTTGCAAAATTTTATCTGAAGCCTACTTACCCTGCTTATAACAACAACATGTTAATTGTATTTCCCATATTTTCAAAAGCACAGGAAAGTAGAATAAATATCACAGTAATTGTCTGAGTAATAAGGCAGCTTGTACTGGGTTAAATCAAATGTGCAGTGTGAAAAGTAGAAAAAATGCCCTGTATACCATATGAAGCCCTACAAAGCCAAATTCTAGTAACTAATGTCCTATACTATATGTCCTCTTAATCAATTTTGTTGTTCAATCATTTAATCACACAAAAGCAGTTACTTGTTTGTCTTTGTCGGGCAGAATTCTGCACAGTAGTGTGATCCCGTAACAAATACGTTCCTTAATTACAGAAATTTCATTTTCATTTTCTGATGATTGATCTGCAGGCTGTGCCCACCTCAAACGGGACGTCCTTTGACGTCACAGAGAATGGACCAGGCTGTCTGTACTCCACCCCCCAGTATAAGATAGACCAGCCCAGTGATGATACAGGTGAGCTATTTACCCTCTGCCGCCTGCGTCTTCTTTCCAAATGTCCTTGAAAAGATCAGACTGAATGACGTGAAAGTTGAGTGGTTCCTAAATTGAATTTGATGTACAGTATCAACAGACGAATGAACATTTTGAAGATTAATAAACAGTCTCTATTATCCTTTTGTTGTATTTTATTGTATTTATTGTGACATTGTACACAACTTACTGTTTTGACTCTCTTGCTTAGTTCTTTGTACTTTTACTTTGTTGCCACTGAATTCACAGAATTGTCTTAAAGGGGCACTTTGCTGATTTTACACTTCAAAGTCCATTTACTATCCACGGGGAGTATTCAACAGCCTGAGAAAGCAGCTGTAAAATGTCTTCTGTGGCTCTGGAGGAGATTTGTAAAGTCTGTGAAAATTACACATTTTAAACAGAAAGCAGGGTTTCTTGGAGTTTGAAAGATGCGAGTGTTTACCAGGCAGGAGGGGTCTAATGAATGCTGTTGAGTTACATTTTTGGAAGTGTAATGTTTTTAGATTTAAAAGTCAGGATATCTTGGCCTCTGCTGCACAGATTTTGACTTTGCTGAATTAGTTTCTTGCAATTATCCCCAACGTCATGGAAGCTCAACGCTAAATGGTCAATGGGCTGCATTTATATAGCGCCTTTCTAGTCTTCTGACCACTCAAAGCGCTTTACACTACATGCCAACATTCACCCATTCACACACACATTCATACACTGATGGCAGAGGCTGCCATGCAAGGTGCCAACCTGCCCATCAGAAGTTCTAATGCTCATTCACACACACACACCGATGGCGCAGCCTTCTGGAGTAATTTTGGGGTTCAGTATTTTGCCCAAGGACACTTTGACACGAGGACTGGAGGAGCCAGGGATTGAACTGCCCATCTTCCGATTATTGGACGACCCGCTCTACCTCCTGAGCCACAGCCGCACCATCCAACCCCCCCAAATCACTGGAGTGCCAAACTTTACTCGCGGAATGCCACAGATTATTATTAACTGTTTTAACAATGAATTGTGTTTCTGTGTCCAACCAGAGAAGAAGGAAGAGTGTGTGTACGAAGTGTGTTTGCCCACGGAGGATCCTGTGTCGGAGGAGGGAGAGGAGAAGTCTGAGAGCGGAGAAGATGGGATGAAGAAAAAAGGAGTCGGTGCGATGGTCAAGGTCTTCCACTTCATTATGAAACAGAGCTATATCTGTGCTCTCATAGCCATGATGGTGAGTTATGCAGCCACAGGTGGTGTAACCTAGAAGTCACAGAAGCAGGCTTATGCTGTGTTTGTGTCCTGTATTTGGATGTTGGAAAGGCAAACATCTAAAATTACTTTTATTTGTGAATTTAAAATTGACCATAAGCAAATTGTTGAAAAAAATACTTTCTGTAAGAAGAGTTGACTCTGTTGTTAAAACCTTTGCAGTGATGATATGACTGTTGTTTTCCTGCTCGTGGTTTGTATTTACAGTTTAATTTGACACAACATGAAGGCAGCATTGTAACCAGAAAGTAACCATTTCAAACCCACAGACCTGCTGGAAAAATGTTGTTCACTAAATGCCAAACACTCCCGCCTCCTTGATCAACTTTGATTAAGATGTTCTTGAGCAAAGCATTGAACCCCTCTCTGCTTCCAGTGGAACTACTGGCTGATCAACAGGAGGAAACTGTGGTTGTACTGGGCAGCCTCTGTGGGCCAATGTGTGGCAGGGTATTACTGAAGAGCATCTGTTCTCATTTGAACATTCCTGGATAAATCAAAATTCATTTAAGTAACAGTTACGTAGTTTGACTTTGATTTTGGATTGGCAGCACACAGACACTTTAATCTTTAAAGTTGTTTTTTCATTTTAGCCAATTAAAAGTAATACAGTAAGAAAAAGAAAAAGACCAAATTAACCCTTAGCACCCAAATGACACATTTTGACATGTTAGTCGTAACAAATTTATAAGGCTATAATATATCAAACGTGTGTGTGATGTTGCAGAGTTCCTCTCCCAAGAGACCAAATCAGAATGCATAGACATCATATACATACTGCGGGAATCAGTTTGACTTTCCAGTGATAGCAGTTTCTCCCGTCTCTGCTTAGAACAAACGTCCATAAATCCTTTATTAATGCAGCATGATGTTTTATGGTGAACATTCTCCAAAATGTGCACCATGTACGCTTCCTGAGCAGAGCTAAAACTCACAAGATGACATCCCAAAAGGATAAAAGAAAAAGAAAAGGAATAAGAAAGACAAAAATCCACAAAAGTGAGCTTTGTTTTTGACTCTCAATACAATATATTTAACAAATTAGAATTGCGTTAAATAATTTTTTTCATAAAATCTAGCTACTGTAGGTCATGTAGTGACTCCAGTATGTCACCGATATATAAATAAAGGGAGTGAAAACTAAGTGAAAGTGTTATTAAAGTGTTACCTGGACCTGGTTGTCCATCAACAACAGAGCTGTGACATTTGAGTGACTTTTCTGTAATTTGTTTTCTTTAGGCCTGGAGCATCACGTACGTCAGCTGGCTGACGTTTGTCTTCCTCATGTGGTCTTGCATGCTGTGGATGGTGAGGGACCGGAGGCGTTACGCCATGCTGTCGTCCCCCTTCATGGTGGCCTACGGCAACCTGCTGATAGTTCTGCAGTACATTTATAGTTTTGAGAACATGGAGGAAGTCTCAGGATTCTTTCTCAAGAAGGAAAACCCGTTCCACTCGCTTTCGTCCAAGGTTTGGAAGTTTAATTGAAAAAGCCAAAGAATCTTCCTGATTTTGACGTTGCCAATAATTTGTCTCCTAGAAATCCGTACAGTCATTAAAACTGACCTTTAGATCGTGTTACAACAACAGATGTACTCTGTGTGCAGCTAATGGGATATATGTTTTAGATAGAAAGTCAACATTTCACTAAGTGAGACTGTCAAACTCCATCTCTCTAATAGGCCATTAATTAAATAAGAGTGGGCAGTCACACAATGCACTGCTGAAGGAGAAGGTCAGGTTTTTAGTCTTTTGACATGTTTTGGAAAAGTATTTCATGTTGGCAGCTACAGAACCTGACCTAATTATGTCTAGACTGACACTTTATACATTAGTAGGTCACCTCAGACTCAAATGGTTTTCATTAGGGACTTACAGCACCCTTAACCTGCTTTACTAATTATTATTTTCAAGTTTTATTTGATGAATACAACACATGCCGGAAAGTTTAAACAATCCAATTTAAGTTTGGAAGGTCATTTCTGATTTATATCAATTCCCTGATTGTTGTTAAGACAACCCGTATCCCAGCAGGTTAAAGTAAATGAAAAGATTCATTGCCTTGGTCTTTTCTTGCTGGTCATATGTTTGTCTAAACATTTTATTTCTTCTGTGTAGGTCCTGTGTCTGCTGAGCTTCTGGCTGCTGCTGAGACAGACGCTGACGGAGAGATGGGAAAAACAAAAGGAAGACAATGCTGATCTCTCAGACGTTCACGTGGAGGATCAAAAGAAGAAGGGTAAGCCCTAGGCTCTTTTTAAATTCAGAATGTAGTAGAAATACTGTGTAATATACTGTAGGTTACAGTATGAGAAAATTTGGAAACGACCACCAGCTGCCAGCATAACATGTACTGTGAAAATTTCAACTCTACTGGACAGTTTTTGCAGATACTAACCATGTAT
Organism: Scomberomorus guttatus; assembly: GCA_038419695.1. NCBI lineage: Eukaryota > Metazoa > Chordata > Actinopteri > Scombriformes > Scombridae > Scomberomorus > Scomberomorus guttatus. The sequence goes on from CM076457.1 coordinate 10,487,344, forward strand.
CTTGCAGTTTTCTGACCTTAAGCATAACAGGACTGGTGACTTTTTACATTGGTTGACCTTTGTAGATAGGGGAATAGAAAGGACTGAAATTTCTTGCCTTTATTTGGAAGCTTTTAGCTTTATTTGGGTTTAATTATGCTGCTCATATTACAAATTTTTGTTTATTTCCACAACCAGGGAAGAATGTTGAGCAGTTTTGCAGATGATCCAGATCTTCCTCACTGTTATTGAGGGGGAAAGCTTTGATTTCCACTGTCCAAGATCAGACAAGACTTTTCAAAACTTCTCTCAAACAATTATTGTACTGTCTGTATGTGATCGTCTTTGTACATAGACTATTTGAGCGTGAAAGTTCATTCTTGGCCTCATGAGCAGTGGTTTGACAAAATAATTTTTTCCCCCAGAGCTTTTAAGCACATCCTTGTCAACAAATAAGTTTTGGTCAGTTGTCAGTTCTACACAAAAACTAGAATGCGATGCAATGGACCTGGAGTTCTGATTAAAATGTAATATGTTTTACATTTCTGTATGTTTAAAGTACAGTAAAGAGTTTTCTGATCCACTGTTGTGTTTTGTAGAGGAAGAGGACTCTGAGGAGGAAGACGAGCAGGACATCATGCAGGTTCTGGGCGGCATGGTAATGGCGCTGCTGGTCAAATACTGGATCTACATCTGTGGCGGCATGTTCTTCTTCGTCAGCTTTGAGGGTACCATTGTCATGTACAAGATCATCTACATGATGATGTTCCTCTCCTGTGTGGCGGTCTATCAGGTAAAGTCAATTAAAACACAGCTGTGACTGTGCGTGCGTTGTACCTCCTGGCTGTCTGCACCATTTTTGGCGTTTTTAGTGTGTAACCACATATTCCCAATATTTCTTTTACATTTCCCCTAAATTAGCAACTTTTTTTTTCACATACTTCAAATATATTCTATATCTTCTTGTTCAAGCGTTACCATTTAAGACCCACAATGTTGAAATCCTAAATACCACTTTTTATGGCTGCACTGTTGCATCAAATCAAAATGTTCTTGATGCTGCATCTTTATAGTATACACATCCCCAAATGTACTGTACACATTTCCATGAAATTGAGACAGACATATTTAATATCTATGGAATATTTTGGATGTTGTCAAACTGCAGTGAAATAAATTTCTCTTTAATTTGCACAAATCTTCAGACCAAAAAAGTTTGTTTTGCATACAAGGCCCTTTGAAAACACATTTGATGCATTAAAAAATGCTTTTGTCACCAATTAAAATAAGTCTGTTTGCTGAGTGTCATGGTCAAACTTAGCATATGAGTAGGGCACTGTAAAGTTTCCAAATTCAATTTCCCAAAGACAGAAGGTGCTGACAATTTTAGTAGAGTCATAAAGTTTGTGTACTGCGGGCTCATAATCCACAGTGTATTCTCGACTATTTTATAACCCCAACCACAGTAAAACAAAGCAGTCACCCTAAATCCAGATGTCCTCTGTGCACCCTGTTTGATTTAATACATTACAGCTGTTAATGTCTGAGAATTCATAACCGCTGACACACATTTATTACAAATATTCTTATTTAGGTGCATTATGAGTGGTGGCGAAGAATCCTCAAGTACTTCTGGATGTCTGTGGTGATGTACACCATGCTGGTCCTCACCCTGGTCTACACCTTCCAGTTTAAGAAGTCGCTTGTCATCTGGTGCGACATGTTGGGCATGGAGCCAGAGGGGTGAGCTACACTAAAAGACCAGAGGTTTGAGAAGCAGGTTCCTGACTCACTGCTGGGCTCACTTCCCAGACAGGCATCAGGAAATGTTAGATTTTAAGATTTGCCACAGCTCAGTCGTCAAGCCATCTATTTTTTTCTCTGGGTTAAAAAAAAACACTATCTGCATTATAGGAATTTAAAATACTGGTAGTTGTTCCAACACACATAGTTAACTGACGTTTCAAGCCTTTGCTCCTATGTTTAACCTGACTAAAGAGCTTGAGAGTTTGAAATAAAATGTGTTCAGTGTTTTCAAGAACACAGAAAATACAGTTAAATCAATGAAAAATACTAAACTAATAATACTACTACTACTACTCTCTACTAATAAGAGATGTAATTTTACACAATATTGAAAACACATGAAAACACATTAAAAAGGATGCAAAATATTTAAATATCCTCATTTAAAAAAAAGTGTAATAAGCAGTTTGCTTTGCCTGGTTGTATTTCATTTCTACTCAGTATCTTAATATCAGGCAAAGTTAACAGAATATTGTTTTATATTGTAACACAGTGAATTTGCTTTTGCCTTATGTATTATTTTATATGTACATGTTATTTGTATTGCTACAGAAAGCAGTGCAGAAGGGAATCACTGTTTTAGTGATGTTTGATAGTATATTACAGTAATAATAATACAAAATCTAATTGTATTGTAACAATGATAGAATAGTTATCAACCTCCTTTGCACTCAAACAGTTGCACAGGTTCAGACCTGAGAGCTTCTTCACTTGGGGGACATCAAATAGGATTTAACCTCATGTCTCTTTCCTCTTAATTTTTTCCGTCTGTGCAGCTTAAAGGACCTGGGCCTGGAGCAGTTTACGGTCGCCAAGCTATTCACCAGGATTTTCATCCCCACTTCCTTCCTGCTTGTGTGTATTCTTCATCTGCACTACTTTCATGACCGCTTTCTCCAGCTCACCGACCTCCAGGCTGTAGTGGCCAAAGAGGAGAGCACTATCTACAGGTGAAACACATGATTTAAATCACTGTTTGTTTACTTTGGTGTCATCACTGAAACGTCTACTTTTTTTTGTATTTGGTTTGTCTAAGTTCATACAGCTGAATTAGATGGCCATACGGGGAGGTTTGTTCAGAGACAAAGATTAGAAATTTTGGTATGAGAAGAGGCCTAATTTAATCTACTCCACTTTACCTTTTGCTTAGCAGGATTTATCTGCAATCTTTGGTGTTAAAAATCCTGAGAAATGGGCATTGAACTTTAGGGGAAACAGTGCATCTTCATTAGCGACCTCATACGGCCTCATGTGGGTGTAAAATGTACTAACCTCAATTTATTTTAACAGTCCTGTCTATCAGATGAAACAGTATTTCTCTCTATAACTAGTAGAATAGTTGTGATGTCCCACCTCACCATCCTGTTACAAAAGGAATACATTACATGCAGGAAGTATTGATACTACTACTACTACACTACATGATGCCATTTCATGGGATCTTTAAAAACATGAAGAAACAGCAGAATTTGAGCATCAGGTCAGACTGCAGTTACTTTGTTCTGTTTGTAATCCAAGGCTTTTTAAGCACTAGCACTGCTAGCTAACAGGTGTCATTATTAGTCTCCCTGCTCCTGTAAAAGTGTTCATCTTTTTGTTTCTTATGATTACTGTGTGTTCTGATGGCAAATATAACAAATATTATCCGATATCACAATATGGGAAACAGATGGAAAATCACAGGGACAATAAGAAACTGATGCTCAGTGTGATGTTCAACTTATGCACTGCATCAGAAAGAAATCCTTCATTTGGACATTAGTCACAGTCATTTGTAGAACAATGTATGTTTTTCTGCACATGTCTGTTATAATCACATCATCACAGTTAGCTGCAGTTTGTACCTTTTGTGTATTGATTACATTCAGGTCAGAGCTAAGGATTCGTTTTTCTGAAAGATTAAAGCCTGGTGATCTCTGAAAAACCGAGGGGAAGAAAAAGGCTCGTAACTTGGGAGAGAGGTTGCACTTGCACACCCTGTTAAACAGCCATCATAACCACTGTTCCCTCACACATCTGTCATTGTGTTCTTTGTCGTGCTGCTCTGTGTTAAGACATTCACATTTTCACAGTCTGCGGCGTAGCGTGTTTATAACTTTATTGTCGTGTTGTGGATTTACCGTTTTTTTTTTTGCGGCCGCTTGCTTAGCCCGTCTCTGCTCTGCTTCTCTGTGTGACACTGCTGCCATCTCTCCTCTGCCATCCTCCTCTTCCTCTCCTCACAGCCACGCTAAAGTCAATGGGCGTGTCTATCTGATCATGAATAGGTGGGTATCTGCTCGCTTTCTGTGGCATCCATCACCAACCCCACTTCACCTCTGAGTCTGAACTTTCTCCTCCTCTTGTCATACGTCCTTTCCCACTTTACTGACCTTTTCCTGTTACCCTGTTTGCCAATGATGGTACATTTATGATCTTCTGAAATATCTTACATCTGGGATTTGGGTATTTTACTGACATGAATGATGTTTCTTTTCAGGTTTTTTTTTTTTATTGTTTTGCCTGTAGCCTTCTCTTTTTGGGTTCTCTGTTGATGGTTAACCGCCTGTAAACCCAGCCCAAAAAAACGTTGTACTTCTAATAGTTGCACAAACTGTCCGACATTTGTGACGGATGACCACTTTCTCAAGCATGTTTGACTCAGAAAAAAAACAGCTGTTCTTTTCCAGTATCCATACCCCTTTACTGCACTGAGCCCCAGAAAATTACCCCCTTCCTGACTCCCCCCCCGAAACCGCACTTGCCTTTTGGACTGTTTTCATGCATTTTAATGAAACTACATGGATATTTTAAAGTGATTTCAAGTGCTAGTTTCATCCTGGCTTTGTCGGTTTCTGTCCTCACTGTTTCCTCTTGACTTCTGTGTAACTTTATTGTTCTGAGCAGCATCAAGCAAAAAATTTCCACTCAACAGAGCAAGTAAGTGTGACCACTGGATAACGAAAATGCTTGCTTTGATATGCAGCCGGTTCATGCAAGCCAAACCCAACCTTTGACCTCGCTCCATTGCCTGAGAAGACTTTTAAAGGGTTAATGCTTCCCTTCAGCTACAACCATTTATCCACTGCAAGAAGAAAATCCCTCAGACACCGAAAGAAAAACCAACATAGATTGTTTTAAAGAATGCAGAAGGAATGTGCACTGCTTTTCGATTACAATGCCTGATGAAACGCTGCTTTGTTGTTCAGTTAGTGGACACAGAGCTGATGATTCCCATCCTGACATTTGCATCGGAGCCCTCTGAGAATCAGCTGGATCGTGTGTGTGTGTGTGTGTGTGTGTGTGTGTATTTATACACTTATGGGGCCAGAATGCCTTCATAAAGATAAGAATTTGAGGAAAACCCTTAAATATAAAGAATGTTTTCCTGCCCTAATATCTTTGTATATAATAATAATATATAATTATATATAATAATATATTCATTATGTTGTGTTCAGGGTCATGTCATACTGGCATCCTCGTCAACGTACTGTCATGAAGATTAAGACGTGTTTTAAGTCAAGGTCATTTACTCAAGTAAATATTAGGGCATAGTCAGAGGGTATGACTACAGATACCTGGAGAAATAAAGCCCTTAAAAGTTTGGAAAATAGTCCTGGAATTAGGGGTCAGAAATGTTCTAATAGTGTAGGAGCACACTTTTCATTTAACTCATTCATCTAGAGTCCCACAAAGCTAATGTGAGCTCATGGGAGTGAGTATTGTTTCAAGTGGGTGAAAAAAAATTGAACTAAGATCAAAAAACAACCAGCTACATAAAATAAAGCAGGGGGAATTGGGATTATTCAGCAGGCACTGGGAGACATAGGCAATCAATACGAACTACTGCATCAGCAAAACATAAAACAACCAAGCAAAACAACCAAAAAGTGGTTGGAGTGGTTGAAACCGCTCCCTGGCTGCCAGTATCTGTAGAGAATAGCGGATTTAGCAGAAAAGAATCTGAATTAATTCCCCCTTAAGACACACATTCGTGAACATTAGTCAACAACACTGAAAGCTTAATGAATGAGTCACTGCTGGTGAAGCATGAATGAAGCAGCTGATGCCAGTCAGAGAATGCTCTGAGTTTGTTACCATTAATTTGCGAGAGATATGAGTCAGCTTTCTTTATCGCTACAAAAATTGCATCAAAGGGCGCAAGTCATTGAATGTCCTCATAAGTATATTAATAGAGTTGTATGTGAGTAATTATGTGTGCATACAGTATGTGTCTTTGTGTGTAACACCTTCTCACATGTTGTCAGACTGGTGCACCCGGATGGCAGCCTGGCAGACCTCACCATGCTCAGCGCCAGCTCAGCGGACGCAGCGCTGCCCAGAGCAGCGGAGGAGCGGCAGGAGGAGCAGGAGGAGCAGGGGCAGTGGGGGACGGAGAAAGACAAGGAGCAAGTTCTGGTGGTGCTGATGGATGACACCGACATGACGGGCGTGAAGCACAGGAACTTCTCCGACCCGCGGCGGTCCAGCACAGACGAGAGCCACCACTGCAGCGTGGGGACCGAACCAGAGCCGAGCACCGAGCAGAGCTCAGGTACTGAGCAGCTGCAACACAGTGTCGAGTAATCAATTTTAGTCTATAAAATGTCAGAAGCTCACATGTAATGCCAAGTACAATTTTTCCAAACACCAAGATGCCGTCTCCTAATTGCTTGTTTTGTCCAACCATCAATCCAGAAACTAGATTCAGTTTACATACAGCACATAAGCTGAGAAAAGCAGCAAATCCTCATACTTGAGAAGCTGGAACCAGCTAATATTTGGCATTTCTTCTTGAGAAATGACTTCCACAAACAACTGACAGAATTGTTGTTGATTCATTTTAGTATTTTTTTCAGCACAAATTATTTAAATGTTTGATTTTCGTTGGTTAGTCTTGTACAGCCAAACTTCTGACTCATCAAGCTCATGAAAGTGTGGAAAAATTTAAGCATAAAAATTGCTCAAAAAAGGCAGAGACACAGTGCGATGTATTTATATTTCAAACTAATATCATTAAGATATGGAAAACATATGCTACCAATCACATTTCTGTCTCAGGGTTTCCAAAGCTGTCAGCATCCCAATTTTTATTCCATATAAAACTGTTTTAGCGATGGATGTGTCTCCAAGACTCTTACTGTACTGTCAAGCAGTTGGAGCATCTGTTAATACATGCGTCCATGTTACAGATTTAAAATTCAAGTTCCTGCTCCAATTTGTTGACAAGTAAATCTGTTGAAAATCTGTGGTAATGTACAAAGTATACTTTTTCCCTTGCAAATATTTGGGTCAAGGTCACGCCCCACACTCACCCAGCAGAATCAATGCAGCCAGTCTGCAATAACAAAAACAACACTTGCACTGTATTTGTGAATAAGGATCTGCTGCACTTTTAGCTCTTGTCCTTTTTTTTGGCCCATGGTCACTGAGCATTCTGGGGTAAAAACAAACAAACAATGGCCTCCAGGGTGGTACAATGACTAGACAGGTCAATTTTTGACTCTGGGGACAGAAAGCAGACCTGTCCCACACGACCTGAGAGGTCTGGATGGTTCACAATGTAGCAGCAGATCAGAAATGTATTTTGCCCCTAAACCATCCAGTGCTTTATAAACCAAAAGCAGTAATTTAAAATCAATCCTTTGACAGACAGGAAGCCTGAGAACTGGAGTGATGTGATCCACTTTCTTATTCTTCTGAGGACTCGAGCAGCTGAATCAACTGCAGCTGTCTTATCGACACTGTTACAGTAGTCGAGTCTACTGAAGATAAATGCACGGACAGGTTTTTCCAAATCCCGCTGAGATATAAGTCCTTTAATTAGTGTACTTTAGAAGTGCACTAATTAATGTACCTTTAGAATAGTGTTGCATGAAATGTGGTTACACCACACCACAGGGTCATACTAAAGAATGTACTCTTCATATTGTACCTAAATTTAGTTGGCATGCATCATGTAGCCATGCCAACATATAGGTTTGAATGTGTTGCATGTCAATATCCTTTCTCCCAATTCCCCTGACTCATATCTAAAGTGCCTGAGAAGTTATTGTCTTACTGCTTACTGTATCTGGAGGCTGTGTGGCTGATAAAGTTGCAGAGATTTATGTAAACATGGGAGGTTTGGTGTGTGATATTCAGGGCAGATGTTTTCCATCAAAGTATATTAAAGCCTGTCTGTGAGTTTGTAACACGACTGGCTGTGTTTACTCCTCTCTGTGTGTTTACAGCTGAGACTCATGTGCTGTTACGTAGAGGGACGGTGCAGCTTCGGTCATGTTTTTTTCTCTCAGGTCTCTCTCAGCCTGTAAGCTCTTCAGTCTGCTTCGAAGACATATGTTGCGTACAGTTCTTACAGGCCAAAGTTCTCTTAGAGAAGCTCAGTCTGTTGCCCAACTATCTGCCGCCTGCACTCTCACCGGCCAGCCATTAATCATTGCAAGCAAAGTTGTAAAAATCTGTTGTATTGCAGATTTTTGGTCTCCGCAAGATTTAGCTTGAGTTTTCTGTTATGACACACTGCGTAGCTCAAGCACTCACTTTCACCCATTACATCTTCCCACTAAGGCCAACTAAAGCTGCACCATTAGCTTACTTACACAGACAGTCACACTAGTCTTAAATTAAAATGTTGTTTATATACACAGAAAATAAAATAGGTGATAAAACACAACCCTGCAGGGCCTCTCGGTTTATAATGAGCTGCGGGTGATATGAGCTATATGTTCTCTCAGAGTTTCTTATCCAAACAATGAAGCCTCTAATAAACCTGAGATAATACAGCTTTTGTAAAAACATACACCACCTAACTGTGGCTGTAGTTTTTATATCCTTTGTGCCAAATAAAAAGCCAAATATTAAGTGTAGATTCTCTGCTAATTAAAGCAACAGTTTGCCTGAGAATACAAAAAACCTTTTACAGCCTCAGAATACATGTAAAACACGTGTTTGGCTGTTATGTGTAACCTCAGTTACACCGGGGATTGTCACACATCACTTCCACTCATTATATTTAAATCCTTTACCACACACAGTAAAGACATGTTTGTTAATTGGTTTTGATTTAATGTACATATATCCTATGACTCGCAGATGGTTTGTTACATGTAATTTTCTTGGTTGATTGATGAATAATTTGGTTTATAAAATGTCAGCAAATAGTGAAAAATGCCCATTACATTTTGCAAAAAATCTTTTGTTTTGTCTAACCAACTCTACAAACCCCTACAGCATACATTTAACCATAGAAGACAAAGAAAACCAAAAAATATATAATATTTTTCCTAATTGATTAATGAACTAATGATTCATATTTGCATAGTTACTGTAGTGATCAAATGTGTCTCTGACAACCTATAGATTGGTCAGATCCTTAGTGTATTATTTCACATATTTTTGTGATGAATACAGTCACATCCAGCACATTACAGGATAAGGCTTGCTTAAACACTAAATTATGAGTTTTCAGCCATGCATTCAGCAGGATGGTGCACTACAGTATATGTGGTATTGACTCAAAACAGTGCCCATGTTATTGGTAATTAAGGAACATTTTATGATGGGGTCCCCTGAAGGCCATTCGCAGTGTTGCTCTGGGTTGTACACAAGAAAAGGGACACATGTAGTTATGTAATGAACAATAAAATAGAGCTCAAAAGAGAAGTTTACACTCTGCACAGCTGGCCATTTGAAGTGGGTGCGAGTGTTGGATTGTCTGTTTCAGTTTCGGAAAGTCACAGAAATGGTCGGACACAGCTCCTTCTATTTCAGTGTCGGAAAGGTGTGTGGGGAGGGGGTTTCTGAAGCTATTTGACCATCTGACAAGCAGGCTTAAGCTATATCAGGCTTTGGCTACACAGACAATATTTGTAGGATCAATTCACTGTTGGTTTTGGTATTTTGATGGATTTTTTTAACATAAAAAATAGATTATCATTAAGCTAATCCTTTAACAGGTTAACTTGTAAGAATATTATCAGTCTGTCGGAGTTTGAGTTAGTGGATTAAAACCCACAGGAAGCAAAATGCCAAGAGTTGGATAATAGTATTTAAAGGTTTAAACAGAAAACATACTGCTGTAATTAGGTGGTGAAACCTGGAAACACTTTCCATATGCACTTTTTCAGTTTTGTTGTTTTTTCGTGTGAATGTATCTGGTTTTCTTCTCTCTTCAGATCTGAAGAATAAATGGCACCTAGTGGTCGACCGTCTGACTGTGCTCTTCCTCAAGTTCCTGGAGTATTTCCACAAACTGCAGCTGTTCATCTGGTGGTTACTGGAAATCCACATCATCAAGATTGTTTCCTGCTACATCGTCCTGGTCTCTGTCAAAGAGGTATTAACACTTGAGATTAAGAGAAAGTGATGCGACTAAATTCAGAATCTACAACAACAATTATCAGTTGTGTCTGATTTTGACTGAGTTGGATTTGACTTGTTAGCTCTACAGTAGCTCACAATCCCAGGTGGTAAATGTATAAGGCTGCCAGATGTTTCTACAATTCATTTTCTTAACCTTGAGTTTATACAGGGCTAAATTCCATGGCGTGAAGGAAATCTGAAGCACAAATTGTGTTGAAAGCAAGAGGGGAACATCCAAATCAAAATGCTCCACTCTCTTAATGTGCTTACAAAGCAGATAAATGGGAGGAAATAGACATTCAAGAGTTAGATTTTATTGTTAAATCCACTTTGGACAAGAGACCTAGAAACAGAAAACCCCCCAAAAAAAACAAAAAAAAAACTCAACAAAACAAATCAATATCCATATATAATGTGTCATTTTTAATTTTTAGTAATTACTTGTTTCGCTTGCACATCACTTTATATCTGACATTTGTTTGGCACATGCTGACATGTGATGATAACAATAATGAATAATTTGTGCAGCACTTTTCATGCAGAAATTCAGTCCAAAGTGTTTCACATGACAGGATTAAAAGCAGAAAAAAAAGAATCAAAATAAGAATTATCAAAACATTAAATATTAATAATAAAACAAATAGGAAAAAATATATAAAATGCAAAACAAGGTAAGATTACCTTGTTAATTAAGATCTTTAATTCTTTTTTAGAATTAAAGCAAATTTCAAGGGTATTCCACAGTTGTGGACCATAAAAACAGACAGGACCCTCACTAGATTTCTTTTGTAAAAGTATGTGATGACCCATATTTGCACAGTACATGAAATGTGTTTTTTATGATTAAAAGATGTTTAAAGTGGATTTTATCCAAGAAATTAAGCTCCTGAGTGTTTTCACATCATCTGGTTTACATTGTGCCACATGCACACTGCCAAGATTTCTTTCATGTTGTTTTTTTGTAGATTGTGCTCAGGCTCAACATGTAAAATGAAAGATATTCAAACCGTATATTTGTTTTTACATATATAACTATCGTGTCACTATCTTCCTTAAAGAAGAAGAACATTTATTTCACTTTTGAGGTGAAATGCTATAAACTGTTACATACTGTTCAGGTCAAATCTGACCCATTTTTAGATTTGAGAGCCGTAAAAACATTTTTCCTAAACTGACCCAGAAAAAAAAGTGACCTAAAAATGGAAATACTTTTTTAATTTTTGTGCAGCTGATGCACATTTTTATAAATGCCGTGTGTTCTAGGTTACATTTGACTTGTATTCAAAAATCACTTGATTTTTCGCACAACATTTTTGCGCAGCTGGTCTATTTTTTTTTTCTCTATGCATGGCTATTTGGCCCTCCAACAGGTAAAAACTACATAGAACTGTGTAAAAAACGAGTAAAAACTGTTTAAAAATGATTAAAATAAATACCTCATTGTACACGAGGCAATGCGACTCAGCAGTTCAATCTTGCGGGTTTTTTTACATTGCACATTAAAATAAATCCATCAAATCAATGTGTTTCCATGACCCTGTAGTTAAAACGATCCAGTTAATTAATTCAACACCAGTTAATTAAATCAGTATGCTTCCAAACCCTCCATAACCAACTGCATTATCACTTGGCAAAACTCAATATGCAAGCAGTGACGCAGACGGAGTCTGTGTAGCAGGTAGAAACCCCGCTCTGCTCTGCCTATTACGTATCTCAGCTGTAAGGGCAACATTTGACCATAAACAAATAGCGTAAAACCTAAAGAATACACTGAAAGCTTAATTAAGAATTAATGACCCATTTATTGAAGACAAAAAATAGATTTGCGGTTCACAGAGACAAATTATGAGAGGATACTGTGAAGGGTCAGAATATGAACAGTATGTAAGGGTTAATAACACAGTTACAGCAACTCAAATTTTGCTCAATATTCTTGTGTGATTTTATTACTCAGACATCGTATAAATAATGTTGATCTCTTGCAACACTGAGCCACCTTGGACAAATTTGAAATGAACCAGAATGGTCTTCTACACCACAGACAAGCCAGATAATAATTTGGAGGTTTTCAGCAATCTGTAATGGCTGTTAGAGATGGAAAACAGAGCTGAGCTGAGTTTTCCTGCCATCAGTGCTCTTTGAGTTTGGAACAAAGTGGTTGAGGGGTTTAGCCTAGATAAACTGGATTCTTATTAAAACTCACTTTTATAGACTTAGATTTATGTATCGTAATGATGTTTTATTCGTGGTTGTTGATTCTCTGTTTTATGTGTTTTTTTTATATTTTTCATTTAACTCCTTTGTAAAGTGCCATGTAAAAGGTCAGACACTAAAAGATTATTGATTATTGTTGTAGAAGGAGGAGGAGGAAGAGGAGAAAAAAAGAGAATGACAGTGGAAAAAGGATTTATGTGGCAGGTTTTTTTTGTCTTCATCACCTGTATTGTATCCTGTGCAGGTGTCTTTGCTCAACTATGTGTTCCTGGCATCCTGGGCCTTCGCGCTGCCCTATAGCCAGTATCGGCCCCTTGCCTCCAGTGTTTGCAGTGTCTGGACGTGTGTCATCATCGTGTGTAAAATGTTGTACCAGCTGAAGACTATAAACCCACCGTCCAAGAACTGCTCTATGGTGAATATAATCAGAAAAACAATTTTCGAACCAAGTTGGATACACTACATACAGTTGTTTTTTATCATTATCGTCAATAATCACAAAGAATTCATTTGCTAATCTTTTCAAAACAGTAAATATATATAAATATACTGTATTTATCACAATACACACTCACGTTTTATATTATGCAACGGACTGGAACCAGATTTAGGTAATTTTACTTCATTGCAGATATCTCAGCTGGGAGGACACGTAAATACCTTAAACTCTGCATTTGCACAGAGGTGACCACACTTATATATTTTCTGTCCACAGCCAGAGAACTACACGATGGCGGAGAAAAATGAGATGCAGGACTCTCTGCTGTATAAGGCACCTGTGGATCCAGCCAACTGGGTGGGCCTGAGGAAGTCTGACGACCTGCTGGGCTACCTCAGAGTGAGCAGTGGAAACGTTTATCAGCTGAATTTTTGCGATACACAATTAGGGGATAACAAGTAATCAAATAATGAGCATAAAGTAACAAAAAATGTTAAAGCAGGTATCAGATATTCAAAGTTTTGCCAGTGGCTAAAATTAATCAACTCTTTGTTTTTTGTTTTTTTTTAAACCGAAAATGTTTGATTTTTTTATTTAATAAATGACTAAAATCAAGTGAATCCTTTGAGTACAGCTGTGTATGTGATAATAAATCCTTGAATCTTTAAAACTCTCAGCATTCAACAAAAGACACATCTTTAGAAAAATGTCTTCTTTTTTTTACCATCTGTGCAGAACAACCTCTTGATGTTGGCTCTGTTAGCATTTGAGGTGACCATCTACCGCCATCAGGAATACTACAGACTGAGGAACAAACTGTTGCCTCCCGCTGCCAGGATTATCTTCCATGACACCACACGGCAGCACCTGGACATCGGCATCATCAGCTTCATAAAATACTTTATCAACTACTTCTTTTACAAGTTTGGACTTGAGGTAGGGATGAGTGGAAATAGCTAAAAATACACGGATGGGAAAATGTGTACTGCACTAAATTAGCCCATCACATGTGTATTTCTGTCCAAGATGTTCCAGAGATAGTTAAATGTTATATTAAGAAATTGAAAGGAATCATGCATCTGTCATAGTCTCTTCTCTGGTATACAACCTACAGACGTGCCTGCTGTTGGTGGTCAATGTAATCGGGCAGCGTATGGACTTCTATGCCATGCTTCACGCCTTTGCTCTGATAGCAGTCATGTATAGACGAAGGAGGAAAGCCATCGCTGAGATCTGGCCAAAGTACTGCTTCTTCCTGGCCTGCATGCTGACCTTCCAGTACTTCATCTGCATTGGGATCCCACCAGCAGCTTGTAAAGGTTTGTGTGGTCGACTAAGCCAGATTTACTTACAATAACCAGACAGTTATAGGAAAGTGATTAACAGATATGACTTCTATGATTTCAGGCAGAAGTTGCTGATTATTTTCATTATCAATTAAACTAGAATGTTTGGTGTTTTTGCCTAATAAAGCTCTTAAATGTCATATTGACTATCAAAACTGTCATTGAGCCTGTTTCATTAGAAATCAAACTTGTGAACACTAGAACAGTGAGGTGTTTTCATGTTGTTTGTTGCCTTATTTGTCGTTATTATGCTTAGTGTTGAGTGTAGAGCTGCTCTTGCTAATCATAGGCTCTGTACATAATATCCGCACTTCAGCAGGCCTAAAACATTGTGTTGTTATCCAATTTGTAGAATGTGCTGTCATGCTATTTGTTGATTTATTGATTGTTGTCATGCTGTTGTTGATTTTGTGTGTCTAATAGCTATGTTTCTTGTCTCTATGTTCTGGTTATCTCTGGCATTGTTTCAGCACTGGCTTACAGTAGATGACAAATGTATGTGTCGTTTCAAGGTGGTAAACCCTGATGCTCCAAGTAGTTTCAAACTTTATCACAAATTACTTCAAAGTCATGTTTGGAATCACTTTTTGTTCATTCACAAAATACATGTCTGTGACTTATATATCTCGGTTCAGGGTTGCATTCAGTCCTTTCAATTGTTTCACTTAAGGGTACAAAGACAACATGATATCACATAAAAGCTTGTGTTCCTCTGTCTTTGCGGTGTACATTTTCTTGTTTAATTTGTTACCATGTCAAGGTTATTATTGCCAATCCTGTCCTTCTAAAATGTTCTACAAACAAACCTGACATTTTAATGTTGTTTATATGTATGTCTGATGATAATGGTGCATGTTTTCATTACAGACTATCCCTGGAGGTTTCCAAACTCTACAACAGACTCCAATGTGGTCAAGTGGCTCTATATTCCAGATTTCCGCACCAGGCCCAATCCATCATTCCTCATCTGTATGTTTCATCTTTGTTCTTGTTATGAGTTTGAGACTTGACCACTTGAGTTTTTTTTAAATCTGTAGATATGTTGTGATTATGATAAGAAAATGATGACGATTATTTTTCAAATGATTAAAAAAACTCCTCTCTTCTCTTATCCTAGATGACTTCATGTTGCTGCTGTGTGCCTCTCTCCAGAGGCAGGTCTTTGATGATGAGAACAAGGCGGCAGTCCGCCTCATGGCTGGAGACAACGTGGAGATCTGCAGAGACCTGGACGCGGCTTCCTTCAGTGTCCACAACCCCGTCCCCGACTTCCTCCACTGCAGGTACAGCAACATTATACTACATTTACACTGCAGCAAGAAGTGTCACATGTAAGTTTAGACCACACAGATGCAGTATATGGCATGGAATTAGATCCCAAAGTTGTAGATTTTAAATTTGATTTACTTGAAACAATTGTCACTCGAGCTTGACTAAGCCGGCATTAATACCAAAGGCAACAACACTCAGCAATACAGAGGAAGTGAAATAGCCAGCTTAATTGATGCTTAATGATGTAAGACGCCTACAATTAAGTCAGAACAGTTTGTATTTGTATCATACAGTATATGGGTCACATCCTACAATGTCATCCAAAAATAACATAAGAGCAGTGATTTGGAAGAAAGTATGAAGACTTGTGTCAGTGTAAATTTAAAGGATAAGGCTGGTGATATTCTACAGTATATTTTTGTTATTGTTAAAATACCCAGTGGGGCTGCAGGGTTAACATGCCAACCAGGAACTCAACGACCTTCGTTACATCTCTCCTTCGTTTCCTGTAAACTCTCTACTATCGCTATCTAATAAAGGCATAAAAGTCCCCTATTTCAGCAACAACCACTGAGGTACCATCAACTGAGACTCTTTCTGTACGGGCCAGTTTCTCCAGTTGAGTTGCTCAGAGGCCAACTGGGTAGAAAAGTGTTGTACTTGGCGGCTAACTGTGCAGCTGTAGAAATCTTAAGTGGGGTGGGGCTGAATAAGAACATACTCGCTCAGCAAATCCCTTATCCTGGATAAATAAAGGTAAAGGTAAGTGACAGATGACAGTAGCTCATGTCAGTAGCTTAGTGAGAGACGTTATTGAATACCCACTGTATACATAATTCAGAATTTTGGCTGTCGTCCGATATGTGAATCTAGAGCTAGATACTGACTTTGCACATAAAAAAAGTGAGCAGAGGGTTTTGAGAGGCAGGGAAATAGAGAGCCAGTTAGAAAGAAGACAGCGATAGCATCCTGACCTGTCCACAGTCATTGATTATGTGCTCTTCACATTCCACTGTTTTGATGGGCAAAGTGGACAAGTCTTTTATTAACGCACTCTGTGTCCATCAACAAGCCCTAGTAGAGAAAAAAGAGAGCTGCACAGCCCGTCTGTCCACGCCACAGCAGCTCTGCACTTATTCCATCGTTTCCCTCCAGGATCGAATTACGGATACGGGGTGGGGGAGAAATCCATAATCCACAAAAACACTCTGTCCGTCACTCCGCGACTCAGACGCTTTTGCCCTGTACTCTAACTCAATAAATAGCTTTCAAGTATGGAAAAGGTATTTTCTCCCCCCCTGATGAAGAAGGACACTCACTCAGCTATTCCGGCCCATCAACGCATCGTCCAATCCAAACCCACTTCATCAGAGCTCCTTCCTAAACAGTGTTACTGTTGTTGTGGTCCCATGTTTTCCCCAGGTCCATTAAATTAATGCACGCTGCTTCCTATGTTTTCTCTGTACCCATCATAATAATGGTGTCTCACATGATAACACAGGATCCATACGCATGCTTTTAGCATGTTAGACACACACAGGACATACATGCAGCAGTGTACCTGTGCTGAGTGACAGGAGTCGGGTTTCAGCTCTGGTTCCGATTCATTGATCAGACTCTTACCGGTGTCCTGACACTAAGTGAAACACTAAGTGTGATTGATGGCTGGATTAAGCACACAGCAACAGAATGAACTGAAATGTTGTTTTGACTTTTATTATGTGGTAAGCCTACATACTCATTAGCTGGCACAGGTCCATGCTGTGCACTTACAGTGTCATGAGCTTTATCCCATATTTCCTGTCCCTCCAGTTTAAATAAAGCATACATTTTATGAAAAAAAGTAAAGCATTATTAAGCAAGGTGAGGCTTTCTGGACTAATTGAAATGCTGTAGATGTGAAATGAATTCTGGTGCTGGATGCACACACCTCTCACAATTAAAAAACTGGAGTGCTAATTAGGAAGCGTCCTCCTAAACAGAGCACTTGGTACTTACTTCCCTTGACATCACAGACTAGCTGGATAAGTAAACTTGATGATGTGTTCATGCTTTGTCATGCAGACTGTAAATAAATGCAGCTGAGTGGAAAAATATGTTCACCTTCTAGTTGTAATTACAATAAGGATATATTGACACATTTGTGGGGTTTTTTTTGGAACTTGTAAAAATTGCTTCAGTGTTAGCATTGCTGGCATTTCAGTGTAAACAAAATTCAACATTAACACTGATACAATGAGTGCAGCTGCTTAAGAGGAGTTACATAGCCAACACAGCTCCTTTATATATGGTTAAATTTGTCAACAGACCACTACAAATATGTGCAGTGATTAAAAACAGCAAACTTTGGCTACGTTTCTATTTATTGAGTGTGACTAAAGGGCTGGTAGGAGGGGTAACCATCTTGGGGTAACATTTGAATGTTCGCATGTCAAAGCGACATGATGCATTACATCACTTCTGGGTACTGAAGTTCATATTTTTCAGACAGTTACATTTCCTTGACATTGGAGACACAAGGTTGTCTTGTATGTCATTGGTTTCCATTCACATTCAACCTTCCTCACCACTGTCCTCTAGGTCCTACCTGGACATGCTGAAGGTCATCATGTTCAGCTACCTGTTCTGGTTCGTCCTCACCATCATCTTCATCACGGGCACCACACGAATCAGCATCTTCTGCATGGGTTACCTGGTGGCTTGCTTCTACTTTCTACTCTTTGGCGGCGAGCTGTTGCTCAAACCGATCAAAAAGATCCTCCACTACTGGGACTTCCTCATCGCCTACAACATCTTTGTAATCACTATGAAGAACATTTTGTCTGTGAGTGATCTGTCACAAATTTATCAAGATGAGCTGATTAACTACATAATAGAAAAGCCCTACATACTGTACATATAAGGAGGTGATTTGCTTGTGTCTGTCTGCATAAAAGTGCAAAATTTAACATTTTAATAATATAACATACAACTGAATATTTTATTATTTAAGTATACAATAAAGGATTCTTGCTCCTAGATCCTGGCTTGTGGCTACATCAACTCTCTGATTAAGAAACAGTGCTGGTTAATCCAGTTGTTCAGTCTGGCCTGCACCATCAAGGAATACAACATCAACACCAACCAGGAGCACCTGGGTAAGACAGCTCACCATTTTACAACTTTATGCAGCTTCTGCTTTTTTGGCATCTCAGCAGCCAAAAAAAACAGGGCTAAATATTTCTCTGAGATAATCAGTAAACATTCTCACAGACATCTGTGAGAAGATTTTGAAGTTTTTCACTGAAAAAATTGAAAACGTTAGATCACTGTTCTCCGTACACCCTGCCCCGCTGCTTATGAGGAGCTGACTGCCTACATGAAATCCACTACCTCCCCCCATGATATTATGCCTTTCTATATCATAAAGGATACTTCTGATATAATTGGCCCTAGTTATTATCAGTTCTTGCTTAGCCTCTGGCACTGTCCCCGCATGTTTTAAACATGCAATTGTCCATCCTCTGCTCAAAAATCATAACCTTGATATTAAATGTTTAAATTACTATCAGCCCATCTCTAAATTGCCATTTGTTTCGATTCAATTCAAATGTGATTACTGTCACATGTAATGTAATCACAGTCGTGCTGCTATTCAGTACAACAGCACTTTACTTACTTACTTATGATTGGCATTATTTATTCATTTATTTGGGAAAGAAATTGGCCATGAAAGGGTGGGATATCATCTTCAGTATTATGAGAATGAAGCAAAATACCCATTTTGTTTACTACAACTCTAGTTTTTGCATGTCAGTGTGATTTGCTGCTCCAGATTGCTTCAGTTTCCCAAGAAGTTAAAATTAAACCCACACCCTTGTTTATTTTACATCTTTCAGACCAAGTCAGTCTTTATCTTGATCCCACCCCACTGCAACAATACCCAGACTTCTTGAGAGTCCGGGCAATTTACACTCACTCACTCACGCTGTTAACTACTGACAATAGTTTCATTTTGACAATAATATTTTTAAACGAGCTGCTAAGCTGCTCACATTCAAAGAGACAATTTGATGCATTATTTGAACCTCCTGAGTATGATGATCACAGTGAAGATTTTGACTCAGCTAATAATTTATTGTGCTGTGAACGAGTGAGTAGTTTAATATCATGGCGTGTGTTTGAATGAATCCGATAATTGTTGTTTATGGCTGTGTTATACGTTGTCTGACTAGTTGCTAATGAGCGCTGTGAGCTGCCCAGCAACGAGGCAGGGATCATCTGGGACAGTATCTGCTTCGCCTTCCTGCTGCTGCAGAGACGAGTCTTCATGAGCTACTACTTCCTCCATGTGGTGGCAGATATCAGAGCGTCACAGATCCTTGCATCCAGGTACAGAGCTGAGGCTGAGCCGGCTCGCTGCATAGAGACACTGTAAACCAGGGAGGACATAGCTTTGATACTGGCTGTGCCCATATTCAGACCCCTCTGGCATATTCTTACTGTATATATGACCTTTTCGCCTGTCAAACACAGGTTTAACAAATAACAATGTTAATTGCTGCATTAAATGGCAATAATTGCTCAAACAGAGACGTCATTGATGTTATTAGTTCCACCTGTATTTTTCCTTCTATAGATCCTCTGTGAAAAAGGTCTATGACTCTGTTTAATTTGAGAGCTATAAGGAAACAAAAGTGTTCAGATGCTAGCAAGGCTATTACGATTCAGGTTAGCAAAATTTATTCAGAAAGCAAAATAACACATAAAGCACAAGATGGACAGACAGGGAAGACAAAGACAGTTGGTGATGCTCATCAAGAACAAACGTCAAATCCAGAATAGGAAAAAAGCATATCTTACTCTCGTTTTCACGGTTAGTATGAGGGGAGAGCTTTATGTCTTTTGCATGTAAAAACTTGCACTTTTCATTTGCAAAACAGAAACTAACTTGTGACACGTGAAAAAGAAACATGCAGTTCATTTCTGACAGTGTTGTTTCAATAAAATGCAACTTCTGTCACTAGTTTACCTACTATATTTAAGTTATAGTTAGTAACAGTTAGATAAAAATGTACTCGTTGTGGGTGGAGGAGATTTTTTTCTTTTTTTTTTGGGAACCATTGAGTTACTGTATGGTGTCAGGCACAGAAAGGTATAGTTATGTTTTTTATTGTATATTAAGTAGTAACATAAGATAAAACCTACAGACTGAAACTGTATGTTTTGAGTAGTTACTGATGTGTTTCTTTGTTTCAGAGGGGCAGAGCTTTTCCAGGCCACTATAGTGAAGGCTGTGAGGGCCAGACTGGAGGAGGAGCACAAATCTGTGGAGCAGCTGAAGAGACAGTGAGACTCTTTAACTTTAACCGACTCCATGTTGTGTAATGCTGTGGCTGTGTTTGTCCAATACTTGTGTAACAATGTGTTAGTCCGTCTCTCGATACTTTCCAACTTCCCTGCCTGTCTGTGGCACTCAGCCCTAATCCCCTCTGTTCCTACTGAAGATGTAAATCTTCAAAAAGGGGTCACAAAACATTTATTTACTGGAGTAAATATTTTAAAAAGGGCTCAGTAACTTCCTTTAACAGCTGGGCACTGTAGTTTTTAGCAATCGTTACTCAAACAGAAGCAAATAGTGCATTTGCTGGGGACTATTTTCAGCAGAGGATAAATACACAATTGGTGATTGGCCACAACAACAGAGCTCTATGGCACAAATCAGGCTACACAGGCAATACTTGTTAGTAGGGTCAACTTATTGTTGATTTTGGTCTTTTCATGGGATTTGTGGACAGTAAGAAAAATAAAGAATATCTACAGACTTTAAGCACTGATATATCATATAATGCATGAAAGTGTTGAGTTTCATTAGGCCTAATTTAGTCCAGAAGTAGGTAAACATGACTCGTAAAGCCATTATAAAAACCTGTTCTGGATTTAAAGCAACTCCTGACTCCATCTATAGTGTTTCTAGGAAGTCAGCTCTCAGTATATCACACTACATAAAGTCAATGTAATTCCACCACTTACAGTTACCTCAGGAGTTACTCATAATATAATAATATATAATAATACTATATGATAATATCCACTCATCTGCCCTAATGAGCACTCCAACGTACACTAATTTCCATATGAAGCCTGGAGATGCTTATGGTCAGTCTGGTAGGTCGTCATTGATGTTCTCCTGTGTCGATACTCTGTGTCTCTTCACCGTCTCTCTGATCTAATCAGGATGGACCGCATTAAGGTGAGGCAGCAAAAGTTTAAGAGGGGCAAGGAGAAGATGATGAGCATGGTGCAAGAGTCTGGAGAAGGACAGACCCTCGTCCAGCCCGAGGAGGATGATGATGGTATGATGGAGGCTGGCAGGGCCTCTCACTGTGCAGTTAAAGTTAAAACAAAAATGGTTGTAGAAGTAATATGATTGCTAGTAGTGCTTAAGGAAGGTGGGTGAGAGTGTATTAATGCATTATCAACCTTATTCATTAACGTATGTTGTATAATGATGTCTTTTTATTAGTATTTGATCTAAAGGAGCAGCCTCATAGAGTAAAAATGTTCCTTTACAGAAGAATTGATTTTCTTATGAAATGTTGCACTGATGTATTTGTGAAATTTTAGGAGCACAACGAACGAAAGCCAAGACCAAAAAAAAGCAGTGGTGGAGGCCGTGGGTTGACCATGCTTCCAGTAGGTTGACCCCCCAACCCTCTTTTATCTCTTCCTCCACTCTGATTGGCCCTTGTGTCCTTGACCAGAACGCTGAGGATTCCCATACTGGCCCAGGGCTCTGAAGGCAGCAACATACAGTAGTCTTTCACCATCCAGACTTTAGTCCTTTTCTGTCTCTATTTAAAGGCCCTTGTTACCTGTAACTCTCATGTAACTGCACTGTGTGTTGAGAGGCACTTGAGTTTAGAGATGACCTATAAAACTGTCAGTATTGTTGCAGAGCATGGTTGCCTTAAATAGACACATTGAGACGGTGCAGAAAGAGAAAATGACTAACGGCTGGAGTTTGTACTTGACGTTGTTTAAACTTCATCATCGGTCTCACCTAAAGAGCCCACAGTAGAGAATCACTCTGTTTTTTTCATGCAAAGGTATAAAGTCAACTCACCTTTATTCTCAGTACTGGAATAAAGGATGAAGGGTTTTCTTCATTCTTTGCCTGTAGACATGATCACCCAACAGGTGTCACCCAGAAGAAAATAAAACAGTGATTGGACCAGTGATCAAATATACAAAATTAAGACCTTTACAGTCTCTGTTAAATAAATACCATCATTTCTCTGAGTCAATACAGTGGTTGCCTGTTTGGTTTGAACTCATGTCTTATATCATACTCCACCCCCACATGACATTTTCAAATAATTTCTCCATTTTATCTCTTTGTCATTTGATGTTTCATCTCCATATCCCAGCATCCTCCCTCACCTCCCACCCACTGTAGTTCTGTTCAAGGACATAAGTCAGCCTTGTCTATCCCATTGCTTCTAACACCTAACTACTGTAGACTGGAGTCACTTGCTCTGCCAAGTAGCTTAAAGGCGACTGTGCTACTGGAATGAAAGTCTTTAATAGACATTCTTCTTTGTGCTTTGTGCTCATAGTTATATTAGCCATATTAATGTAACATTTTTTGTGTGTTTTCTGCATTTTCTGTTTAATCCTCTCATGGTTCTGATGTTTTTAAAAGTGTCTTGATTCAGTTAAATGTTTAATACACAGTGAATTAAATAGACTTTAATAAGAAGTGGCTTGATTTTTCAAACATTTCTTGCATCTTCCTTTCAGCAAGGGAACCGTCACTGAGCCTGATTTTAATGCTGTGACTTGGCCCTCTGTTTGACTGAATGTAACCACACTTTATCCTCTGCCTCTCAGTGGTTAGAAGTGGAGAATATTACTTGTTTGAAAGTGACAGTGAGGAAGAAGAAGAGGAGGAGGAGAAAAAAGAAGAGGAACCGCCAAAGAAGTCGGCATTTCAGGTGACTTCTAGTAGTGGCGCTTTTTTTTCCCCATCAGTTCCAGGGTGAATGGAGTCTTTGAATCTGTCTCTGTTGTTGTGACTTTATCACTGGATTTTTATCATTGAGGATGTCGTATTCAGCAGGTGGTAACATATTTCCTTTTACTGCACTACATTTCAGAGGAAAATATTCTACTATTTTACTACACTACTGTACATTTACTGTATCTGATGGAGGTAGTTACTCATTATGAGCAGATTAATTAATTTACATGTATGTATTTATTAAAAACATAATAAAGTGATAAAATATAATGCAAGAATGAAAGAAAATACAGCTGACACAAGAATATAAGACACATTTTTGTATGAACTTTACTACTGATCCATAAGTAAGTAAATTCTACTGTGAATTCTTATTTTCCTTTAATGGATTATTTTTGCTGTTTTTACAAAAGACTAACATTCAGGGGAATGAGATGAACTGCATATTAACCAGTGTATAACCTGCATCATGCGTTATATTGTCCACTCTTGTCCATTGTCTGCTGACACAGATAACCTTTAATGTTTATTGTAATATGAAATGATTTTCTACTAATCCTCTCCCACTCTGTCCTCTCCTTGTAGCGAGCTATTGGAAAGTTTGTCTCTGCTGTTCTGGCTTTGCCCAAGTCTATCATAAAGCTGCCTAAAACTATACTGCATTATGTAGTCAAGGCAGGCAAGGTACCCACCACCAGAACTAACACAGCTCGCTTTCTGCATGAACATCTGTGAGCTCAAATAACAACTAACACGGTGACAAAACTGCCTTTCCAGGTCATGATGGGTGTTCTGCTGTGGCAAAAATAACTAAATAGTAAATACAGCACAGCAATAGATGTTTGGATCCATATCACCACACAGTAAATCTGGCAGTGTAAATATACAATAATTGGAAATACATAATTAAATATGACCTGGAATGGAAATGCATTGACCTTTGCTCTTTTTGTATGTTTTGTTGCCTGACTAATGGGCTTGAAATAGTTTGCATGAACTGTAAGTGTTATTCTGTAATGGCTTAGAAATGCAAAAAAATGTGTTTCCTGTCTGTTTTGACCTTTTCATTTGCTGTGTTGCTATCTTTCTCAGTGAAACAACAACAGAATTAGTATTTTGTGTTTGGGCTTTTTCTGTGTTCTGGGTTTAAAACACTGTACTGGTGGTCGAGCATGTTTCAGCACACTAACAAAAAAAATGTGTATTCTTCACAATGTTTTCAGAGGACATTTTTAGGTTGTTTTCGTACCTTCCACGCAGCCGTTGGCCAGTTCTTTTACAGTTCACTGTGAAAATCAACTTGATGCATTTAAAACTTTTTCATAAGCACTCGAATACAATATGAAGCTCGAAAATTTATCCAAAATGGCTCATAACTTTTAGAAAAAGTGCAAATCAATAAATGAATAAATAAATAAAGGAGAGTACATCTTCACTACTTATCTATGTCAAGTTTTAAGCTTCTGCAAGATGACTTTAATTCTAGACTGGTATGAACTGAAACCATTTGTTAACACAAAGGTAGGAAATAATTCTAAAAAGTTAAAGCAAAGTTTGGAAAATGGTCTGTAGTAATATTAAGTATACCTGATTTACATTTAATGGACTAAAACATGCAGAAGTACCTTTAATTGGTGTGTAACTTTTCTATTTGTCTTGTTGCTGTTACATAATTCCCCTCAGTGACTCTTCTTTACATCCTTTCATTATTACTAAACTGCTGCCCTCTGTTCTCCAGTTTCTTTACCACACCTGGATCACAGACCCCAAAACTGCCCTGAGGACACGAGGCAAAGAGAAACGCAAATTTTGGAAGAAATATACCAAGGGAGTTAGACACAGGAAAAGCAAGAAAGAAGGTAAGTAAGGTTCAAGGGACAAAAAACTTTAATTACGAGGGGCAAAACTTTTCATGTTCTTTCAGCCACAGTGAGGCTTCTTTACTGTACTTCAGCAGGTCATGTAGCCATAGAGGTCGGTGAGCTGTCAGACGGGCAAGAAAAAGGAGAGGAGAACAAGAAGTCTAGTGGTCAAGGTTGGTTTCACTTGAAAAAAATTGTTTTATGAGATCTTGAAAGTAAAGATCAACTTACATTTGTGCTGTTACTTCTTCTGAGTCTCAACATGCTTTACTGCTTTACATGCAACACTGGATTAGGAACAATAAATCAGGAATATGAGCACAAAGGGAATACATATTGTATAGATCACTACTGTATGTTTTTATTGTGTTTTTTTGTCTGTGGGTCGTCAAGTGTGACAGGTTGTAATAGTTTCAGCATTTAAGATTTTTTCTTTGCAAAGCTCCAAAATGTATTTCTCCTTTAATTCTCCAAGTTTCATTTTTGTGGCTGAGGTTTTGAAATTGAATTTGAATAATACACTGTAACACCTTTTGTGTCGTGTGCCCTTTCTCAGATAACATCATCAAGCGAGTGTTCAACATCATAAAGTTCACCTGGGTGCTCTTCCAGACGACTGTGGAGAGCTTCACCAAGTGGATGAATGACATGTGCAGGGAGTACATTGACATCTCCACTGTGCTGCGTATAGAGCGCTGCATGCTGACCAGGGAGGTCAAAAAGGTACATCATCCTCTACACTGAGATTTGACACATAGAAGAAGAGTTATTATAATAAATATGTTTGTCTGGTTACTTAAGCATTTATAGGCAAAGGTCATTAGTGTGATTAAGAGAACCAGTAAATGATTAACCCCTCTCCTCCTACCAGGGCAACGTGCCGTCCAGAGAGAGCATCCACATCTACTATCAGAAGGCCATGAGGCTCAACATGTCCAGGCAGGCCAGTATGGATCAGCTCAGTGAGGATGAGTCTGCCTCGTGCTCCAATAGGGTCCAAAGAAGGCGAGGAGGCTACCGCATGGAGAGCCAGGACTCCACAGCCTCCAGAGACAGCATATCTAGGTACACAGCTTTAAATTGCAATGTGGGAAATCAGATAGATACCCATCATGAATGATTTAGAGATTTACTAAGTTTTGGAGGAACAACAAAAGAATAGATTAACTTGTTTTTCTGCCTAGGTTGTAAAATTTAATCAACCTTTCACTCACAAAAATGAATAAACCGCTGGCTGCTCACTTTAAGTTAATGCAAATGTGAAAGAAGCTATGAAAATACATAAACACATGAGACACACGAATGCTAGAAAGCCTGCTTTAACATTTTTATATCCTGTCCAGCCATTCATTAATAAAGGCTGTGTTATAATTTCAAAGCCTCAGATTTATGTTTTGCCATTGGGTATTGTCTATTGTCAAGAAAGAAGTGACATAATCTGTCCTTTTGTTGTCATAACAACAGTCACTCATCATCAGTGCCCACTGCATTACTAATAGATGCCCTTTAATGATCCTTCTAGCTCCACATGAGGATGTTTGGCACAGGTGTCCTCAGTAGTAGTTTATGTACTGTAATAAATACATAGAAGGATGATCAATCAAATAACAAAAACAACATGTTTTCTCTCCCATTTTCTACAGTAGCCATGCATGACGTTTTAGTTATATTTGTCAGAGTTTTTAGATATGACATTTAAGAAATTATCCAGAAGAACTGGGAAGAGGTGTTGCCAGATTTTTTAAATCTATTTTTTCTTAATAGTGCAAAATGCCAATAAAACCAAAACTCTCTACGTGGCTACAATAAATAATAGGGCTGCAGCTAAGGATTATTTTTATTATCGATGAATCTACCGATTATTTTTCCCAATTAATGGTCAATCAGACCACATCAGAAAATGGTGAAAAACGCACATCCTGGAGTCCAAGGTTACGTCCGTACATGGCAGCCACTTATAGTCATGTTATCATCACACTGAGCCATTTCATCCTCGTTCATTGCTGCATCTCATGTTTTTTATGATCATATGATGATCAGCCAGGTCATTCTCCAGCTCAGTTTTCACGGTTAATTTGGGTTAAATGTTGTCTGTCTGTGTTATCTAACATACATCCCATCTCATCTCCCTTAACACATTCCATCTGTCACTCTCACCAACTCTCAGTGCTTTCACTGAGGCCACCACGCTGTTTTCTCGCCAATCCACCCTGGAAGACCTCGACGGAATGTCCGAGAACATTCCCAAAACCAGCGAGCGAGCCAGGCCCAAACTGCGTAAGATGTACGGCCTGGATGTGTCCTATTCATCAATGGAAAGCGGCAGCAGCTTCGTGTCCAGGTGCCCGGCCGCTGCATCACCCATATACACACCTGTGTCTGTTAGCAATGACACTGACGTGCACATTGTATTTGTGATTCTTTATCAAAAGACGGATAACTCTGTTGGGTGAAAATCCTGCATCTACATTTTTTGTTGATTTTTAATCTCAGTTGAAGCATTGCATGACTTTTCTATGACCATTATGTTTACAAATGCATGTCCTTTTTTCATTTTGACTTTTTCATCCATCCTTTTTCAGTGTTCAATGAAATACATGCTTCAGAAAGAGTTCATTCTGTGTAAAATTTGAGAATTATTTTATTCTGGCAGACTTCCATGTTTTTTTTGTTTTTTTGTAAGAACATCTAAACCAACTGATCTGAATGCAGATTGACCCAAACTCTGCTGTGTTTATCTCCTGCAGTGAAGCCACCCAGTGTATCACGCTCTACTCCAGACAGGGCACGGCAGACACCATAGAAGAAGTGGAAGATGAGCAGGATCAAGGGGAGGACAGGCAGCAGGTTCCCTGGGATTCCCAACAGCTGGACGAGAGTCTGGGGGCGGAGGGGGGTCCCTGGAGTGATGGAGAACCGAGGGAGACAAAGGAGGAGGAGGGTGAGAGGCAGGAGAGACTGGAAGATGAGGAGGAGGCAAAGGTACCACAGGACCAGGAGAGAGAGGAGAGAAAAGAGGCTCACTGGGAGTCCTTTGGCCCAGATGAGGGTCCATCCCTCAGACTGGAGGAGGCAGATTCTGCCCAGGAGAAGGACTTCGCCACTGAGAGTGAGGACGGAGGAGGACAGCAGGACTTCATGCAGACCGAAGGGCGAGCAGGGCTCCTCTACACCCCTGATACAGACGCATCCAAAACATCTGACGCTGACGTGCCTCCCAGCTACAGCAAGGCCGTCAGCTTTGACCGTCTGGAAATTAGCGATGACGAGAGCGACATGGATAGGAAGAGGCGTATGATTATGACATCTGATAGCCGCTCGGACAGCAGGTCTGACATCATGTTGCCTTCTATGACCACTGAGCTTACCGCCAGCGAACTGCTGCTCAACAAGTAAGTCTAAAAACGACTGAAGCCTGTTTAGCATGAAACCTCACAGGAATCAGATTCAACAGTTATTTGTCTCAGATGCTCTGCTGCAGATTCATCTTGATGATTTTAAAATTAACACGTAGTTCATCCTTAAAGTTGTAAGGTACACGTGTGTGCTGTCCACATGTCTGGGTATAGATCTTGTGCTCCCTGAAATGTTTCTGTATTACTGATTATAGAAAATTGTCAAGTACCGAAAGTTGCCATTGAATGCTTTGTCAGATTCTTTGTTTTGTTATCTTTTTTTTTTTTTTTTGGTGCATTTTATGCCTTTATTAGACAGTGACAGTTAATGAAGTAGAGAGAGATGCAACAAAGCTCCCCAGCTGGACTCAAACTGGAGACGTTGACGCTCATGGTGGGCATCCCTAGCCACTAAGCCACGGAGGCGTCCCGTAGCCTTGTTTACTTTTCCATGGATCAGATATTACCTGATATAAATCATAACTTTGCTGTCTTTGATATTTCACTTTAGACTATTGGCAACAGTGTATGAATGAAACACTGATGCACTTGAGGAGTTGGGTTATTTTACAAAATGCACAAAAATTGTTTAGTTTTAAAACATGTTTCTAGTCCTCAAAGTAAGGTTTTTTAAAAAAAGAATCGTTATGGTTTTGGTACCAAAGTTCTTCTATTCTATTTGAACTGATATTAACAAATTTCAGTTGATCCCAACTACATCATACATGTACACTTGCACTGCAGCTTTACAATTTCAAACTGCTGCACATCCCAAAACTACAACAATAAAAATATCTGTAGAAGGAGCCAGACTTTCAGGTCAATTTGAGGTGCACCTGTGAAACTGTGGCGCAATATGATACAATATCTCAGATTTTGCTAATTTTGCCACACACATTGTTCTGCAGGCACTGGTCCTCATTTTGTACAGCAATAATAATCAGCAAGTTTTGACTTAATGGATTTTGATTAAAGAAAACTATAAACCTAGTGATTTTAATTTCTATGATCTTGTAGAATCAAGAAAAGTAATCAAACATCTACGTACATCTTCCTCTCTCCGTCCATCCAGGATGTTTTATGACGAGGAGTTGGAGCGCTCAGACAAATTCTACCAAACCCAGCCTCTGATCCTCCAGCTCTGCTACGCCCTCTACAACATGCTGGTGGCCCACTCGGAGATGGTGTGCTACCTGGTCATCATCATCAACCACATGGTGTCGGCCTCCTGTGCCACACTGGTTCTTCCTATTACCATCTTCCTCTGGGCGATGCTGTCCGTGCCCCGGCCAAGCAAGCGCTACTGGATGACTGCCATCGTCTATACTGAGGTACAGATGTGAGGATGTTTCCAAAACATTAACTTTTAACAACCTTCACAATATAAAGTACGTTAAATGAAGTGGTGTGATGTTTTTAAATTACATTGCTAATACATTGCTGCTCATCCTTCAAGAAGTACATTTTGCATTTTTATCTTCTAAGTCAAGACAATCAATTTATTATATTTTTCTAAACACTTTTTGGCGCTAAGATCCATCAGGCAGCAATGTAAAGATCAATTTGTTGCATCAATGTATGCACAACAAAGTCTAAAGCATCAGATATCAGAGAGGTAATTGCACTGTAGTCCAATAGTAAGATGATAACTACATTTTTAATCAATATTTTACAACAGTCTCTATTATGTTTCATTCTAAAGCTTCATCCTGATCTTTAGTCCTGAAAGCTTCAATGGTATTCTTGTTGTTTTCCCTCCAGGTCACCATCGTCATCAAGTACTTCTTCCAGTTTGGTTTCTTCCCCTTCAACCAGAACAAGATGGATAAGAATAAACCATATCACCCTCCAAACATCATTGGTGTAGAGAAGAAGGATGGTTACGTCCACTATGACCTGGTCCAGTTACTGGCTCTCTTCTTCCACAGATCCATCCTGAAGGTGCTGCAAAGTCAGAATATGTTAAACTAAATATCTCACATAGTATCACACACAATCACACTGTTAGGTCTTCACTGAGTTATAACTGTTCTATATAGGCTTCCCTTTAAGGCTGATGCCAGTATTTTAGCCACGCTAGCCGCATGGCTCTGTAGATGGCAACGTCGACCTGTTGGTCTGGACTTTGGACAACTATTACATGGATTGCCAAGAAATTTGGTACAGACATTCATGTCCCCTTCTGGATGAATTGTAATCACTTTGATGATCTCTTAACTTTTCATCTAGCGCAATCATGACATCAAAATTTCAATTTGTTCAACACTTTGGTTTATTACCAAATACCTGCAAAACTAATGACTTTCCCATGTGCCGCCTTTAGTGCTATTTAGCAAATGTTAGCACACTAACACGCTAAACTAGCATGATGAACGTGTTATACCTCAACATCAGCATGTTAGCATTGTCATTGTGAGTATGTTAGCATGCTGATGTTAGCATTTAGCTCAAAGCACAGCTCAAAAAGCCGCTAGCATGGCTGTAGATTCTTAGTCTTGTTTAATTCAAGGCGATAATCCCTTATACTTGCTGATATTCAGTATCTTTAAAGTTATCTATAATCATGCCATGAAATTTCTAATAATTCTGTGCCTGTTTATAAAATGTATTATTAACACTTTAGAAAAGCGTTTTGAAACATATAAAAACATTAATTAATGAAATGTTTGTGGGTTTTTTAATTGGTCCACATCTGTAAGGGGAACTCTGATGTGTTACTGCCTTGAGGGTTAATTAGGAATCAATTTACAGATAACAGAATAACTAAAAGAAAATAAAGTAGTAGTAAAATAAAATAAAAATGAAAGTCCACTGCAGGTTTTATCAATTTATTTATGTATCTGTGATCATCACTTAAATCTGAGTCTAGCAACACAGGCTGGCCTATATCCAATATCAAATGAAAGACCAGTATTGACCTGATTCAGAGGGGTATGTGTCTCTTCCTCCCCTGTGTCTTTCTCTGTCTGTCCCTCCTTTTCTTCCTCACTTAATAAATAAAACACACCCTTACTGTGTTTGTTTAGGACTTGATGTTAAATTTTTCAACTCAACTGCACTCCCAGTACCAGACTCTCAATTGATTTTGGAATAAAACATGACACATTCCTGCTTTTTCCCTTCTTCTTCCACTTCCAGTGCCACGGTCTGTGGGATGAGGACGACCCCAAAGAAAAGAAAGAGCCGCCTCGTCAGAGTGAGTCCGAGGACGAAGGAAAAGACAAGGAGGAGAGTGAGAAGGAGTCTGAACCTGCCTCCTCACTGATCAATGAGAGGAGAGGCTCCACTCATACTTTGAAATCCATAAACTTTGGGACCTCCATAGATTCGGGGCATGTCCAGGTGCACTTCCCGCAACAGCAGACCTACCAGCGTCGCAAGAGCTCCAGCGGAGGCTCGCACATTTCTCACCGATCTCTGCACTCCTCTGCACGATCTAAGAGAGGTGAAGGCCTTTTGTTATCTGCTATTCCCTGGTTATGGGATTTTTTAAAATATAGTTTATTTGAGCTGAAACAATTAGTTGATTAATGAATAGACAGACAATGAATCACCAACTGCTTTGACAACCCATTAAAAATGGAAAAATGCAAACAATTTGCTGGTTACAGTTTGTCACTTGTGAGGATTTGCTGCCTTTCTTTGGCTTTTATGATAGTTAAATGAATGTGTTGGGTTTTGGATTTTTTCATGAATTTATTTCATT
Organism: Scomberomorus guttatus; assembly: GCA_038419695.1. NCBI lineage: Eukaryota > Metazoa > Chordata > Actinopteri > Scombriformes > Scombridae > Scomberomorus > Scomberomorus guttatus. The sequence goes on from CM076457.1 coordinate 10,519,711, forward strand.
TCATAGACAAAACGATTAATCAAAAAAAGAAGAAAATAATCAGCAGATTAATCAATAAAGAAAACAATCATTAGTTGCAGCCTCATAGTTGATAGTGAATCAACCAGACTAAATGGGGAAAGTCAACAATTAACACTTTCCTTAAACAAAGCACTAAAAAGAATGTGTGAGAGTTTTATTTGTTATCATTACTCTTCTAACAGTGATAAATAAAAGGAATCCTCTGGGTTTGCATCACAAAAAACACAATTACTTGTGGTCTTTAGCTTTGACCCTTGGATAAGGTCTTTGTGGATCTCAGGTCACATCAGTGACTCGGTGCTTTGTCACGGTTCATTTACAACTCAAAATGTAAATTATTTCCTCAGGAAGTACCGCTTCCCGCAACAGCAGCCACAAAGATGGCAGCGAGGCCAGCGTCCATCAGAAGACACGCAAACAGATGATCACGGAGAAGCTGAGAGAGCAGCTCTTCAAAGGAAAAGCTTTCCTCATAAAGCGGTACGATGGCGGTGCAATATTTGGTTCATAAAAGTTGAGGCAGCTGCGCTTAAACTCCACCCACAGCTGCTTACTGACCCACAGTTGTGACTGTAATTATGTTAGAAAGGGTGTAACTTTATGAGTACAGAGGGCAATGATGAGAAGTGTGCTCAGCAAGTATTGTGGAACAATAATGGAAGATTCAGTGTGGAAAGTCACATCCTAATCGCACGCCAGCTAAAACCTTTCTAAAGTCTAAATTTACAGTAGATTAATTACAGATTTCCTGTCAGGCCAGTCAGTGTAATTTAAAGTGCTGCAACAGAGGATGAAAACATGGTATTAGTCTAAATTTAATCAAAATGGAGCAAGTGGTTTCTGAGATATTACGTCTAGAACAGAGCTGATACTGCAATCATTTAAGTTTTCTCAAAGTAAGACCAGTGATGTCTGACATTTCTTATGTAATATATTTTACAGACCGTTGCCACTTAATTAGATTCTTTTTTTTTCCTATCATAAACAACATACACATAACAAACACTTGTCCAAATATCAAACAAAAAAGAAAAGAAGAAATATGAGGAACCTGGACATGCAAAGACAAAAAAATGAAATAAAACAAACAAATAGCTTGCAAACATAACCTCAATCTTATGTAGAAGCTTGACACAGGATATAAAACAAAACGTTTATACAATTTATTTCCATAGTGCTTCTGTGGGGGTTTAACAACAGCAGCACTAGTCCCAACCTGAACATTTTCACCCATTTATCTACTCATAGTAACAATGTTTTTAAAAAATTTTTTGTTCTTGTTTTAATCAACTCCTGTCCTTTGTAGGTTCATGGAGATCTACCTGCCCATGCGGCAGTTTTTCTATAACTTGATCCATCCAGAGTACAGCGCAGTGACAGACGTCTATGTGCTGATGTTCCTCGCTGACACCGTCGACTTCATCATCATCGTGTTTGGATTCTGGGCGTTTGGCGTAGGTGTCAGTTTTAGATTTAGATGAAAATATGTGCAACCCTGAAAAAATCAGTTCAGTTTTCTTCATAAACACATAAAAAAACAATTAATTGATCTGTCACTTTTCTCCTGTAGAAACACTCAGCGGCAGACATAACTTCCTCTCTGTCAGAGGATCAGGTGCCGGGACCCTTTCTGGTCATGGTGCTGATCCAGTTTGGGACCATGGTGGTAGACCGGGCCCTCTACCTCAGAAAGTCTGTTATGGGCAAGGTCATCTTTCAGGTCATCCTGGTTTTTGGCATCCACTTCTGGATGTTCTTTATCCTGCCAGGAGTCACAGAGAAGTAAGAACTGAATCTGTACATATATTCAGTATTTAATCAAAAATCAGTGTCCTGATTCATCGAATTAAACTTGAATATTTTGAGGTTGCTTTCATCTCTCTCAACTCCGTCTCTTACTGAGCTAATGAAGAAAAACATGCTGAAAATGTGTCATAAATAATTCTCTCTGAAAGTTCTCCATCTCTAAAAGTCCTTATTTATACCAAGTTTATTATTAATGAGGGTGTAAATCTAAAGTTTTTGCTGTTAGTAGCAATTTTTTCTTCTACTTTGTTTGGCAATTAAGTTTGTTTGTTTATTTGTTCACAAAACTTGATGATAAAAAACCCTACTACATTTTTTTATCTTTTTTTATTTTACGAGCTGTGTCTCATCTCGCTCTCCTTTGTAGGCGCTTCAGTGAGAACACAGTCGCTCAGATGTGGTATTTTGTCAAGTGCATCTACTTTGGGCTGTCGGCCTATCAGATCCGCTGCGGTTATCCCACCCGCGTGCTGGGAAACTTCCTCACCAAGAGCTACAATTATGTCAACCTCTTCCTGTTTCAAGGGTGAGTTATGCCATGAGAGTATCATTTCTTCCAGCTGGGCAAACAGGTCCAAGGCCCTCATCATGTCAGTGGGTCGACCAGCTGCTACTGAAAGAATGGAAAGAGACAGACGGTTACAGCTCGAGTTATTTGTTTCAGAAATGTCTAAGCAACATATTTATTTAAGGGGAAGTCAAATCATTAGAGTCATTATTTTGGGAATCTTAATTTGTATATAACCTCAATGTCATGTCACATCTAGTACTGAAACAATTTTACTAAACAAGTTCATCAACAGAAAATTACTTGACAACAATTTTGATAATTGATTAGAATTAAATGGCAATTTTTATTTATTAAATTATTATTTTTTGGTTTAAAAAAAACCTGATCTGTGGAACTAAAAAAGATGCAAGATTATGTTGCGTGCGTTAATATTAAAGTAACAATTCATACAAGTTACCAATATTTGTTAGTAGAGGACATACACTGAATTACAATAAAATGTAATATATAAGAGCATATAAGCATATAAGAGCATTTAAGAGACTTTATTGTCATTGTAGGCACACAACAAAATTATGTTTGGTACATAACTGTGTGACCAGCAGCAATAGAGAACAAGTGTGTGGTAATATTTACAGTCCTCAGTCCTCATCAGGTATGGGAGGGTGATGGACGCTACAGCTCTGGGGAAAACGCTGTTCTTCAGTCTGTTTGTTTTTGGCTTTGATGGCTCTGTATCTCTTCCCCGATGGCAAGGGGACAAAGACTGCGACCTGGGTGGGTTGGGTCCTTACTGATGTTGCTAGCCTTCTTGTGTAGACTGCTAGCATACACTTTTTACCACCCGGACCTAGTCCCATTCTTGGTGAAAAAGCTGGCATACCTCACTGTGGCACAGTAGCAGAGGATACTCTCTATGGTGCTTCTGTAAAAGTTTGTTAGGAGCTGAGAGGGAAGTTTGGCCTGTTTGAGTTTTCGTAGGAAGTAAAGCCACTGTTGAGCTTCCTTGACCAGGTGGCAGGTGTTAAGGAGATGAGAGATCTTTTGTTATATGGATTCCCAGGAATTTGATGTTGTTGGCACTCTCCACTTTCTCACCATTTATGCGAAGAGGGGGATGTGTGGTCTTCCTGGATCTCCTAAAGTCCACAATGATCTCCTTGGTTTTTGTGGTGTTTAGGATCAGATTATTGTCCAAACACCACTCGATAAGATGTTAATTTTTAATTGTCTTTATTGAATTTTGATCTTTGAGTTACATAAAATAACATAATAATAGAATAATGATCATTCAAACAAAACTGAAATATATGAATGTGCTCACACACCTACAATAACAGTCAAACGTTTGGACACACCCACTCATTAAAGGGTTTTTCTTTAATTGTATCATTTTCTACATTGTAGAACAATACTGAAGACATCAAAACTATGAATAATAATAATAATAACTTTATTTGTATAGCACTTTTCATAAAAAAAAAATGCAGGTCAAAGTGCTTCACAGCAAAAGAAATTACAACTTCACATCAAGAAAGACATAAAAGGCATAAAATAAACATAAAAACATGTAAATGTACATAAGACGGAAAATAAAACATTTTGATAAAAGATAAAATAAAGTGAAAATAGAATACATAATAAAATAAAATAAAAACAAAGTTAAAACATAGAATACATATAATGTATGAAATCAAGTAAAATTCAACATTTTAAAAGAAGCTGACAGACAAAAGCTAGTTAAAGGCTAATGTTAAAGGTGAAGAAATAAGTTTTTATCTTTCTTTTAAAAATATTTAGTGAGCTGGCTTCCCTGATATCTATCCATAGTGTGTTCCATAGTTTTGGGGCATAATTGACAAAGGCTGCATCCCTGATTTTCTTTCGGCTGTTGCTGGGAACCTTCAATAAACCAGCAGCAGATGATCACAGTGTTCTTGAAGGCAGATAGTTAACAAGGGAGTTAGTAATGTAGCTTGGTCCTAGCTCATTAAGAGCTTTGTATGTAAGGAGGAGGACCTTAAAGTCAATTCTAAATGTCACAGGAAGCCAGTGCAGAGCAGCTAAAACTGGACTAATGTGTTCTCCTCTCTTGGTTCTGGTTAATAGCCGATTAAGAGGTTATTTAAAAAAAGCTGATTAAAAGAGAAATTACCTAAGAGGAGAAACTAACAGTGGTGTGTGTAATCAGTAAGATCAGCAGTGTAGGTGAGTGCATGAAGTGTGTAGATGCAATGTTGTGTGGTGCAGGAACACAAGCCAAAGGGTGTCTCAGGCAGGAGAGCACACAGCAAGCGAGCGTTTTGAAGGAGCACTGGTACACAGGGACCCAGATGTTGACAGTGTTGCTGATTACACTCTGCCACGCCCACCTCCAGTATCTTCAGAGACAGCACAGACAGCAGCCACACAAACCAAGCAACAGGCAGACAGGGTGGAGAGGGTCTTAACAACAGGTGTGCCTTGTCAAAAGTTAATTGGTGAGGTTTCTTGCCTTCTTCATGTGTTTGAGACCACCAGCTGTATGGTGTATACAGCAAATAGCCCTATTCCACTACTGTAGTAATCCATATTATGGCAAGAACGGCTCAACTAAGTAAAGAGAAACGACAGTCCATCATTACTTTGAGACATAAAGGTCAGTCAATCCGGAAATTTTCAATTACTTGGAAAGTTTCTTCAAGTGCAGTCGCAAAAACCATCAAAGACTACGATGAAGTTGGATTTAATGAGGACCACCCCAGGAAAGGAATCGCCAATTAACAGCACCTCGTATTACAGCCCACATCAATGCTTCCCAGAGTTCAACTGTCAGACATATCTCATCATCAACTGTTCAGAGGAGACTGCGTGAATCAGGCCTTCATGCTTGAATGCTGCAAAATTAAAACTGAAACAAAAATGTCAAAATAAGTATTCAGTAGCAACGAGGTGCAGGATGAAGCAACAGCTTTTTACAACCACCCTTTTCCCAAACATAATTATATAATTCATGAGCTTGATTTTCTTAAAGGGGACCTATTATGCTTTTCCTTATTTTCATTCATATATATAATGTTAAAATGTCAGATGTTCATATTAAACATGGCTAAAGTGTCAAATAATGAGGTAAACGTATGTAGAAGTAATCTATATGAGAAAAAAGCACCGGCTTCAGACTGCTCTGAACGTTCAGTTTCCAACAGTTTTTTCTACTTTCAGCCAGAGCTGACGTTGGCTCAAGACAGATTTCTTTATATGGTCATCTGCTCACTGCTCTGCTCTGCTAACATTGTGATATTTTTCCATTGTTTTGGGGGTAGTCACGCCGAGCCATGACTTGAGTCCAAATATGTCCATATGTTGTTATGTCGACCGGTTTTTAGTGCCACTTACGAAGCTATGCTAATTTGGTGAGGAACACATCTAGACTTTGCTAGGTTTAATAAAAGTCTCCTGTTATTTAGTCATTTAAAAGCTTTTAATATGAAGCAGTAAAGCAGGAAATGTTGTGTTTTCATCAGTAGTAACTTAACACATCTCTGATACGGCTGCCCTTCAGCAGGCTTCTAGAAAGCTGGCCAATCAGAACAGATTGGGATCAGCAGGGGGGCCTTAAAGAAACAGGAGCTAAGATTGCCTGTTAGAGACAGAGGCTGAACTGAGGGGCTGCATAAAGGGCCAGTATAAGATAAATAAGTTTTTTAAACTTTGAATCATGCAAAGCTACTCTAGTGGAGTCCCAGAATAAAAATATAGCTGGAAATGAGCATAATAGATCCCCTTTAATAATAAATGTTGAATCTGATCTTATTTTGTTTTGCCAGAATAACTAATACAGGTCTGTTGTTTCCAGTTTCCGCCTGGTGCCGTTCCTGACCGAGCTGCGAGCTGTAATGGACTGGGTTTGGACTGATACCTCGCTGTCTCTGTCCAGCTGGATCTGTGTGGAGGACATCTACGCTCACATCTTCATCCTCAAATGCTGGAGAGAGTCTGAGAAGGTGTTTATCATTGTGGCATCAGTCTAGTGTGTGAAGAATCAATTTCAAAGCCAAATGCCTATCATGTTGGAATTTTGGCTGACATTTACTTTTGTGGTTGGTCAAAGTACATTTAAAAAAAAATCCTTCATGCTTTTGTTTGTTGCTTTGACTTTTGAACAGGGAAATACTGGTTTAGAAAGAATTTTATGGAAAGTTAGTTTCTGAAAATTAGATGAGAAGAAGGTCATGTTGCTTAAAGTGCACTTTCAGTCTCCTAGTTCATTCAGAAAGTACCTCCTGTCCTAAAAGTTTTTGTTCCATCTTTTCTGTTATGACCCAGGTCCAATTAAGTGTCTACTGCTAATAGATTTCCTTAAATTGTCCTGGTATTAAAAGCATGTAACCACTGAATCAGGTCTGCTGAAGAAAAGATGGAACAAATGTTCAGAAGGACTGGGTTCAGAAAAACTGCATCAAAGCCAAATAACACATTGCCCTTCTGCACAACTCTACATCCACCTATCCTTTATCTTATCCCTCTGCAGAGGTATCCCCAGCCCCGAGGCCAGAAGAAGAAGAAAGTAGTGAAGTACGGGATGGGAGGGATGATTGTGGTGCTGCTGATCTGTATCGTCTGGTTCCCGCTGCTCTTCATGTCCCTCGTAAAGTCTGTAGCTGGAGTCGTGAACCCTCCGCTGGATGTCTCGTTCGAAATCACTCTGGCTGGCTTTCAGGTGTGGCAACTGTTTCTTTTATCAAGCCATTTACAGCAAAACAAGCTTGCCAAGTGCTTTACTGAGAAAAAAAGAGACCAAATAGATATAACAAGAGACCAAAGAGATGCTCTGCTCAAAGCTAAATCCTTCTGACATGACAAGAAATCCTGTCTCCTTTGAGCTCAAGTAGATCTCAGTGAAGTAAATCTGTGCTTCTTTCCACGAAAAGGTCAGGTAAATGTCTTGAAGTAGCACTTTCTTAGATTGATTGTGTAACTGGGACACGTTCAGTGCAAACACTGCTCCTGGTTCTGCAGAAACAAAAATATAGATTATATTCTACAGCTATAAAACTGAATGAAATTTCACATATTTTGATCTATGGACTATCATACTATTATTTTAGTAGCAGGATAAATAAAATGTTCATTATTATTATTGTTGTTGTTGTTGTTATTATTCTTATAGTTTTTTCTTAAAGGTCCAGTGTGTAGAATTTAGTGGTATCTAGCGGGACAGACTTGGTGGAAATGGAAAATAATATTCATAAGTATGTTTTATTAGTGTATAATCACCTGAAAATAAGAATTGTTGTGTTTTCGTTACCTTAGAATGAGCCCTTTATATCTACATAGGGAGCGGGTCCTCTTCCACAGAGCCCGCCATGTTGCACTGTCATGTAGCCCAGTAGTCCAGAATTGACAAAACAAACACTGGCTCTAGAGAGGGCGTTTTTTGCAAATTTCACGGCCACTGTAGGTTCTCCTACACACTTGGAAGGGGAGGGGGAGTGGTATTCAGTTGGTTGCAATCTGCCTTTTCTCACCGCTAGATGCTACTAAATCCTACACACTGGACCTTTAAAAGAAACAAGTAACTAATACATAAGCATTATAAGTGTGTTTAGCCTTTACATGACTTTGCTAGTATATATACTGTATATATATTTTTTATCTTCTCACAGCCCATCTTCACAATGAGTGCTCAGCAAAAACAACTGCAGAATGTGACAGCAAGCGAATTCACAAAATTTATCAATAAGTTTGCTGACGATGTAAGTACAAGAATTGCAATATATATTCAAGATGTCAGTTGTGTTCTTTTGATACTTTTTGATATATTCTTTTGAACTCAAACATATCTATATATAACATATAACACAGCTGCATGATAAATGTACAGTACAATGTGTTTAGATTGCTGTATAATTCACTGTATTGAAAAAGAGGTGTGGAGATTACACTGATAGCATCAAACCAAACATGAGCAGTTTTTTCACTACTGCTATATAATTCGGGTGGCTTTGTGATCTGATCTCAGACCAAGTTGTAAATACACACCGTTGTCATATTCCCAAGTATGTGTAGGTATTTACTACAGTTAACTTTCAACCTTTCAAACTCATTTTAAAGTCACTATGTACAAGATATAAAATTTACTAACTTGTGCCCCCTAGTTGTAGTATCAAAAAAGACACTTTACTTTGACAGACAGCAATGCACGCACTGGTTTGAGCTAAATGCTAACATGATCACAAATGTTGACATGCAGGTAATGTTTACCATGATTACCACTTTTAACATGTTAGCATGCTAACATTATGCTATTTGCCAACATTATAATTATCAGTTAACCGAAAGTACAGCTGAGGCTGATGGTAGTAGGGCTGCAACTAACGATTATTTTCTACTGATTATTTTCTTGATTAATCAATTAATTGTTAAACCTATAAAATGCTAGAAAATAGTGAAAATTCCTATCACAATTTCCTAAATCCCAAGGAGATTTCATCAAATCGGTAATTTTGTCTGACCAACAGAGAAAAACCTAAAGATATTTAGTTTATTTATTAATCATTTATTTCTCTATCATTTGACTGATCAGTTAAGCAAATTATTGTTTCTGCTCTAAAACAATGTATTTGACCATTTAAAGATGAAAAGTCAGGGAATCTCCATAGTTATTATAATTTATCCTGTGGGGAACATAATAATAGCAGTCCATCGAGACAGAACTGTCAACCTGCTGGTGGTGCAGGATGAAACAGTCATGAGATCAACAAAGTCTTTAGGATACATCATCTAGGGAACATGAATGTCTGCAAAATTTCAAAGCAAAGCATCCAATATTTGTTGAGAGAAATGTCTCGGTAAAAATAATGTAAAATGTCTCAGTAAGATTTTGTTCCATTCAATGTCTACTACATGACTTTGTGCTGTGATTAGGAAGCCTTGCAGTGGCTGGAGGGCTACATGCCAGAGGACCTGATCATCGCTGAGCTGAAAGGCAGCTCCAACTCTCTGTGGACCATCAGTCCACCCAGCAGAACCAACCTGATAGAAATGTTGGGCTCGGAGGAGGATTTCCCCATCACCGTGTCCTGGTCTGTGCAAAGGTACGCAATGACAAAATGTTCAATATTCATTCCTGTTTACCATGCACTATGAAGTGTATGCCTGTACGAGTAGTGCTAGTAGTAATAGTACAAAAAAATAGGAAAATGTTTATTTATGCCACCCAAACTTAATAACAAGTGTAATATATTATAAAAATAAAACATTATTTAATGCAACTTACAGTTGTATACCGCTCATTGTAGTTTGTTATTTAGTTACATAGTTGTTTCTTTTGGTGGTTTGTTTTTTTTTCATGACAAAAATTTGAAGTATCCTACATGGGATTACAAGACACCAATATATATATCTCAAACATCAAAAATATGACGTCATCTGGTTACACATATACAAAATCCAGAGAAAAACATAAATCAACATATCATAGTATATATACATATATCATACACTACATAATTTCAGGTAACACGTTAATGTGTAAAGTTTCAAAAACATTTTAGGGTCTGATGTTGAAGTTGTTAATAAAAATGTTGATGTTTACTCTACTTTTTTGTACATCGTTCTGTCAATTGCCATAAACCTGCTTGTGAACATTAATAACATTAAATATTATTAAATAAATATAGATAATCAGTTAATATTTTAAATGGAAATGTAATATGTTTACAGCAGTTTATAGTTTTCAGTATGTTTTTCCTTCCTCTCCTCTTGTGATCACAGAAACCTCAGTCGTGGTGCCAAGGCTGAAACAGCGTCTGGAAAACGAGTGACGTCTCTCGACCAAAAAACTAAGCGGGAGCTCATAACGCTCCTAAATGGGACAGGAAGTAACTCACAAGTGTGAGTATACCGGCTGCTCACTCTCTCTTCTTTGCACTCTTCTGCTGTGCTGTTTGATAACCAGGAGCTAGATTTTTGTATCAGTCAGTCACACCCGAGATACTTTCCTCCTTTACAGCTCACAAAAACCTCAACAAGTTAATTAATAGTTATCTCGTATTTGTACATTAGGTATAGATTTGGAGCCAGAAGACAATTAGCCTAGCTTAGCATAAAGACTGGAAACGAGGGGAAACGGCTTGCCTGGCTCTCTCTAAAGTTCAAAAATGCACCTCTAAAACTCACTAATTAACACGTTGTATCTTTTTTGTTGTATCTTGTGACAAACAGAGAACTTAAAAACACAATCTGTGGTTTTAGAGGTTACATGCTGTAACTATTTCTCAACGAATAATAGTTTATCTGCCCAACACTTCTGTGCAGTTTAGACGCTGGGAAGTCACTGCACCTGGCTGTTGTTTACAAGAAATAGTTACGACATATTAAAGCCACCTAAAACCACAAATTTTCATTCTTGCATTTCTGTTTGTGTGCTGATTAAACAAACAAGATATAACGGGTTAATTACTGAGCTTTAGAGGTGCTGCTAGATTTATTTTATAAGCTAGGCTAGCTGTTAGCTGTCCCCTGTTAAGCTAATTGCCTCCTGACTCTAGCTCCATACTTGCACAGACATGATAGTGGTATCAATCTTCTCATCTAACTCTTGGTAGGAAAACAAACAAGAGTATTTCCTAAAATCTCTATTTGAGTATTCCTTTAATATGAACACTAAAAATATGAAACCACAAGCCTGTTGTTAACAACTGTCTACTGATTGTTTTTCATGGTTACGCTCCAACATATTGAGAAACTAAGTTATAGACTTTGTTTTCCTGCAGTAACAGCCTGTCTTCCTCTGCAGAACCCTGACAGAGATCTTCCCTCGTTATATTCGAGCCCCCAGTGACTCAGATGCCAAGCCTGCTGAGCATCTTTATAAAGGTGAACTTTACAGTTTCTGTCACAGTATGAATTAGTCTGACTCTGACTAGTCTGAAGATAATTTAGTAGTCTCTAGTGAAAGTGAAAATTTTCTTTTCAGTAACTTGACACCTATTTTTAAAATACTGCTTGTAGGAATATTAAGCTTGAGTCATCTTTGGACATTTATTTCAAGCCACCATGTGTAGAATTTGAAAATGTTGGACTTTAATGCCCCTGAATGGTAATATGAAAAAATACATTGTGTCTGACAGGAATGAACGCCATTACAAACAAAATGTATGCCATCAGAATAATCTAAAATTCTACACATAGTGGCTTTTAAAAAATACTGATTTTTGTATTGAAAAATCACTTCTTTTTTTTGAGTGCTGATTGAATTACATGATTTCATTCCTCATCGTTGCAGATGAAAAAATGTTCAACATAACTTTGACCTTGAAGCGAACTCACAATGGCTCAGGTCAGATCCAGGAATGGTGGATTGTCAACCAGACAGAACTGGGCCTGATAGAGAAGAGGAGTCAAAAATACAAGTATGAAGCAGGCCTGGAGGTCTACGTGTTCAGCGACCAAGTCAGCCCGCCCAGTTTGGGCTTCCTGGCTGGATACGGGTACGTGGTGATTGATAAGGATTAAAAAATAAATAAATAAAGATTTGTCTTGCCTCAGCGAAATATCGGTGTTTACATTCAGGAAACATTTTACATTTTAATCATTATCTGAGGCTGTTATCTGAACCTGTAAGTCAGTGAGCATGTGGGTGTTTTTCATCTTATTCCCACGGTGATTTGAATTAGTCTCATATACATATAAAATATGCTCTCAAGATTTTCTTTTAATCAGAGTATAAGTTAAGTTATAATGTTCAGCCTCTCTTTCACTTAAAATCTTTCCACCTAGTTTTAGAAGTAGTTACAAAGCAAATGAAGCAAATGAACTTGACTGTGCTTATACAGTATGTATTGTAAGAAGAGATGAAAACTAGTGTTTGATGAGCAGTGTGCAGAATTTATATTCGCCGTTAAAACAATGGCAGGCTCGGCAGAGTTCATTTCAGACAGAAGATGAGACAAAAATCTTGATGGGTGAAATGAAAGAAGCAGTCAAATACTTGGCTGGTGAGTTTGATTGAGCAAACAAGCAGTGTAGCGTCAAATTAAAATGAGTGCTGCAAGATTTTTATTACAAAATTAATTAAAACTGGCTGATAAAACTGACAATTAATTTATCTATTAATCATTTGCAAAAAATGTTCATTAGAGTTTCCCAGAGCCGTTGCTTTATTTGTTGAACCAATAGTCCAAAACTTTTTATTAATATAAAACAGAGAAAAGCAACAACATTGAGAAGCTGTAACTAGGAAATGTTTCACATTTTTGCTTGAAAAATTACTTAAATGATTAATGTTTTAATGTATTAAAACAGACACTTGACAATAAATTCATTCTGTCAATCGACTACTCCATTACTTTAAAAAGTTGAATATCAACAGCACAGACACGTTTACACATGCAGCAAATTTTAAATGTGAGCTACTGTCACTCTGTCACCAACTCAGAGCAATGTCACTACAAGAATGAGAGTGTTAATCACTGATGCATAGACAGTAGTATTGATTAGTTGATGGACAGAAATTTAACCAGCAACTGTTTTGATAATCGATTAATCGTATTGAGTCATTTTTTAAAAGAAAAAATGTCCAAATTCTCTGATTCCAGCTTCTCAAATATGAATACTTTCTGGTTTCTTTAGTCCTCCATGATAGTAAACTGAATATCTTTGGGTTGTGGACTGTTGATCAAGACAAAAGAAGACATTTGAGAATGTCACCTTGGGCTTTGGGAAACAGTGATTGTCATTTTTCACCATTTTTTTGACATTTAATGACCAAACAATTAATGGATTAATAGAGAAAATAATAAACAGATTAACCGATAATGAAAGTAATTGTTAGTTTCAGCCCTAGTTGTTTGTCCTCTGCTCATGTGTGTGCATACAGACAAAAAAACATAAGAGATCAGTTAATAACTTGGATGGTGGAGTGTAAACGGGGCAGATTGAGGGAAGGAGGGAGCAGCAAAAAAGCAAAAATACTATATATTATGTACTGGGAACTACTGACAAAGAGTATCTGACGTTTGATAGTTGCTTTAAGTTTTACTAACAATGCCTGTTGGATTAGCTGTTTGACAGACGTACCCTGTCTTTATAGCATTGTACTGTTTTTGTCAGACGTCAGTGTTTTTCCCTTTCCACTCAGTTACAGTCGTCTTTATCTACTATCTGGAAAGATAACATTCAAGCAACCCAAAAATAGAACATTGTCTAACTTCCTTCCTGTGTTTCCTGTCTAGGATCATGGGCTTGTACGCCTCGGTGGTTCTGGTCATCGGCAAGTTTGTGCGCGAGTTCTTCAGCGGCATTTCCCACACCATCATGTTCGAGGAGTTGCCCAACGTGGACCGCATCCTCAAGCTGTGCACAGACATCTTCCTGGTGCGAGAGACGGGGGAGCTGGACCTAGAGGAGGACATGTACGCCAAACTCATCTTCCTCTACCGATCGCCAGAGACTATGATCAAGTGGACCCGGGAGAAAACTCAGTGATACTCAAAGAAGGCGAGTTAGAGCTTTTCAGACAGGAGCAGCTCATTCAGAGACACTGGGAGGTCGCTCTGTTGATGTGAGCAATTATTACATCCCCTCTACCTGCTGAGGGAGCACAAAGCAGCACTTTTTCCTCTTTGAGCTCTGATGGCAGTGATACAGTGTTAGCTCCACACTAAAACACTTTTCTGAGTTATAAACTGGTATTTTTTATTCTTCAGTGATTTAAAAAACAACAACAATGACAGTCATATTATTAACATTTGAGCACAAATTTGCTGGTGCTGTATTTATCTTGCAAAACCTGGCTCTGTTTGGCCTCCAGTGGATAAAATGAGTAGCGGTTGGAGACGGAGCCATCTTTTAGGACAATTTTAATAAAATATGTCATCTGGTTTAAAAGGTTCCCAACCAAATATAAGGACAGATTTTTAAAAACTCTGCTAAATTCCTCTGCTCCTAACTGCTCTTCGCTCCACTGTATTGCTTTTTCTTTCCTTTGTTTTTTTTTTTTTTACAAACGCACGGTAGGCGAAGAGAAGCTCAAACAGGCTGCAACATTGATCTATAAGGGCTTCCCACACGCAGATATAAACCACATGAGCACAATCTCATATTTTCTCCAACTGGAACACTTGGATTGTGGGACTGTGCAATATTGAGCTCTTGTTCCTCCAAGTTTTCGGAGGATGTGGATGGAAAAGGCCGGTTCTGACAAAGAACACAAGAACATAAAGTTTTGTTGTTTTTTTTAACGTCAGAGGCCACATGGGAGCCACTCCAGAGACAAAATGAAGAAAACATTATCAGACAATATTTACTTGCCTTATTTTGTTTGTATGAGAAAAACTGAAACCCTTAACAACTACATATCTTTCTCAGGAAGAGCTGTTTTCACAGATATTCATTGTATGAGTTATACGTTACAATATGTAGGCTTTGATGGATCTAAAAGAATATGAGACTGTAGAAAGAACTATTTAAATGGCATGAAATGTAATGTGGATATTGTTCAGAAATCTGGTGAGATGGACTGTATACCTAGTATGTTTATTGCACAAAGAAGACTGAATTGAGAGTGTGTGTCCACGTCGCTGTGGACTGTTTTCCTCACAGAGAATGAGATTAATTGCCAATCATCCACATTCTGAATTATCTACAGGTTGGCTCGAGTCAAGACCAGCAGAGGGCTGTTTCTGAATCAGGGTAACGTGCATTAAGTAGTAGACTCTTCAGTGCACATCATTTGTGAACCTCTCGCTGTTTTTAATATTCATACTCTGCACTCCAAACGGTGTCACCCACAGCAGTGCGTTCAGTCATCAAGGAAGAAATAAGAAGACACTCAGAAAAGATTCCTCACACAAAGGGCTGAAACATGAAGCCTTTTGGTCCAAACTATGCATTAGAGGACATTGTAGCATGAAAGAAAAACTTCATTATTGCCATGACTAATTTTCATTACATGTACATATAAGTTTAAGGAGGACAGGGCGTGGTGGAATGAAATGTGAAATTTTACCCATATGTTTAGGCAATGTGGTATGATAGAGGTCCAGAGATCTGCAAATAAAACAAATGGAAAGGTGTCGAGTTTTGCTTTCAGCTTCTGTTTCCTTGTGGAAAAGCACTGAGTGAGCAGGCAGGGATCCTGTGTGGACAGGATTTTGATTGAAAACAGAACCTGGGACCGATGCTGCAACTACCCCAAAGCCTCAGGAGCCCCAAAGCCCCCAAATTCATTGTGTGTCAGTTGGTTTGTGATAATTTGATTTAATTGAAAATTTGTTTGGGATATGCAGCCCTTGAACTGAATATTAAAGCAGCTATAATCTATTTTTCATAATTACAATGTATCAAATCACAGTGTGTAATGTGAGAGGCGTTGCTCGTAGTGATGAACCTACAGAGAATTATCAGCGACTCTGCAGCTCCCCTCAGTTTTACAGAGCTTTATAGTGAGTTTCAGCTCATTGTTTAGCTGTTTTCAAAGCAGCTGTTTTCAAAGAAAAAGCTCTAAAAACCCACTGTACCCTATCTGCTCAGCACCAAACGGCAAACAGACACAGTTAGCGACTTGCTGGTGAACATATTGGAGTATTTAGCAGCTTAAGAGCCAGACATTTCCCTCAGTTTGCTGAAAGCAATCATACTTTGTTCTTCTCACTCTTTATTATTCTGCATCTACTTCGTATTGTTCCACATTCCGAAGGTTTTTTTTTAACCTTTTCAACTGCTGCATACTTTGTGTTAGAAAAAAAACATTCAAATGTCAAACTGTGCAGCTCATTCAGCAGATGTGTGCTATTACTTTTCTGTTTTCTAGCGTATTCCAGCGATTTTATATGAATTTTTAAACATCAAAATTTATAATGGCAGTCTGAGAGAACTGGATGCAACTCAGTTGGAACCTTTGTCACTTTGAAAATTAACTGCTTGGACACCCCTTTTCCTACAGACCCCATTCAAACTTTAAACCATTCACTAAACTTTGAATTTTCAAAGTTGTATTCTATGTTGTGATATCTTCTGTACTTTTTACCAGTGTGTCATGTGATCAGGCAGAGGGGAGAGCAAAGATTTTTAGACTAGAAAAAAAAATTCTCAACACTCTCATTCCCACAATTTGAACTCCTCAAACACATATCATACCTTAAAATGTTCCCACTGGCCTCCTCTCTCTCAAAATGTGAATACATTTCCCACAGGAGTCGTAGTTTTTGAGATATAAACCTTAATAGATAGGCAGTCACTTACAGTTTCTCTCTTTCTTCAAACACTTTGTACACATGTTGTACTTCCACAGGCTCAGCTGGTCCTGCTACTACTAATAATGTTCAAATCTCTGACCTAGAAGCTTCGTTTTAAGCAAATCAATTTTTCCTCAACAAAATGTGAATTTTTGCTCCTCATAACATGGCTCTTATCAAAGTTGCTTTATATGTTTATAATGCCACCATTCAATACAACTCCAGTAGTATTATTATTTAATATTTAGATTGATATGAAACTGTCATCTTTTGTTGTCAGTTAACAGTATATCTGAATATTCCATTGGTTTAAGATCTTGCCTCTGTCGTGCCCCTTTCAGATCCAAAGGTTTTCAGTTCAAACCCTGCTGAGGGCAGCACTCAGTAGAGTTGAATGTGATAAAAAATGCTGACGGACACAGGTGCTGCCAATCTGCTGATTGAGACTGCAAACCTCAAACACCTCAACCCTTCAGGTTTCATTCACAATTCAAAACTGCCTTTATCTCACAAACGCAAACAAACAATACATACAAAAACAACATAACATACTGGTATGCACTGGCACTAACACAAACACATCCTCCTTGAGCTGCAAGCTGAATTTCTTTATGCAATTAAAAGTCTAAATATAAAAATCTTCAGAAGCTGGGCCACCAGCAGCAGCAGCAGCTGCAACAATCACATGCATTTACTTCAGAAAATGCAAATATTCTAGTTACTTGTCTTGTTAAGAGGCTGTGTGTCACAATTTACATGTTGCAAATTCCTACATAAAACTGTTAAACCAAATTACTTCAAACACAATATCAATCACTAACTTGACCTGCTACTAGAGTGCTTTTTTAAATCATTATTTACGTATAAGAAACAGGCAGGTTATACTTGGAATAATCCACACAAGGAACAGTTTGGCATTTTTATATTTTCACCAGTGGCAACATTTATGTACACTCAAGTCCACGTTTGACTTGCTAATGCACAGATATATCATACAGTCATTCAGGGCCGGGTCTCGGGTTAGGAGGGCATCGTAAAAGTAGCATGAATGTGTGCGCATTATAAACATCCATTAACAGGGAGAGAGCACTAGCCTCATCAAAGATAAATAGGTCTTAGGAAGTTACGCAGTCATTACATGTCTATCAGGGGCCATTTTTGACGCAGACAAAACACTGATATGGAAAATCTGTCTGCTAGCTCATTTAAGAAAATGCACAGAGACCATAAAATGCCACACAAACAGAAATGTTTATTGATATGCAAAGTTTGGAGATGTTTTTGAGGAATATAGAAGTGGGCAACAGCACAAATAAAAAAAAAATGTAAACAATCCCTTTATTACCTTTATTTATGTTCAGAGTACTTGTAACTGGCATGTTGTAATAGTGGGCTTCTCACATTTACAGAATGAGCAATAAGATAAGTCACAAACACACAATCTCAGCATTTCAAGGGGGAGGGGGGGGATGCACTGAAAAAAAAAATCACTGCATGGTCCCTTTTTCATCTTAGTGGCTTTAATTTAAGGATTGTGCTGTGTTAGAAATTAAGATACAGCCATGACTATTCTGTTTCTTGAAGGTGCAAGATAACACACAGCTCCGAGGTAGACGAGTAAAAACAGTCTACAACTGGCTACAAGCTGTGTCATCGGGAGTTGTACTGTTCTTTTAATTTTCTTGAATAAGCGCTGATGTTGAAGACAATAGTGTCAGTCGTTTCTAAGCATTAATATACACAAGTCGAAGCGTTGATTTGGATTCAACATCTCATTATACCAAACACATGCATTAACAAACTGATTGCATATTGTTCCAGTAACGTTTCCAACAGGCTGCAGCCATGAATACTGAATAAATTAACTCTGTACAAATGAACACTTATACACTGATCAGCTCATTAAACATACAGCATTTGTATTTCTGATTGTAATATATCTATAAGCATTCTTAGACTCTACCCACAAATAGTAACAGCTAAATTTACAGTTTCACAGACAAGAAATTATAGAACATTTACATACGACAGGAGGCTTTCATACATTATTGAACATTGGAGAATTATTTTTCATCACACTGAGGATCCACCTCAAAGAAAATTAAAAGGCTGTTTAAACTTGGGTCGACTCTTATGCAACATTTACTGTGAATGTTGGGGTTTTAATTTGCTTTTTTCCTTATTATTATTTTTTTTTGCACAATTTTTGCACAACAACCACCCATCTGGCCTTCAGATCTAGAAGGGTTTGTCAAGGTTTTGAACTTGCACACAGAGGGTGTAGTAGTGGAGCAGCAGATGGGTAGAGTCGGCACTCTGGAGAATGAAGGCTAACACAGCCCTCCCTCATAATCATCATCTTCCTCGGCGGCAGCTGGCGCCCCACTAGCGCCACCCTGTGGAGCAGCTGCGGCCTTCTTCTTCTTTCCTCCTCCTCCGGGTACCCTCAGCGAAATGGCCAGCTTGGCGTACTGCGAGGCATCGAAAGAATAAAGTGTGTCATCAACTCCCAGATTTAAAGGCCCTACATTAACACAACATTCGCTGCCAGAAATCCAGTTAAGCAACATTTGAATCAAAAATGTGATGACAGTTGTGGGGTCGTTGCTTATGTTGCCAGCACTGTGTCCAGCATCTGTGTCTGTGACATCTGTGTCCAGCTGTTAAACTTTTGAAATGAAAAATATTTGCATATTCATAGATTCTGGATCTGAGGGAGAAGGAGGCGATATCATTTTAAGGATTTTAACGAGTTCATTTAACTTTTTTTAAAAATCCAGTTTTCCAGTACTTTCAGGTGTTCTCATTATAGATAAATGCACAATATGATTAACAAATAAATGATTGGTAATTTGCATTGTTTTGGTGTTAATTTTGCACTCCACAGAAATACAAAAAACAACAGGAAAAAATAGTCACAGCTTGCTCAAAGAAGTTCAATTCAAGAGATCATAAATAAAAATAGTAAATAATTCCATTATATAGTAATATTAAATGCTAATATTTAATACTATAGGCTTTCAATGTGTCAAATATGTCATTATCAGACTGAAGCCAAATAACCTGACACACTGTTTGCTCAATAAGAGACACTAAAAACATTTAAAACCACATTTAGTTGTGATTATGTGTGACCAGTACTCACGTCATTGTCCATGTATTTCAGTAAAGGTGAGTTGCACACACGATACACCTGGTCCTCGTCCTGCTCGTCGTAGCCCTGCAGTAGTGTCTCCATGGCAACGCAATCTTCGCTTCCACTGTAGCCGGGTAGACTGGTGAAAGATCAAGCAGCACTTCATGTAATGATCCTCAGCTTAAGTGGCAGCAGCGTTACACAATGAACTAATGCTAACGGATAAACAAAAGCTCATAACCATAATTTTTTTTTTTTTTTTTGGATCAACTTTTGTTACAGAGATGACAGAATGTAATGAAACTAACTCAAATTTTCATACCTGTAACTTTCTCTGACACATTTATCAGCAGCTACATAGTCCCCTCTGTGAAGATGAATCAGCACTTGAGCGGTTGTTTTCTGAAAAAAAAGAAAAAAAGAAAAAAAAAGAAAAGCACAGAGCAAAATATAAAATTAGGATGAAATGAATCAACAATATATTTTATTCTCTCCTCTTCCATGTTCTCAAGCTAATAATCAGTCTCTTTGTTCAATACTACAAACTGCTGCTTCAGGTGAACTTTTTTTTCTTTCTTTCTTTCTTTTTTTTTTTTTTTTACAATTATTAATGACAACCAAGAGGAGACCAAAACCAAAAATGAATTTATCAATTTATCCAAATAACCTAATATTGGCTGTGAGGCAACAATCTGATACATTTTGCATACCACAGAATATTCAATATTGTACAAAATCTATTAAAAACACATAAAGGAGCCACACTGTACAATTGGTGATGTGTATAACCTGCTGAAATAAAAATTGCATTGCCTACGCTAGAAATTCAATTCTAACTGGCTGTAGTAATAGACTGACTTTTGTTTGAGCTGCACAAAGAATTTAGTGACATAAAAACAAGGTAACCCACCTTGAAGCACATAGGAAAGTTCTCGATCTCTTTGTACATGTTCTTCTCTTTCTGCAGAGCGACTGCTGCGTCATCCAGCCTGGTTTAGAGAGAGACAGGAACAGAGTGAGGATGGATGAGGAGCAGGTGTTGGAGGTTAACACGATTACATTTCTAGATCAGACTAAAGGTGTAGCTTGATCACCATGGAGAAAAAGTTTAGTGGTTTTCATGTCTACCTGTCACAGAAGGTGACAAATATTTTGTTTTTGTTACCTTTTTAACCTGACCAGAAGTCTGGAAGCTTTTCCCAGCAGTTCAACTGCCTGGCGCAGACGGTCCTCATTCTACAGAAAGAAAATGAGAATGTATTAACTAAACAAAACAAAATTAAGTGATTCAGATATTGCTGGAGGCTCAGTCTTACCTCAAAGACACCGGCTGCCTTCTGATACAAGTCCACAGCTTTCTCCAGGTTTATAGGCTCTATCAGTCTGACGAGAAGAATATGTTTTAGATTGAGGGAAAGCCTGCTCAGTGACTTTTAATTGGAACTAAAAGATACAGTGCCAGATACTCAAATTAGAATAACAAACACTTAAATAAGTAGTGTGTGCAACAATTCTTTGATTATTCTCAAAAATGAAAATGCTGATTCATTACATGTATCCTGGCAAAGTGTATTTTCCGTTCCTGTCATAATAAACCTACCAAATATCCGCAGTGTTAATGTTAAAAACTGAGAGGTTTAAGTTTAACCCAGCAGCATTCTTCTTAAATGTAGAAAATAAGGTGATATTTTTACTTTCCAGCCCTGTCCAGAGCCATGGCAGCAGTGTCTGGAGTCCCATTCTCCATGTACATCATGCAGGCTTTCTCTATGTACTGGATGGCCTCTGGCATCTTCTTTTGCTCCTGTTGCAGTGCAAACACAGCAAAGTTATAATTCTGCTGCAGACACTTTACCTACATCTACCTGTCAATGAGCTCAGTGTGGCTGCACTCACCTTCATCATCATACCTGCCTGTTCAATAGCCCTGTAGAAGAAGAAGAAGAAGGTTTGTGTAAAAAAAAATAAATGTGGCCCTTATGTTTAACACTGAGTACACAGAGTTTTAAAACAAGATACTTACTTTGCAGCATGGAAAAGCCTGCAGGACAAGTTAAGGAAATTACAAAGCAGGGTCCAACGACAACAATGTTATGTCATACAGCTCTTTTACAGTGAGGATACGTCTTGTTTTCTGTGTGATATTCAGCTTCCTTCAGGTAGGCATCCTTTGCTTGATCATACTGCTTAGCATTTTTGAAGCACACAGCTAAAAGCAGGACACAGAAATTGAAATTAACAATAAAATGTGATGTCTGTCAAAGCATTAGTACAAAGCCCCTAAAGTCCCGAAAGGTGATACTTTTTTTTTAAGATTTTTTTTTTGCATTTTTGCATTATTGCCGTTATTGGCAAGGAAAGTTTATTTGTATAGTACATTTCAACAACAAGGCAATTCAAAGTGCTTTACATAGAGCATAAAAGGCATCAAGACAAGGCAATGTAAAGAGACATTTAAATACAATTAAAAAGCGTTAAATTTGGAAATAAAATAGAAGCTAAAATAGAATAAGACAGATAAAACAGGAGAATAAAAGTTACAGTGCAGTGTAAGATATTAACCCCTTAAATTTGGTTTAATAAAAGTCAGCGGCAAACAGAAAAGTCTTCAGCTGTGATTTAAAAGAACTGAGAGTTGCAGCAGACCTGCAGTTTTCTGGGAGTTTGTTCCAGATATGTGGAGCATAAAAAGTGAATGCTGCTTCTTCATGTTTAGTTTTTACTCTGGGGACAGAAAGCAGACCTGTCCCAGATGACCTGAGAGGTCTGGATGGTCCATAACATAGCAGCAGATCAGAAATGTATTTTGGCTCTAAACCATTCAGTGCCTTATAAACCAACAGCAGTATTTTGAAACAATTCTTTGACAGACAGGAAGCCAGTGTAAAGATCTGAGAACTGGAGTGATGTGACCACTTTCTTAGTCTTAGTGAGGACTCGAGCAGCAGCGTTCTGAATCAACTGCAGCTGTCTGATCGATTTTTTAGGGAGACGTGTAAAGACACCGTTACTGTAGTCAAGTCTACTGAAGATAAATGCATGTTTTTCCAAATCCTGCTGAGACATAAGTCCTTTAATTTCTGATATAATCTTCAGGTAATAGTAGGCTGACTTTGTAATTGTCTTAATGTGGCTGTTGAAATTCAGGTCTGAGTTCATGACTACACTAAGATTTCTGGCTTGGTTTCTGGTTCTTAACATTATTGACTGAAGCTGAGTGCTGACTTTTAATCGTTCTTCCTTGGCTCCAAAAAAACGATTACTTCAGTTTTATCTTTGTTTAATTGAAAAAAAATTCTGGAACATCCAATTGTTGATTTGTTCAATGCACTTACTCGGTGCTTGTATGGGATTATAGTCCCCTAGTGATATGGTTGTAAATTTGTGTGTCGTCTGCATAATTATGGTAACATATTTTGTTGTTTTTCATAATCTGAGCCAGTGGGAGCATGTAGATGTTGAACAGAAGAGGCCCAGAATGGAGCCTTGGGGAACTCCACAGGTCATTTTTGTCTGCTCAGATGTGTAATTATTTATCGACACAAAGTAGTCCTTGTCCTTTAAGTAGCATTCAAACCACTTAAGTACT
Organism: Scomberomorus guttatus; assembly: GCA_038419695.1. Classification (NCBI taxonomy): domain Eukaryota; kingdom Metazoa; phylum Chordata; class Actinopteri; order Scombriformes; family Scombridae; genus Scomberomorus; species Scomberomorus guttatus. The sequence continues at coordinate 10,542,993 of CM076457.1, forward strand.
GTGCCGGAAAGTTCCACCCAGTTTTTCCAGTCAGTCTAGTAATATGTTGTGGTCGACTGTGCGGCACTGAGATCCAGTAATACTAATACTGAAATTCTGCCACAGTCTTTGTTTAAACGTATGTCATTGAAGACCTTAACATAAGCAGTCTCAGTGCTGTGGTGTGGTCGAAATCCTGACTGGAAGACATCAAAATGGTAGTTGCTGCTCTTGCACATGAAGGAAGAAAGAAAGAGCTGCAGGGCATCCAGATGAAAATCCATTTATTAACAATTTATTAACATTTATAACTGCAAACTGTTTTTAAAAAAAATGTTTCATTAATATTATTAAATTAATCATTTACAATTGCAGACCTGCTGATTTATCAGAAAAGTGTGAAACATTGAACCTTTTATTCAGGATTCATAATCATTGAAGTTTTGGAACGGTCAGCCTGGCTTGGCTCTAAACATCCTGATGACTGGGCTGTTTGTTCAGAGACAGAAAGCCAATCCAGAGTGAATGCAGTCTCAGCATTTTGCAGCCTGTTCAAAAAACTTGCTTTATATAATTGTTGTTGTGGTAATACTAGACCAGTACTATTACAGATGTTTTACTTCATCCTACTGAAACATTCAATGTGCTATTTTGCCTTTTTGTCTTCTAGCTTCACCCAAAAGAAGATTCAGTAATTCTACAGTAAGTCTTGGGTGTTGTAAATAGTACATAACTGCTTAAAGTCCGCCTCCACTCAAAAATATGTTCTTCTTCTTGCTCTTTCAGTTGGATGTTTGAGCGTCACTGAGCAGAATGATGTATGTGCAGAGTTTAAAACTAGAAGACTGTTTTCACATTCACCTGCTGAAAGTGGAAATTTTCTCTGTGCTCATCAAAAATCTGATTTTAAGGGATGGGTGTACCAGCATGAGACATCACAACTAGTTTTGAGCCAATTCTGGTCCAATATTGAGCTTACACAAGTGTGATGTGGAAACTCGAAGCCTCCAGTGCACAAACACTGAGAATGGACTTTACAGTGAGACATCTAGTGTCCAGCAGTTTAGGTAAATTTCTGAAATGAAAAAATATTTGCATTTTCATAGATCCTGTTATTTTTCAATGAGGGAGAAGGAGTGGATACAATTTTAAGGATTTTAACAAGATAACTGAACTTTTTTTGGTGGAAAAACCATATCAGACACAAATTATTATTCCAAGTATCGTGTATACATCTTAAAACATGTCTGGAGGGGGTCTTTAATAGTCACAGTCACTGATAAGTCATCAGGCCTGCAAATATAAATGATGATAAGTCATTAATAAAGGGTTACATGTTTCACACCTGTCGGGACTTTAGCAGCTCAGTACATTAGGGCTACGTCATGATACTAAGGAAAATAATAATATTGATTTTAGATTACCTGCTTTGGCGTATTCTGATGCAGCACTGTCATAATCTGGCTTCCACTTTGTCAGACTTGTCTTTAAGCTACAAAAATATGTGATGAGCAAATTATGAACGTCTGAAACAAGCAGAATCTGTTACACGATCCGTTGATTGACAATTACAGATCAAGATAACATTTATTAAGCAGATCCTATTCAATCTATATACAACACAATAATGATACAGCCATAATTAACAATTAACTGTCACTGTGTGTCGTATAACCATAAAAATGACTCAGTGGCCTTAAAGCTAACGTTAACGTAGCTAACATCAATAGTAAGACAAACTGCTGTTTCCTGGGCGGAAACAGACAGGATTTATGTCGTAACTCACCATTTTTCAGCTTTAGCTATGTGCTCATGAGCTTCGTTTATTTTCTGAGCAGCCATGTTGTTGTTCAAATCGGTGCTCTATAAAGATATTGCTTATCGATAAATTGCCTTCGGATGCTGTTTCGTCGATGTTTGGATTAACAGGAACTCCTCCTCCTCTGCAACGTCATCCCGTGTCGCAGGCTACGGGTGCCGCCGAGGACAAAACTCACCGGAAACTCGAATTGTGGAGGGCAAATACTAATTTGGATTTTTTCTACTTTACCAACACTAGCTGATACACACCACAAAACAAAAACTTTGTCAAGCAGTTTCTAGTGTTTTGACCAAGACTTTGTGTTTTTATTTATTTATTTAATTATCTTTGCCACCACATGGGTCATCTGCAGTGGTGGAAAGTAACTAAATACATTTACTCAAGTACTTTACTTGAGTATTTCCATTTTATGCTACTTTATACTTCCACTCCACTACATTTCAGAGGCAAATTTTGTATGTAATGGATAATATAACAAGCTTTTAAAGTACAAAACGTTGTTAAAGATTTTGAGGTCTTACATAAAGCAGTGTGTAGTCAGGGTCACATTTCAGATGTCTATGAGTTGTTAACAGCTCCACCAAATAGTGATTTTTCCCTCTAAACTTCTCACATTGTTTCATTTCAATAAATGTTCAAATGATCCAATATTTCACCAAAAATCAAAGATTACAGAAAAAGTCCAAAAATTGAAAACAGATTTGTGTATCAGAACTTTGTTTTTTCTTCTTTCCTCTCCCATTAATCATCTCACGACCCCTCAGATTTATCTGGTGACCCTTTGGAGGGGCCCAACCCCTAGCTTGGGAACCACTGGACTAAACTATCTAACTGTATATAAAGTAGTTCAAACTAGCTCCACCTCCAGCAGCTACAACAGTAACATGCTGCTTATACACTGATGCTTCAGTATTAATAATCTAATAATATATTTAATATATTAGTCAGAGGGACCAAACCACTACTTTTACTGCAATACTTGAAGTACATTTTGCTGCTAATACTTGCTAATGTAAAGGATCAGAGTACTTCTACCACTGGTGATGGTGATGTGTTGATATGGCCTCAATGTCTCAGTTATGTATTGAAATCTAATTGAAACTTGATATATTGACTCCTGGAATGAAAATATATTTTTGCTTAAAGTACATTTATTTTTATTTATACATACAGTATTTGTATTTATTATTATTTTAGTATACTGTTATTGTAGCCTTGCTGTTCTTTCATTCTCTCTATTTCTTGAGGAATGCATAATCAATGTTCCTACAAGAAATTGTACCATAAGGTCTAAATAAAGTAAATTTAAAAAAAAAAACTACAAATAACTACAAATTTTGATCTTCTTCCTCTTTGAGGTTTAACAGCAGCTGGCTTCCAAAGTGTCGCATTAATGCCACCTTCTGGAGTTAGTTAACTTCTACTGTGTCTGGATTGTCAAACTTTTCCCATCCGTCTTGTTCTCATTATGTAACTGATCAAACATCTTCTGCCCTGCCCACTAAAACCACATTCCTGTACTCTCTTTAATCCGGCTCCTGTTCCTAATCTTTTCATTTCCTCCATCATTTCCTTTCTCTCTGATATACACTCAACACTGAGCACTTTATTAGGAACATTTGTGCAATCTAATGCAATCCAATGCAACAGCTCTGCCATAAATTATTGAGGTCGAAGTGGGTGGTGATGGTGTACTGGAGTGTACTATATTGAAAAGCAGTGGTGGAAGAACTATTCAGATCCTTTACTTAAGTAAAAGTAGCAATACAGCAATGTGAAAATACTTCATTAAGTTAAAGTCGAACTGATTTGGTCCCTCTGACAGATATATTATTATATATGACATTATTAGATTATTAATACTGAAGCATCAGTGTATAAGCAGCATGTTACTGTTGTAGCTGTCAAAGGCCAAAAAGGTTGGAAATCACTGGTTTCATCTTTAACAATGTGTTGTATTTTAAAAGCTTGTCATATTATCCATTGTGTCAAATCTTCTTCTGAAAAGTAACTAAAGCTGTCAAATAAATGTAGCGGAGTAGAAAATACAATATTTCCTGAAATATAGTGGAGGTGAAGTATAAAGTAGCATCAAATGGAGATACTCAAGCAAAGTACAAGTACCTCAAAATTATACTTAAGTACTTTCCACCTCTGGTTTTGTTGACATTGTGAGAAAGGTGATAATTCTACTTTATTATTGAGGTCGAAGTGGGTGGTGGTGGTGTACTGAAGTGCATTATATTGAAAAGTGTTTCAAATATTTTGTCCCCACTCCGAAGCAGGAGGGGGCGATAATGCGCCTAATACGCTGGTTGCCAACCGCCGTTAAAAAGGAAGAAGAAGAAGAAAAAGAGTTCGGCAGACCGGTCTCTAATGGCTGAACAACAACAACTATCAACGAGCGAGAAACTTTCCCAAACTTACACAGAGACAAAAGAAAGTTGGAAATAGCGAATCGTTTTGGCTATATATCCGTTTTATACCCATTCGTCTTTTCTTCTTTCAAGTACAAATGTGGAATTACTGATGGATCCGAGATATGACATCCCGCGGAGGGCCGGCGGCGGCAGCGGGGGTTCCACGAACTCGTCCCCCGCTCTGGGGGCTCAGTCGCGCCGCAGGAAGATGCCACCCAGACCCGCTGATTTTAAACTTCAAATTATCATTATTGGCTCCCGTGGTGTTGGTAAAACCAGCCTAATGGAGAGATATACCGACGACACTTTCTGCGAAGCTTGCAAGTCGACCGTAGGTGAGGACAGGAAGCGTTTGCAAGACGTGTTTTTATCTACTTTTTACTGACAGTATACAGTCGCAGGGCTTCGTCTATTTGCTGGAGGAAAGATACTTAGCATTATCCCACCATGGGCTGGACGTTGTAAAACCTTATGTTTTTTTCAGTCTGTGTGTAAAACATACTATCTCCTATTTTACTGGGTAATGGGGCTGAATAGATGTTGCACTACTTGTTGTAGCTAGCTAACTTAAGCTAACTGTAACAATAACTGCTCTAGGTGTGCTAATAAAACTGTCTTAGCCATTAGACTATGTTGCTGTGTCCCTCTTCACACACGTTTGGTGCTTGTAAGAGTGTTTTTGAGGTGGCTGTCGTGTATTTAATGCTGCTGAGAAGAAGTTTAACAGCCCAACACAGTAAGAAAGAGTGTTGGTAACTTACCTACGTTACCTGTATAACATGGATCTGTAGTAATGCAGTAATGATATTACTACTGGTGAGCCTGTTTTGTTTATTTTAAGTGAGAGTATAGTTATATCCCATCCTGTACACCGTTTCTGGATGGGCATTTTTTTTCATATTTCTACATACAAAGAACTGCCACTGTAAATATTTCTACTTAAAGAACACAACTATTAAATTAACCACTAACTATTTTGATAGTCGATTAGTCATTATGACTCGTTTTTTAAGAAAGAAATGTCCAAATTCTCTGATTCCAGCTTCTCAAATGTGAATATTTTCTGGTTTCTTTAGTCTTCTATGACAGTAAACTAAATATCTTTAGGTTGTGGACAAAACAAGATACTTGAGGACGTCTTCTTGGGCTTTGGGAAAAAATGATTGACATTTTTCACCATTTTCTGACATTTTGTAGATCAAACAACTAATTAATTAATTGAGACAATAATCAACAGATTAATCGATAATGAAAATAATCATTAGTTGCAGCCCTACCCATAAGTAGTTTAACTGGAGAATGGTGCCATGTGACAAATTGTTTTGCCGTAGTAATAGATGCTGCCAGCTAAAAATATATGAGACCTGTTTGTATGTTGTTATGAGTAAACAGCTCTGTGACCAACACGGCAGTCAGCCATAGTGTCCGATCCCAAAATAGTCACACGCAGGCAGCTGCTATGGCAGAGCTCCATTTTGTGTCCTGTCATTCCTGTGACACAGCTCTCAGGTTGTGTGAGCTTTCCGTCATTAGTGTTGTGATCTTCTGATGACAGAGAGCACAGAGGGAACCGCCACTGAAGTCTAGCGGAAAATGTTATTTACTAACCCCTCAGTTTCTTTGACATCATAGACTGACACAGGTATAACTGCTTCTCCAGTGTTTTGCAGCTATTATTATATCACTATTCAGTTAATTATCATAGAAGACTAAAGAAACCAGAAAATATTCCTATTTGAGAAGCTGGAATCAGAGAATTTAGAATAGTTTTTCTTGAATGACTCCTAATGAATAATCGATTATCAAAATAGTTGGCGATTAATTTGATAGTTTGCAACTAATCGATTAATTGTTGCAGCTCTAATATTTATAACAACAACACACAATCAAATGCAACAAAGAGAAGTGTGTGAGAAGTGTATGCAGTTGGGGCAAAAGCCCACCCAAACGAGTCAAAAAATGGCTACATAAAGCCAAAATGACAGGAAATGCTGGTACTTGCCCTCATGTTTGTTCTGATTCCCCCCCATAGGAGTTGACTTCAAAATCAAGACAGTTGAGCTGAGAGGGAGGAAGATTAGACTACAGATATGGTGAGTAAACTGGACAGAAGTCTTTGGATTCCATTACTCCTCTGCACGGTGCATTTCCTCTGTCTTTCCATCTGTCCTCTCACCCTGCAGGCTGCTCTAACAAAAAACTTGGTGGCTTTCTGGGTGCATCTCAGCTTTGTACAGTAGATAAAGCAGGTGCAAAATTTCTACAACGTGTTAAGGATGATTACATACAGTACAATAAGGACATTGCATGTTTTGCAATGCGAGAAAAACACAATTAACATTTTCTTTGTATTTCGTTTAAATTCTCCATTACTGTATATTGGACAATTTAAACGAAATAAAAAGAAACGTCTAATTGATTTGGGTGTGCTTTAGACTTTGGTTACACACACCACAGCTCCCCCATGTTTGGTCAAACGTGATGTTTTTCACATCCACTATTAACATGCCATTGAAGGTTTTTATCCAAAAAAGCCTTACTTCAACCTGAGAGCATGACCTGAGTGCCACTTTTAAACCTGGAGAAATAAATGAACATACTCATCATACTCACCATGTTGTTGTCAAAACATGTCAGCAGTCGATTTAAGATTTAGTTTTGGTTACATTAGGTGCTATTGTTGTTACCTTTAGTATTCCCCTGATTTTTATTTAGGACTTACTGTAGGAGTATAATTTGTAAAAACACGTTACTTAAAAATGTAATAATAGTATTGTTGTCTAGCCATTGGAAAAACTGACTGACTGCATTGATTATGTGTGACAGTGCTGGGCTTAAATGTGGGAATCCTTCGCTTGTTTCACTTACGCATCTGTCCTGTTAACTAACACCCCATCCACCCTCCCACCACCACATCTCATCTCCCCTTTACCACATCCCATTTTTGTCCCCCACCCCTCTTCGAACTGTCCGATCAGGATGGCCGCCCTCAGTGTGGCTTGTCTGTCATGTTGAGCTGCGCACATCAAGCTCCGTCATTGCTGCACCCTAACCCTGCCATTGTGATGCTATATCTGTCCGCTCTTCTGCTCATAAGCCTGACTGTGACTCACAGGCGGACAGGGAGACACTAGCTGGCTGAAGGTACAGTAACACTGCACTGTGAGTGGAGCTTAAACTGCTTGTCATGCTGCTAACCCAGACTCAGGTGAATCATAGCATAACATAACCTAAAATGAATCCACACGTGCACTTTAAAATATATTTACACCCATAGATCTTTAAAACGAAGGGTTCATTTCCAAAATGCAGCATATTCATTTTGGGGAATATTGTAGATCTCATTTCAAACAGTTTCTGCTTTTCTTATTTACCAACCTAAAGTATAATAGCCATTATTGCTTTAAAAAGATTCTAATTTTCATTTTGAGCTAACTAGGGCTGCAACTAGCCTTTGTTTTTATAATCGATTATTGCTGATTATTTTCTCGATTAATTGGTTTGTCTATAAAAGGTCAGAAATTAGTGAAAAATGCTCATTATGATTTCTAAAAGCTCGTGGTGACGTCGTCTGATGTCTTATTTAATCTGATCAACAGTCCAAAATCTTAAGATACTCAGTTTACTGTCAGTATGACACAGAAAAGCTTCAAATCCTCACATTGGAGAAGCTGCAACCAGCAAATTTTTTGCATTTTTTCCTAAAAACTAATTAAAACGATGATTTGATTATCAGCTAATTGATTAATTGACTAATCATTGCAGCTCCAGAGCTAACGACCATTTCATAACTGCACATGAGATCTCGTCTCTCCTCAAATTGTAGATGTTTCATTTTGGAACCAAACTCTTCAAATGGATTTTTTAGCTAGATACCAAATGATGATGATGTGGATACCAGATTTCACCCCTTTGATTCAGTGTTTTTAAATTGAATAGTGTATCTACTAACTAAAGAAACCAGAACAAACATTGTTCAGCTAAATTAACATCAGATTTAACATCAAATTTATAAATGAGATGCAGAACTGATTCTTCTTTTCTTCGTTTCTTTTTTTTTAAACATGAGCCTGTTAGTCAAATACATCTTTAATGAATGAAAAATGCCTTTGATCAAATCAGTCAATCAGCTGTTTGGTATTCCAAGTGTTGGTGATCCTCCGGACTGCTCTGACTTTTAATCATATTGGCTTTAATTCATTTTATCCAGGGACACTGCTGGCCAGGAGAGGTTCAACAGCATCACATCAGCCTACTACAGAGGTGCCAAGGGAATCGTGCTAGTGTATGATATCACGAAGCAGGAGACCTTTGACGACCTTCCCAAATGGATGAAAATGATAGACAAGGTAAACAAACTGTCACACTTCTATTAAAGGCCAAACCTGTCAGTTAGTGTGGTAAATCTAGCCTTTTGTCCTGCAAAATGACAAAAATAATTAGGTGGATTCGGGCATGCATCTGGAACCGATGTCTACATAAAAACTTAATCCTGTTGAATGGAGAAATTCTGCCAAACCTCCCATAAAATTCATCTTGCAGTTCTGCCTTTGTCTTCATGCTTACTAGCTTTGGCAGCAGTTACATGAGGTGTTTTTTAAGGCGTCACTTTGCAGAGACACTGCTTCAGTCGGCAGAACTTGCATTCCCAAGAGGCTCAAATTCAGAAACAGATGAAACAGTGAAGAATGGATACTCTCAAAGTCATTTACTGTAATTTTACAGGGGAATTCACCAGATTTTAAGTTTTAAGTTGAATTGAAAACTCCCTGTTTAGGAAAATGTCTGCTCTTTTAGAATAACAACCTATGTATATGTCAGTGTGACTTTTTTGCTTGTGAAGTTCCTTTTTAACTGCTGTACTGTAGAGCAGGTTTCATGTGACAGTACACTGAACAGATTACATTGCTGTAATCTAGTTTGACTTTTATGAAATGGGTGGCTTATGATTTCCTGACCTGTCTCCTTTCTGTTTTCTGTTTTGTGTCAGTACGCCTCAGAGGAAGCAGAGCTTCTCCTGGTCGGGAACAAGCTGGACTGTGAGACTGATCGCATCATCTCCAGACAGCAGGGAGAGAGGGTGGGTTCAACACACAACTGCTTGACCCACATTCTTACTTTCTATAAATTGCACAGATCTAGAAGAAGATGCAGTTGTATAAACGATAGATGTACTGATTTGTGTTTGATAAATATAAGAGTGTATGACCAGAACATCTTACAAGTTCAGTCACAAACTGTAGCAGTGAATTAAAATTTTAGGTTGCTTCCAGTATATCTCGAGTGAAGACTTCCACACAGTTTCCAGTTGTCGATCGAGTTTGTGCTGTCAGTCAGCTTTACTTTCTGCTCCTGCTGCATGGAATGATACAGCTGACACTAATGCTGCTTTCACACCTTTCTGTGTTACAGTTCGCCTCTCGAATAAGTGGCATGCGCTTCTGCGAAGCTAGTGCCAAGGATAATTTTAATGTGGATGAGATCTTCCTGAAGCTTGTGGATGACATCCTTAGCAAGGTTGGTGTGTTATCAGTAGTACCCGCCTCATACTGCTTTGTTGGGGGGTTGATATTGTTATCAATATTTAACAGTTAAAAAATACATTGGCCAAGTTATTGTTTTTTTAACACAACATTTTAGCATAATATACACATTTTTGTAAGGATCCTTTAAATTTGGGTGTTACAAAACTCTGGCCAAGATATTTACTGAGTGCGACTTTTACAGTTGAAAAATAAACTTGTGCTTTCTGGTGAACAAACTATGTAATATGTGCTGATTGAAATGTATCTGTGATAAGCTGATATCAGCCAATAATATTGGATAATATTTCCAATATTTTTTTTCTGTAAAACCTCTTTGAAGCTGTATAGAAAATAATGTGTTGACAAAAATAAGTAACTGATTATTAAAGTTTCCACTGGTGTAACAAACTAGTCTTACAATACAATATACAATATTTTTGCTTCTTTACGTTTGGTTCCTTGTTATCTCGGTTGTGTTCAAACTGAAGCGTATTCCAGTGCTGCGCTCACTAAGACGCTGTGGATGTCAGCTTAAGTGCACAGTCTAAAACTAAATGTGTTAATGTTTTCTGACTTTTTCCTCTGTTCCTGAAACAACAGATGCCTCTGGAAATTCCCAACAAGGAGCTTTCCAACAGTGTCCTGTCTCTGCAGCCTGAACCGGAAGTGCCTCCGGAGTTGCCCCCTCCCCGCATGCGTTGTTGCTGAGAGTCAGAGTGCCCCCCCCCCCCCTCATCACACACACACACACACACACACACACACACACACACACAGCTCACACATGCAAAGTACCAATCTGGCCACCAGGGGGCAGCACACAGCAGCAGTTTGGGAATTGTTGATTGCTGCTGTAAGATGCACAGACTCTTAACAAGCAGTATTATTACATATACCCTTGTTTCCTCTCCTGTTTTGTAACTGTACACTATGACATGTACTACACTAACACTTAGGCCCGGTGAATCACCCACTTCCTACCACCTGTCTGTCTTCACTTGACCCAGACTACCTCATTCCTCGGACCGTTAGGCTAGCTGTGCCCCGCAGGTGCCTTTTGAGGTAGAGAGCCCTCTGGTAGCCGTTGCACATTTACAAGGAGAGGGATTACAGAGGGCCTTACAGCTTGTTCTCTTCTTTTCTTTTAAGAAAATGGTCATCACACATTCTGTACACAAAGTCTGATATTGTCTGAGTTGCCCCCGACACTCTGTTATCTCTGTAGGTTCTGGTTTACAGAAAAGGGATAACAATATCTCACATCTCAGCTTAGATGAAATTCTGGGTCTTGGTACAGTAGTTTTATATTCTTATTAATAGGTAGAATTACCAAGTGATAAGTGGACTTGAGGTAAAGAAAAGCACATGATTTTTCTTTTTATTGATACGATGTAAATATGGTGATACATGGTCGGAGGTGTGTTGCTGTAATGACTGGACATGGTGCAAATTTTTTTTTTTTTTTTTTTTTGGCCAGCTGTAGGTGGTTGTGGGGTGGTGATCATATCAGTTTGTATTCCTTTTGCCTTAAAGTATTAAGTAGCTGGAACAGCTCATATCACCTTTGTAAAAATTGTAATGTTTTGCACTACAATCCATTTTACCTAGTTAAGCTGACATGCCGAACTGTAGAGGGAGGCAGCAGGAAGAGAAAGTACACGACTTGTAGTTTAGCACTAATAAAGATCAATGTTGCCTCTGTAGTGGCCGCTCTGATTTCTTCCACACCCTGTTGAATGGAAAGGCAAGGACAGATGGGTAATGTAGTCTTTGAGGGGATTGGTGTTTTCACAGAGGCATTCTCCATGTGTGGAGCTAGTACACACAAACACATGGTTTTTAGCCTTTGTTTTGCTTTTCTTACTAATATTGCAAGTGTTTTGTTGTTGATGTCTTTTTGTTGTTGTTTTTTTTCCTCTGAATTCAGATACAGCTTAGAGAAGTCTGTGTGAGTCTCCCTCTTTTGGGGAGAAAAGTGCAGGAAGGTTTGTTTTAGTATTTGAATGACTCAGGAAATTTTAATTGGCTCATATCTGCTCATTTTGTCAGGCTTTTATCGCAGACTTGATTTGCCTAGAATTTCATAATGAATTAATAAAGCAGCTTCTCGTAAAGATCTTGCTTTGAGGGGGAAGTCCAAGGTTTTTATAGGAGGTTAGCAGTTTTGAATTCATGGTTTGGCAGTTTGTTACGGACCAGTACTTGCACATTTAAAAATACTAGGCTATGCATGTTAAGCCCTCCTGTGTTCATAGACATTAATGATCATTTAATGCTTCCGTCTTTCTTGTGAAATAATTGCAATTTTAGCACTGTGAGTGTGTCTGTTTTTGTTTTTACATGTTGAAGTAAAAGCCCAAGTCTGAGGGTGAGGATGGACAAGCCCATTCAGAGGACCTGATTTGAAATGACTCGAATTGACTTGCTCTCGGTTCATTTTATGTTGTGTCGACGTTTTATGTTGAGGTCAAGCTTCTGTGGACTCAAAAATGGCACATTGTGTTTGGAAAGTTTCACGCCAAGATACGACGTTACAGAACGCGCGCCAAACAAAACGCTCACTGACATCAGAGCACATCTCGCAATAAGGTTATCAGCCAGCAAAAGACCTTTGCATACAAATGATCTGCAGTTTTGCATTTTTATCATATATAATATGTGTTTTGAAATGGCGAGTTGTGAAAATGAGATTTTTTTTTTTTTTAAGAATGAAACCTTTTCATTTGTCCCCTCTGACTTTTAGCATTTGGCACTAACCCTGTGGTCTTTGTTTTAATACCCAAGCCTTATACTACTCAGTGTTTTAAATATACATTTTAAAAATGCTTTTATTTGAAATGTGTATCATTTAAGATGAAAGACGCTACTTGGTATAAAACCTGTTCTAAGTCTTTGAAAAGTTTTGGCATGTTTAAAGCGGATTTGTGGTATTTATAACTTGTGGCATTCTTGAACTAATGAAATGCAATTAAAGATATCTATATTTATTACCAGATTATGGTCTTGATTTTACTGTGTGATGACAATCGTTCCAAAAGTAGGAGCTGTGGACTCCAGGAACACCAACATGAGTCATTTCTTCCACTAAATGGGTTCAATTAAAGAGATGCTGTAAAGTGGTGTGGGGGGGGGTCTCGGGACAACAGCACAGATTTGAGGTTCTGTTTTAGTTGTATCTAACAAAGTGTTTTCCAGATTTTGCATAGGAAGAGGTTATTACTGGCTCCTCAAGGGTGCATCTCTGCTCCTTAATGTGAAGGTTTAGCCAATAGTGTGTGTGTGTGTGTGTGGTGTGTGTCATTAGGGCATGCGCACCAAGGCGTGTCAGACCTGGTCCCAGAGAAAACAAGGGGTGTGCTCGGGTGCTTGAGAGGCAGCAGCGCATGCGCCCCGCAGAAAATCACGGGCGTCGAGCCTCACACACCGCAGCGATTGCAGATCTTATGTCAGATAGGAAGGAAGGAGTGAGAAGGGGTACGAGACACGGGGGCCCAGCACTCACAGCCCGGTGACACAGGGGGATGGAGACCCGATCTGCAGGAGGAGAAGAGGGCTGATGTGACTCCTTCTGACTCTTTTCTTTCTAACTTGAGCCTTACAAGCCCAGTCTGCAGATGCAACCTGTCTGTCATCCCATCCGTCCCAGTAATCCCTGTTTTATTGCAGCGTTTCCTCCTAGGGGGCTACAGGCAGAGGGGACTACAATGACAACCTGGTGAATGCAGACGAGATGGAGTAAAACAGACAGCGTAACGCAGGATGCGCATCTCTAGACCGACAAGGAAGAAGGTAGAGAAACCTGGCTGTTTTCCTGGTGTCGTATGTCAGAGATTTTCCGCGGTGCTGTGGATTGATCGTTTCCTTCATCGCCCTCCTGCTGCCGGTGTCGGTGTATAATGGAGAGCTCTAATGGCTCTGGCAGCGACACCAAACCGCAGAACCACCAGCTGGAGAAGAAGAGACTGAACCGAGCGCCTTCCCCGGCCAGACCTTTCCTCAAGGATGTGCACTCCCGCTCCACCAAACCACCTGCCATCGTACCAAAATCCCCCAAACTCAACAAGCAGCAGCATCAGTCTCCCACGGTGCCCTTACCCCATCCAAACCGCAGCTCCAGACGCAACATAAGCGGGGTGAAAGAGAAATCAGCCACGGTAAAAAGTAACACCAAGTCTGCTGTCGCGAAAAAGCCCACAAAGGTGCCCCAGCATGCAGCAGCCGAGCCCAAAGCTGCCAGCATCAAGCCGGACAGCACCAGCAGTCCGATCCTCGCCAAAGGCAAGAAAGGGAAACTAGCCTCGGGATCCCCGGGCCCTGTCTGCCATGGATCCCCGATTCGGGTACCGACCGGAGCACCTCTCGGCCCGGTCAGCCAGACCGACAGCAGCTCAGACCTGTCGGACTGTCCGTCCGACCCGCTGTCAGACGAGCAGAGGCTGGCACCAGCCGCTAGTAGCGACGCCGAGTCCGGTACCGGCTCCAGTGACCGGGATCAGCTGGGAGCCGATAATCCGCTGCGGGCAGAAGCGACCGGAGCGGCGGCTGCTGCTCCTCTGCGCACAACCGAGGCTTCCGCCGCCAAGGGAAGCATGTCTCAGGCTCAGCCCGCTCCGGGGGCGCACGGAGAGAAACACAAGCAGGAGAAACCCTCAACAAGCGCACAACTCAAACTGCCAGGCACCAAGGATGTAAGTGAGGAGGACCTGCTGCGGGAAATTGAAGATTTGAGATCTGAAAACGACTACCTCAAGGTATGATCCGGTTTTCTCTCAGCAACTTACAGAGGAATCAAATCTGGCAAACATAGTTATCTTATTTGTGCTTTAAATGATCACCAGTTCAAATCTACATTTAAAAAGACAACAAATTTCATGCTGTTTAGGTTGATATTAGTGCAGAAGCAGCTGACACCCGAACAAGACACCAAACTGTGTCCTTACAGGAACATCCCGAGTTCAATCCCCATAATCACACATTTATGCAAGTGTCCTTGAGCAACTTCCACCTGCTCACTAATTTATAGCACCATCCAAATGTATAAATTACCATAATCTAAACACATTTTCCTTGGCGCCCAGCTGTCATCCTCATGAAGCCCCTCTGTCGACTCTCCATCCATCATGTCGTCTTTTAACCTTCCCGGGCTTCCCCGTAGATTTGACCTTTAATTGATGGGAGTTTTATTGATAGTGGCGTCACCCCGTGTGTGTCCTTTATACTTCCATTGTTTTCTTCTTCGTGTTGCTGTCAAAGTTTTGATAGGAAGACTCCAAATTTTGTCCCGCGTTGTTGCTTCTGGGACACAGAAAACATGGTGAACACATTGTACTCAGGGATGCAGTACTCTCATTTTCATTCATTTTGAACTCTCCTGAGGTACACAACCTTTTTAAGTCAGTGTAAACCTGCACAAAGACATTTTTTGGCGCACTGACACTAGCCACACAATAATATGGGGTATTTAAGAAGATAAATTATGGATTTATATTGTTTTATATCTTAATTGTTGCTTCTAAATCAGTATTTTGCACCAGTATAGAAAGCCATCTTTGTATTTTACCTATAACATGAAGGAACATTTCAAGCAGGATCACCCCCCCCCCCCTTCTTTAAGTAGGCTATCCCCATAAGTTGGGGAGGGGAGGGAAACAGATAATGCGGCAAACAATCTTGCAGTTTTTTTCTTTCTTTTTTTTCAGATGAGAGATAGGTTTATTTGTATGTCACTTGAAGTATTATTTCAAACTCGATCACGCATGTCCACGTCTCTCTCTCTCTCTCTCTCTCTCTCTCTCTCTCTCTCTCTCTCTCTCTCTCGGCTCGGTGGAAACACAAGAGAGTTAATCAGCTTTACTGGCTCTCTCTGTAATGGCTTTACGCCCGGCTGTCAGTCTGCCAGCTGGGTCTCAGAGGTGAACCACCTTCCCCCAAAATGTCCCAAAATGTCTGGTAGTCCCCTGCCACTGCTACCTCTCTCTTCATGTGGACACCAGTGTGTTTCACTCTCTTTCTCAGGCGCTGTAGCTTCTTTTGGTTGCATGAAGTGGAGAGCGAAAGGAAAGATGGGGTCGATGTGTGATAAAGGTCATAAAGGGGATTGAAGCTTGTGTTATTGCATCTAGGGCTGCATCTAACAGTTATTTTTTTTATTATTGATTAATCTGCTGATTATTTTCATGATTAATTGATGAATCATTTGGTCAGAAAATGGTGAAAAAAGCACATCACAACATCCTGGAGTCCAAGGTGACATCCTCAAATGTCCAACCAGGAAGTACAAAACTCCAAAACATTAGATTTAAAGTAATATAAGACCAAGAAAGCAGCAAATTATCAAATTAGGAGTCTTGAACCAGCGAATGTTTGACAATTTTTGAAAGCATTTCTTAAATGATTATTTGATTAAAAATATAGTTGCAAATTAATTTTAATGGACTAATTGGCTCATCATCGCTCTAATTGGATCTACATCATTGCACCAACAAGATGATGCCAAGAAACTGATTTTTGGGGGCTGCAACTAACAGTTATTTTCATTATTGATTAATCTGTTGGTTAACTGGTTGATTGTTTGGTCTATAAAATGTCAGAAAATAGTGAAAATATTCCCCACAACTCAAAGTAATGTCTTTGAAATGTTTGTCCTAAACCCGAGGATATTCAGTTTACTATCATATAACAGCAAAAAAAGCAGGAACCATCCAATTTTTTTAAAAAAGCCTATGTGTACAGCTGAAACGATTCATTTATTGCAAAATAAATTTGCTAATTTATTGGTCATTTCAATCATTTTTCAAGCACAAACACTGAAGATTAGCCTCTCAGATGTGAACATGTGCTTTTCTTTGTCATATTTGATAGAAAATGTATTATCTATGAGTTTTGGACTGTTGGTTGAACTAAACAAGAAATTGTGTCAATTTTTTGACATTTCCTATACTAAAAGATTACTTAATTAATTGAGAAATAATTGGCACACAAATCAATAATAAAAATAATGGTAATTTGCAGCTTAAGCTGTGTCCGAGCTCAGCAGCAATAATATAATATTTCTAATTAGTCACAACAACTACTGAGTAAAGATAAGAACACCCATAACAGAGACTAAATACTGATGATGACTCGGTCTTCACATTCCACATAAACAAATGTGATATTCTCTAAATATACCTGCTCCCAGGATGCTGTTCTGCCTCTGGCTTTGCTTTAAACCTGGCCATTGATTGGGCCGACCCTGCGTGAGGTCATTAGATCTGTCCTCCAGGGCCCTCCTCAGATAACAATGGGCTCTGTGCTTTTCCAAATGAGGATAGATTTAGTTTTCTTTAATTGACACACTCTTCCCTCCTCCCCCTTCGGCATCCAATTGTCTTTTCATCAGGTGCCAGTCAAGCCCTTGAATATCCAGCCCAGGGGAAATCTACTGAGCAAACTGATTCCTCAGGATGGGAGGCAAACAGATACCCCCCTGAGGTTACCAGACAAACTATCAGACTATCTCAGTTCTATAGATACATCTCTCTCCTTTTCCCCTCTTTTTAAGGCTGGGTTGTTTTATTTCCAAAGGGAACATCAATGCATCCAATCCAGGAGATGAGATGCTTAGAGCCAACTAGTGATGTTACATCATCAGCACTAAGAGCACTTGCATTACTGGAACTCATATGTAATCATATGAAAGTATTAGCATAATCCACAAAGGTATATTATATTTTAACTCCTTTATAACAGGAGGATGCAAAAAATATAAGTCCACCTTAAACAGTCCTTCTGCTATTATTGAATATTCTGTGAATAAACTGTGAACCATGACACTTCTTCTGTTGCAGAGTAATCATTAGAAATACCAAAGTACAGAAGACAAATTTTCAGTCTTTGACATAGTCAGTAGCTGCAGCTATTTTTTTCCAGTTAGTCTGTCCATCTGTTGTTTCTCCCAGCACTTGTACAGAAAGATGTACAATGATTTTTGCTTTCATCTTATGCCACTGTTTGGCCAAAATTTCCTCATGACACCACTTTTATCTATAACACGGTACCGTCACAGCTAGTTCATTTTATTTCTATATGTATGGGACAAAATCACAAATCACAACTGTCTCAAAGGGCTTTACAATCTGTTCAACCTTCTTATCTTAGACCCTCAGTTCATTAAAACTGATGGCTTTATATGATGAGCATGAAATTTGCTGTGAATTTTCATGGTGCCGAGAAGGAAAATCCTGATGTATTTGGTGATCCTCTGATCTTTACCCTAAAGCCATCACAGGCAAGAATGTCTCTTCATACAGAAGAAATATCAAAGTCTAACAGGCAAATTGCCATGAAATTTGAATGAGCGCTTTCTTGCTCCCCAGAGGATGAACTTTTGTAAAAACTCTTTGGTTGTTCCTATTGCGCAACCCTCAGGCCAAAATGTCAGCTTTGAACCAGAGATATCTCATATCTTTGATAGATAATAAATAAACAAATACAACACAAACAGGCAAATGTACAGAATGATCCAAAATGTCACGATTGTTAAGAAAACTACTAAGCACGTTCCAAAAACTTTATAACACCACAGCCTTTTATTTAAGCACCATCTTTAGGTCTTAGGTCTAAATCTAAGATTTATATATCATCTTCTGTTTAGAATCTAGGCATAACAATATCATCAGTGCGTGATTTCTTCTGTCCAACATGTTTGTATTGTAGGGTGTAATTAACATTTCAGCTTCCAGGAACCACAAAAGGGATTTTGAGTCTCTTAAAACTGCCTCACAAATTCAAAGATCAGTTAACCTTGTGAGTGCGAAGATGTATTTTTTCTGCCTTGTAGCTACAGAATTTGACAGTAAATCGAATTTACAGTAATACCACTTATAGTTACAGCGTAAACTCTTGCCCCTATACTTGTACACACAGAAAAATTTAAAATACTTGTTTGGAAACCAGAATGAAAAAACTGACAGGTGCAAGAGATTCAGCTGTTTATTATGAGTAATTTTCACATTTGACCCTTAAAAAAGAGAAGAAGTTCTAAACTAAAGTCTTTGAATACGTAGAAATTTACAAAAAATTACACTAATAACTGGGGTGTAAAAACATTTACTAACTAACTAATGTTGAAGTGGTATCAAACCCAAGTTTCAGCTGGGCCCTCTCCTCCTCTGTGTGTCTTCCAGGATGAAGTGGACGAGCTGCGGGCTGAGATGGAGGAGATGCGAGACAGCTACCTGGAGGAGGAGGTCTACCAGCTGCAGGAGCTGCGGCGGGAACTGGACCGCTCCAACAAGAACTGCCGCATCCTCCAATACCGCCTGCGGAAGGCCGAGCAGAAAAGCCTGCGAGTCGCCCAGACTGGCCACGTGGATGGAGAGCTGCTGCGTAGTCTGGAGCAGGACCTGAAGGTCTGTGACAGTGTGTCAATGTCTATATCTGCCACACACACTAGCATGTCTGCGTTGGTGTGTATTTATATGTAAATGGGGTATTGTGTGTGTCTGTTAAAGGCTCATATGTCTGACCCTGTGACCCTCAGGTGGCCAAAGATGTGTCGGTGCGTTTGCACAACGAGCTGGAGAGCGTGGAGGACAAACGCAGCAGAGCTGAGGATGAGAACGAACTGCTCAGGCAAAAGATCATCGAGGTGGAGATTTCCAAACAGGCGCTGCACAACGAGCTGGAGAGGACCAAAGAGGTGAGAGGATGCTAATGGAGACGCACATTGTTCCGATGTTGGTGTCAGGTCACCACCGTGCATTTGCTTTCATGCACACAAAGCTGTTTTTATCTCAGTGTTGTCTGGTACATGTAGGATAGAAAAGGGAAGTCACTGATTTTCAGCATGGTTAAAAAAAACTGTTTAATCACAGGCATTAGATATGGACAAGGGGGGATCTCTGTTAATGTGATGCCATTTAAAATCAATAGCGATCACTGGCCTAATCAGCAGGGTCACTGCAGTGAATTAATTTCATCAATCACTTAATGGCTCTTCTCAAAACAATTGCTTTGTGCGGTGATGCAAAGATTATCTTAGCAACTTTAGTTTACCTGCATGTCATTTTAAAGTGCTTACGTACATACTTACAGCTGCATCCCTGGAGAATAGTTGCAGAAGGAATGGTGGGTCATGATGCATCATGCCTCATTTGGAAGCTTCTCAGTGTTACTGCTATTCAGGTAGAGCTACTACCGGAAGTTGCACTTACCTCACAGCTCAGGTGTGTACAGGAAAACCTCCAGGGCAAAAAAAAAAAAAGCACTCAAAGTTCTGTTCTCATAAACATCTATCTGGAAAGACGTTCAACAGCTTCCCACCTTTTTGGTTACCTTAAAAGCAAGGCCATGTCTGAGCTGCAGGCAGTTCAACTAAAGAGTGATGTTCCCTTCTCAGATTGAAGAGAGTTTTACCTCTACCATTTCACAATAAAAATGTTTCAGAGGAAAATCATAAACAAACAAAAAAAGATTCGTGGAGTAGTTGTTTCTGATCATGTTCATCCTCTGGCGACCTCACAGATATATCTTGTTTATGCTTATTTCTGCAGAACATAAACCAGGTTTTTCACAGGATTATTTTAGCCGTGAATGAAAGGATACAGTTCATTCAAACATTTCAGGTTGATCCAATCAGCTTTTAAACCTCAAATTGACGAGAATTGCATCAGTATTTTTTGCAGCCTTATTCTACACTTCCACTACACTCTCTGGTCCTTTGAGCTTCAGGTCTATTGTAGTTACAGAAATTCAGACTTCTGTCTATTAACTTTTGTATCAGCGTTGCTCTCATGTTGCTTAGTGGAGAGTGTTTTCTCCAATAGCAGTGTTTTCTCTAATAGCAGTGAGGTAAGGTCTTATAACAGGTAATAAGATGAGCTGAGGTTATTCTCAGTGCTGCCGGGGTTTAGACTAATCGATTTTGACAACAGCAGGTAACATGCCGCCTGGCAACAAAGAGAAAGTAGGCTAATACCAGACCAGTCAGGATGGAGATGGGGCTTTCTCTTGGCAACTGGATGACGCTGGTTTTTTTTTTTTTTTTACTGTCATCACGTGTGTCACGAAGTCACCACATTACTTTGCTCTTTTTACTGTCACATGTCTCCGGGTCCTCTTCTGGTTGAAAATCTATATTCTGAAGCAGTTTATGATCTTAACTGTCGGTGCTTGCAACATATGTTCTTTTCAAAGGCAACTTATCAGCACCTGACCAAGCTGCACATGCTGGGATAAAGACAGAAAATCCATGTCTAGTCTGGATGTGCTTAATGCAGCAAATGCAAACTCCAGTTTTTGCTGCTGACACTGGTAACCTTTGATAAGAAAATGATCTGAAGTGAGAGGAGTGTTTTTTTTTTTTTTTTAAATTTGTGCAGCACTTAAACTCAGAGATTGCCTCAGTATGACCACTATGAAAACTTAATCTAAGACCACAGGGTGCTCTGTTACTGTGGCCGAATGCAATTTAATACAGCTTGTCTCATAGGGCCTTTACTGCACACAGTTAAAGCATGTGTGCTGGGACGACAGGACGACAGACTCTCTTGTACACAGAGAAAGAGGTGAGGGAGTCGGAGAAAGCTGCTCCTAATGATTGCAGATTTTGTTTTTGCGTTCCCCCGAGGTTTGTCCCAGAAAAACACAAGCCGTCTCTGGATCTGCATTTCAACATCACGTGACGCCATTTCTCTCTCCCCCTTCCTTACCGGAGATGTGCAGAGGCACCCCGATATTTTCTAATTTGAAAAAAAAAAATCAGATAATTTTGTTGCATGAAATCCACAGTTTCTCTCCAGGACTTAATCCACATTCTCTCACTTTTGAAGTCTTTCATGCCTGTGAAATTCATAAGCGGGTGACCTTTTTATTCTTTTTATTGTTGATAGCGGAGGGATGATAAGAGTGTTTACAAACACGCCCAGACCGTTTAGTGAGGGATGAATTTGAATAACTCACTATAACAATCTGCCCTCTGCTCTTGGAGTTGTTCAGCCACAGAGATAAATCTCAGTGACAGACGAGAGAGGAGGAGTGAGCTTTACTGATAAGAATGTTGTTCAACTGGACTGAAATGTTGTTCTTTTTCCTTGTGACCCAGGTGTACTGTTCCCGCAGCACAAACTCCTCTACCCTCATTTGTTGTTTTTTTTTACTATTTTCCACCAGAGCCTTCTTCAAATTTGTTTTATTAAACTATCTTCTGCAGCTTCTTGTAACATTAAAACAAGCCATTGTTACTTTCCTACCACAGTGGTAGAAGGGCAACTCAATCCTAGTAGCTTGAGCTGCTCTGGCCTTTAAAAGCCCATCTCATCCTGTCCCTGTGCCTGTGCTCTGCTATCAGAGGCTACACAGAGTGACTCTGGCCCAGAGATTGGCACCCCTGCATGGATTAATCCAACAAGAAGGCCTGTTATAAAACAGCCCGGCGTGTTTTCGGTGCACTCTGAAGGGAGGGGAGAGCAGGAGAGAAAGACAAAGAGACAGAGATAGAGAGAGAGAGAGAGAGAGGCAGAGAATGGCTGTAATCAGATGGCTGTAGGCCCTGTCTGCCTGCGATACCACCACAGCTCCAGAGCTCACAGACCTGATATTAAACAGTTTAGGAGGCTGGTTGACAGGACCTTCTGTTGTTACAGTATTGGCTCGAGGGGCAAATTGCTGCTGCCAGCCAGCGTCCGCTTCTGTGTGGGCAGTGTGGAGGCAAACTGCGATTGGTCGAGAGATTTTTTTTTATTCCTCTGACATTTGAAGAAAGGCCTACTGATATGTGTAATGAAATGGAACTAATGAAATGTCAGCGTGCATAACAGGAGCATCAGGTGATTTATTAGGTATTCGCCGTCTGCCGTGATAAGTTCATCTTTCATTAAAATAGGGACCCGTTAACTCATGTCTGATTTCCTCAGTTGACATACAGAAGTATTACAGTACACAATAAAAATAATCATCTTTAACAGGTCAGTTTAACCAAATACGAAAAAAGAAACATTTTTCTTACTTACCTACACTGTTATCTGGCCATGCAGATAGTTTCCACAGGGACTATTTCTTCAGTGGAAAGTAGTTCTAATGAAAACTGTTCACAGTAATGTCTGCACATTATCTTGAGTAACCTTTCTGTAAACCCACATTGTAATAGAATTTTTTTAAATGCCATTTTTTGGTGTGTGCAAAGCAAATTCAATTTCATTCATCTTGACTGTATTGGGGTGTTGGCAGAAATTTTAAAGATATGTCAAAACCTGAGCAAATAAAACCAAAACTATCTGCACGGCTAATAGGGTTACAAACTTTTTTAATGTAATATAAAAAATGTTTTGCAATTAGTGGAATTAATTAACATTTAGTGTATAAAATATCCATCTTGTTCCCAGAACCCAACGTGACATTTTAAAATGGCTCGTTTTGTCCAAACAAACACTCCAAAACTTAGATATTGAATTCACAGTGATACAAAACAGAGAAGAAGAAGCTAAAACCAGAGAATGTTTGGTGGTTTTGCTTCATAACTTAATGATTC
The DNA here is from genome assembly GCA_038419695.1 of Scomberomorus guttatus. Classification (NCBI taxonomy): domain Eukaryota; kingdom Metazoa; phylum Chordata; class Actinopteri; order Scombriformes; family Scombridae; genus Scomberomorus; species Scomberomorus guttatus. The sequence goes on from CM076457.1 coordinate 10,566,249, forward strand.
ATTGATTGTCAACTCATCATTTCAGCTCTAACTGGGGAGAAAGTTAGTTTTGTAGCGCTGCAACTAATGATTATTTTCATTATCAATCTGCAGATTATTTTAAAATGCCAGAAAATACAGAAAAATATTTTCACATTGTCCATGGTGGCATATTCAAGTTTCTTGTTTTGTCTGACCAACAGTCCAAAATCCAAAGACATTAAGTTCACTGTCATGTATGACAAAAAAAACTTAAAATCCTGAAATTTGAGAAGTTGGAACCAACAAATGTTTGGCATTTTTGCTTAAAAATGACTAAAACAGTTTATCGTTTTTTAAAAATGTTTGCTTTTTATTTGTTGCAGTTCTAGTTTTTTGTAATTTTGGGTAAACCAACCCTTTAAAGCATTGTTTGCTGCACTGCAACTACTCAGTTCTAACCAGCCAGTTCTTCAAATATTAAATTATGTAAATGCTTTCATAAATCAGGTCACAGTTGTTTCATGAGATCCCAGTAAGGACTTTAAGGCTGGAGATATACTGGCTTTTAACTACTCATTCGCATGCGCATGATGGCTGCCTCATGAATCCTGCGTCCATTTGGAGCGTTGGTTGTGCACATCCTCAGAAATTAACGTGACGCGTACGCAAGATGTAATACGCACATAAATAGTAGGGGTGGTGTAGGAGCAGTATAGGGATGGGACAGGGTCAGGGGTCAGTAGGCACGTCAGCAGCGACAAAACAATGGCGGAAAGTTTTGAAGACAAGTTAACAGACCAAGTCCGCAATTACCGGCAATTGTACGATGTGTCATTGCCACTGCAAAGTGACAAGCCAGCCTATTTCTACATTTATGATACGTTTACTGTTAAAAGTGTGATCATGTTAGTCTGCTTGAATTCTCTGAGTAACCCCATTTAACCTGCACATCTGAAGAGGTTGTTCTTTATAGCACTTGCTCTTGTCTTGATTTGAATAGTTTTTGTGCATGTAAACGCAGAAATTGAGGGTATCTCTGAGAGTGTCTCCAACCTTCAGTCTTTTGTTGCTGTGTTTCACTACTACAAAGGTACGAGACGGGAATGCCTGCATTCTTAATCAGTCACCTCAGCAATGCCTGAGCGAGAGTCGCTGCAGACATCATTCGTTTCATGTCAGAGCAGCTGCCTCGTGCTCCTCTCTCGCTCCTTTTCCTGCTAGATCTCAGCAGAAGAAATGGAGGCTTTGAAGCCTCTCCTGATCCTCCTCTCATATCTGCTTCTCACCTCTCCTTCATATCTTCCCCTTTCCTCTCCTTTGCTCTGCTGTGGTTCCCTGTTGCGAGAATGTGAAGGAATCTCATTGACCTAGTTAATATCTTGTGTCTGACTCCACCAATGGGAAGGAGAGCAGGCGTGAGGAGAGGAGTAGCGTAGGGACTAAGTCGAATTCTGCTGCAGTGACACACATCCATATAAAGCTTATCATTACACCACGGCTGTGCAGTTTGCTTGATGTGCAAAAATTCGCCATTTACATAATAGAGTGTACAAGGTGTTTACTTAAAAATATATACTGATATTTAGGTAGAGACCACATAACTTCAGTTGTGGTGATTTCCATGTTTTTGCTCAAATTAAAAGATTGAAATGTCTTAACACAACAGATTTCTTTGGTGGTAAAATTTGGTTTTGATGAAAATAATATTTCCGTTAGTCTCAAATTGAGTGAGATTCAAAATCGGCTAAACCTGAGCTATGTGGTCGCAGAGCGTTTTAGAAGCGACGATATTGTTACGCCGCGGGCAAACTATCACTGACACAAAACAAATGAGGAAATCATCAATTCTGCATGAAACCCCGGAGTGATGTGTTAGAACTCTGAAGCGCTGTCCTTTGAAGTTTAACACCCTTGAAAAATGAAATTCCTCCTCCGTGTGGATGGGTTTTCTGACGCATGTGAGCGTGTTTCACAAGTGTTTCATTTACACATGTATCAGAGCTGCCATTTTATAATGATAAGACATCCTGAAGTATACGCTGTACCAGCAATCAGTGTGTATTTGAATGTGTTAAGACACATCAAGGGACATTTTAAAGCGTTTCATGTTTTCAAGTCCAACACATTTGAAGTAATGCTAAACGCTATCTTCAGATATCTTGAGACATTATTTTATATTTAATTATGATTTAAAGCATCATAAGTATCAAAGCTGACAAAATTCTACATCCATTTGGCTGTTGTGGAAGCCTAATCTTTATATCTTATATTTTAATCTTCAAAATGGATAAAAATATGATAATATGCTAAATTACAGTAAATATATTATAAAATTTTTTGACTGGCAAGAGATTATGAGGTTAAATCATGAAAAAAGGAAGCAAACAACACCAGGGAGCTTCTTTCTGCATGTTCAGCCTCTCTGTTGGACCCAAAAAAATATTTATTTCTAGCACTGGTACCAGACTGGTGCAAGTTTAAAAATGCTGCCACCTTTTGAGATCTCCCTGTAATGATGCTTCTAGCTCAAAATATGAAAAAAAACAAAACAAATCCTTTCAACGCAAATATAATCCAGCATCTTTTCTTCGAGGTGATACTGAACCAATAGATGCATATTTAATCTGCTACAGAAGGATTAATCACATTGAAAAAGAAAAATGAAAAAACCTCAAGCCACATTTATTGTGCAAACCTCTTTAGACAGAACATGAGTTGTTGCAACAGACTGCAAGCGAAGATATAGTTGTGATGGGTGAAAAAGCAGATGGGAATTAAGTCGATGTCCAGAAAAACATCATCTCATCACCCCCCAGTATGCTGCTCACCTTAACCTAGAATTGAAAACATACAGTACATAGTACCTATCCGTGGTTGATTTCTTGGATGCTCCTTTCCCACACTGTAACAAATGGTATTAGCAGTTATATTTAGGATGGTTGGCACCAGCTTGGCAGGCTGTAACTCAGGCTGAGTCATTGTGTTTCTCACCTCTCCTCCAAACACAAGGAACAGACGGGCCATCAGGAAAATAGGACTTCAATAGTATGTTGAGGGCCAGAGCTTTGAGTGAAATATCAGCCTCCACAAAAGTGTTTTTTGGCCTCACTAAGGGTTGCAGAGAGTGATAGGATATCAGATTTGGTTATGCAGTTGAGTTATATGAAGTATGAAGAGAGATTTTATATATTTATATCAACAGATTTAATGACCCTGTGTAAATGCAAAAGGGGTAAATCATCACAAGCTCAGAGAGAATTATCACCTAAGTCTGTTGTCATCACCTCAATGCATCATTTTAGCTTCTTTTAGCTCATTTGGTTGTATGCTGCAGTTTTACAACAACAGGCAGCTGTTTTGAGTGAAAAATCTCTGATAAGCCTACAGTACTGTGACTGCCCAACACCAAACCTCACATAGACAAAGTGTCAACTCGTTGGTGAACGTAGTGGAAAAACCAGATCATTTTTCTCAAGGGGGTGGTGGAGATGAAAACAGAGCTAAAATGAGAATATTTGATTTCTGCTGTATGTGTAAATAAGATTTTTTTTGCTAGCTTGTTAGCTACAGAAACTGTATAAGGCAATTATATGTCAGGGTTGTGTGTCTGGTAGCTTTTTCTAGTATTCTTCTGCCCCCTAGTGGCCAAAAACAACAAGTACAGCTTTAATATTACGGTAAGAATTAATATTGTAAAAAACTATCAAAACTATGATGATGCAAACACCAGTTCTCACTTGTAACATCTCTAAATAATCCAAGCCCAGTCACATGTTACATGTCAGCCTGTGTACCCCAGTTTATAGATAAGACTACAGGGTGCGTGTGTGTGTGTGGAGTGTGTGTGAGGTCCACTGTAGTCTGGTGGACTAAGAGTTCATTTGATGTGGCAGGGGTCAGAGATCGTCTGAGTCACAGAGGGCTGTCGCATGTTGTGGCCAGCAGCAGCAGGGTGCTACAGGGTCGTGTCAACATGGATGTGAAGTACAAGAGATTTAGCAGCCTGCTTATATCACCATCTTTGTCAGGAAAAGATGGAAATTATACATCAGACATACAGACAGATACACCCCCCTAAAAATTAGCCACAGACTGCTGTCATATTTCCCAAATAAAGAACCGCAATCTGGCATTAAACGCTCCCACATATTTAACTCTTCTTAGTTTGATCAGACAGTTTCAGATTTAAATTTAGCCTATTTCAGATTGTATTTCGTTTTCAGCAAAGTTCTTGTATAGCTGCTTGTCTTCATACAACGTGTTACATTTGAGAAGTTTATTGAACCTGATAATGCAATTCTGATATACAATCTCTGTTTAGCACTGTTTTGGTCTCCATCAACTCCTAAATGCTCCACTACGTTCACCAGCTATTCGCTAATTTAGTCACTCTGTCTGCAGGGCAGGTAGTTTACAGCTTTATAAGAGCTTTTTTGGATGAAAACAGCTGGCTGCTGCAACTGGAAATGAGGTTGATGTGAGCAGTGAGACTGAACCAAAAAAGTAAAGTTGTGCACCATAAAACCAAGACAATGAGCTGAAAGACACAAAAATGCTCCGTAGAACTGAAGGACTTCAGCACTTTATACCCATCCCTACACACAATAGGAATATTGTTTATAATCAACACCAAGTATTTTTTGAAAACTTTTCACCAAGTATAACTCCCAGTACAGAGCTGTGCCTGGTCAAGCCTGCAGTATCTGTTTCAGTCCTCTATCATATTCAAAGTGCTCTATTTTGGGCTATATACTAGTCTTAGAAGCTGCATGGGCAAAATCCCCTGGGGTATTTTCTCCATAGAAGTAGATGTAGCAGTATGTATTTGAGCATATTGGAAGCCTATAGACTAGTTGGTGCTTTCGTTTGAAGTGAAGTGTGCTTGTTATAGATGAGAAGAAGACGGAGATCAGGGAGGCAGACAGAGGCTGGCGCTCCCCGATCTCTGGGGTTGTATGTTGCACGCCAACAGTCATGATTAAATGATGACTTTGGCAATAAAGACAGAGACCTGCCTACACAGCTTGTCACACTCCAAGAAAAGGACTTCATCAAAAGCTGTGACATCTGAATGAGTCTTATCCATCCACCTCTTCAGCTTGCTCTCAACGGCGCTCCCCTTAAAAAAAAATAATCCCCTCTTCTTGCCTCTTCTTCACTCTGTTATACTGTTATACAATTTAGAAAAATCTCCCGTCCTAGAACTTGTCATTTAAATGATTTTTCATGGGTCATAGGAATTATCAGTGTAGCTTTGGCCCTGGCTCTCTCTCGTTCTTTCTGAATTTTAAGTGGTTATGACACTGAGAGTAGAGCATCATCAAAATTTCAAAGATTAAACCCCCAAAATTAAAATGCTGCCGTGCTTAAATATTTATTTTTATGCAGATAGAGCCTAAAAAACAGCTTAAATTAATCAAACTTTGCTGTTTTCTGTTTTGCTGATTCTTCAACATTAAGTGCATTATCGGACAGTTTTCAGTTATTTAGAATTTTCTGCTCTTTCCAACAGGATTTGTGTTATCCCTATAATCCCTAATTGACTAATAATAAATGTCAGAAAATGCTGTAAAATAAATTTCAAATCATGATACAGAATGACTATAAGCTGATGTTTTCATGATCATTTTAACAGAAGTTGATAGAATGGTAGAGTGACTTTAAATGGCTCTTTAAATGCTATAATACATGATGTGATGAGTATTTAACCATATAAACTGAACCTCTGTGAAAACTGATCATGACTGTAAAACGGAAGTGGTGTCAAGTCTTTAGTTTGGCCTTTCCAAAGCTTCGTTAACCTTTTAAAGCAACAATTTAGCAAATGCCAATTGGGTGAAAGCTTTTATCCAAATTGAAGCGCAATCTTTACCTGCTGTGGATAAATGTCTGCGGAGGGGAAGAGCATTATTGCAGTATCTGGGTTTCCCCTTTTGTATGTGCCTTGGGTCCAAGATTACAGAAGATTACCGACTGTTTCAAGGTAAAAACTCCTGTGGATGCCTCAGTTTTCATAGGCGAATTTGCGTCTCTTTGCGTCTTTCCATTGATTTTGTTTCAATCGCAAGTCTAAAATTGGACGAGTTGGTCCACAAAGAATCAAACCCACAACCTGGCACTGATCCACAAATAATTGTATCAACAGTGGCTCCTGAAAATCCATCTCAGTTAAGGGAGAAAAAGCTTCAGTGTCAGAAACATTGTAAAATCTCACTTCACCTGGTAGCTGTGGCACCTATAGACACAAGCCCTACGATGTGGTCCACCATCTGGGCTAACAAGTCCAGGTAACGAGCCTCTAGATCACTGTGGGCCTCTGCTGCCACCTGAGCTCAGAGTTCGTTATCTTTTACAACATTCTGTCGCAGCTCCGGTGGTCTGTTGGGATTTGATAATAACACAGTATTTCAAGTCTTACTTTCCTCCTTTATTGGCTCCCCGCCTTCCATTTTCTAGCAACAAAGACAGCATGTGTGCCGAGGCGAGGGCCCCTCCCTCTTATTACCAACCAATTGTGAACCATTTGACACACACAAGGGGACAGCGAAATGCTGGGTGGCGGAAAGTGGTGCGGGGGTGAGGACGACCTCATTATCAACCAGCTGGACGGCCCTGTCGTCCGCTCATACCCCCCTTTTAACTCCCTACCCCCAAACTACACCCTCCTCCCATCCAAACCCCTGTTACAAATAACGCTCTGTTGTCTGGTTCCTATTTGTGAGCAGAAGAAGCATGGCTGGAGCCCAGATACAGGCTACCCTTGTAGAGTCCTAGATAGACTGAAGTTGATGATCACAGAATTATAAGGGACTCATAATTAATGGTCACCGGATGAAGACCCAAACACTTGAACTTGGCTCTTGCTAATTATAACTGGTAGACGATCTTAGAAGTGGCTCCAGTCCCTAGCTAGATGATAATCAAGGGTTTGAAGGATAATAAGCTGCTGATAAAGTCTAAAGCTCAGCAGCCATCTTGGGACTGTTTACAGAAACAATCAGATTTAGCTCAGACTAAATGGGCTTACTGTGTTTTTTACTGTTACACTGGAGTAAGATTTGATCTAGTGAATTCAGTTGTCTGATTTCTGTCATTCTACCAAAGTATTTTTCTATTTCTACTTTATCTATCAAGTTACAGGAAGCCATAACAACCCCTGTTTCTTATATGAGATGTCTGGAGGTCCAATGTTACTCTAGTCCTCTAAGGGTTGAATCCAAAATGGTTGTGTGTTGAATCCAAAATGCTTCCACATGCTTCTTCTCTTTTCTTGCTAACAAAGAGACCAATAAGACATGTGACAACTTCTCCTCACTGAGCTCATACTTGAGCTCCTTACTCGAACAGTTGATTTTATCCAATGAACTTTCCCCTCTGCTAAGCTTGTGTAACAGACTTTTGGACACGGTTTGAGCTACACACGTCAAAGTTATTAATATCAGCGTCACAAGTAAAGAGAGATGAGCAAAAAGAAGACCTGCCGTTCTGCTGTTAGCTCACTGGCTGCTAACAGCGTCAACAACAGCGCGTTGTTAAGGCCAGGGAGACTGTTTGTCAGTAGGATAAATTCATTGTTGGTTTTGGTCTCTTCATGGGCTTTGTTGATAACGAAAAAGAGATTGATTTGTGTGTCACTTGTGTACAAAAGCGTCTGCCAAACGAATGAATGTAAAGATAAAATAACACCAGCTTTATCCTTTAAGTCTCCCTTGAAAAATAAATTCTTAATCTCAGCTGGACCAACTGGTTCAAATCAGGTTACATAAAAAAAGAAGTGATCCCTATACTTTAAATGTCTGAGCCGGTGATATTTGTTGTGTCAGGAACAGCATGGGAAATGTGGTATCTCTTTTTTATTTGTGATTTGTCAGCATTATTTCGCCTGGGGGCTTCAGTCAAGTGTAGCTCTCCGATCTTATCTGTCTCCTCTGTACATCATGATGAGTGCAGGGCGACATTCGCCTCCCCTACCCTCTCCAAATGGCTCTCTCTCTCTATCGCTGCACATTACACACCACTGGCACACTGCCAGTCTGCCGTCCCAGAATACTCAGCAGACCTGCCAAGGAGTTTGCAGGCAGATGACATGGCAGCTCTTCCCTCCTCCTGGCCTGTCTGAGCCACAGTATCATTTATAGCTGTTAGCATTGCTCCACAAACGGGACAACTCTTATGACACACTGCATCTTTTTTTTTTTTTTTATAGCCTCCACTTAGAGTCACGGGTGTGACAGTCGTAGAGAGTGCAGGCTTTTTAGACTGGATATGCTTTAGATGACCTCCAGACAGAACATAGAGTGAAGGCTACAGATTTATTGCTCTCTTTTTGTCACCTGTGCCTCCCTTGGGAAGGGTTTTGCTGAGTCTGCGTGCTGGTGTTAGTCCTCTTCCTGCAGCTCATTCATACAGTTACACAAATGTCCACTGGGAGCTGCCCAGTACTCTCTCATGGCTTCAAGGGCTGGGTAATGGAATGTGTCGAGGGGGAATTGTTAATGTTTCTTGTTGTAGTGGGTTTTTGTGAGATTTTGACTGATAAAAATGGTCCACTTCTGTTGGCCTTTCAAAAGAATAGTTGGACATTTTGGGACACGGGTTTATTTGCTTTCTAGTTGAAAGTTAAACGAGTTAAAGTTTCCCCCTGCTTCCAGTCTTTATGCTAAGCTAAGCTAATCACCTCCCAACTCTACCGTCATACTTAAAGCACAGATATAAGAGTGGTATCCAGCGGGTAAGCCTCTTTTCCAAAATGTTGAACTATTCTGTAAATAAAAATCAAAGCAGAAGTCTTCAAATGTCTTGTTTTGTCTGATCAACAGTTCAAAATTCAAAGATATTCAGTTTACTGAGGATGGCACAGACCCTAGTCTCTTTTAAAAAAAGAAGGCCTTTTTTTTATTTTCTTTATGTTATGTGTTCTATGTTATTAATACTGTAGCACTTTGAGTTTCACTATGGATGAAAAGTTATTATTACTGCCATGTGTGACACATAAAAGCTTCAAATCATCACATTTGAGAAGCTGCACCCAGCAAATGTTTGTCATTTTTGCTTAAATATACATAAAAATACATAAATATATAAAGATACAACAAACACTTCATAACAAACACAATAGGAACTTCTGCAAATAGCGTCTTGTCTCAGGACTGGAAATATTTTCAAAAAGCACTTGTTCACTGATGTCGGTCTGTCCTGTCTGGCCTTCTCTTCACGTCCTTTTTATAACAGAAACATCAATCACCACTTCCCCCTTATGGCCTCTAGCAGTCGGGGACCTGTCTCCCTGTTAGACTCCGCCACCAGCTTGCTCACAGAGCCACCACAGGGGGGGGAGGAGGTTGCCAGTTTTGCGCTTGTCAACCCTCCACATGAGCGAGGGGGCAAAATCAGGCCCACAGCAGCTCAGTGTTTATCATGGCTGCATCAGGGCTGCCGGTTTGATCTTTAAAGCCACAGTGTTTGATGAAAAATCAAAGACATTTTACAGTCGAAGGATTTAATTTTGTAGGACAGTTAAAAAATGATTCACACGCAGGGATTCATGAGGCTGAATGTCGTTAAATTGCCTTAGTAGTGATCACAACTTGCTACCTGATTGGCTGAGACAGCAGCCTGTAGTCATGCATGAGATCTGATTGTCTAAGACAGAAAGACACGGATTACAGAAGAAGCCACAGAATACTTCTGGGTAAGATGCAGGCTATTATCTGATGTTGTCCAACACTGTGATCTATAAAGCTGTGACACATCTCTGTGTAAATTTTTATTTATTTTTATTTTTTTTTGTTTTTAATTCCACCTAACCGACAGCATCTGTTAGTCAAACGGTAAGAGCAGTGGTGTGGCATCTTTTTTTCTTGGATTTTGTGCAAATGAAGTTGGAGAGGAGTTTATTCACTCTGTTCCTTGTTTTATCAACCATATTTGCTATCATTGGTCAGTTCTTCTATTCTTTGTAAACACACTGCTCTTGCTGATGCCACAAGATAGATAGATAGATACTTTATTCATGCCAAAGGAAAATTAAGCATAAAAACAGACCACTTTAAGCTGCCAAAAAGATTTTTTGTGCTGAAATTACCTGAAGATACCAGGTACCGTTAAATGATATTAAAGAGGCCTTTGCTTCTTGTCTCCTTCTATTTCCAGGTCAGTTTTTTCAGTTTTCCCATCTTAAAGGGGACATATTGTAGAAAGGGAGATTTCCATTTCTTTCTTAATTATAAAACAGGTCTAGGTGCTATATAAATACTGTAAAAGCATCAAAATACTCTACGGAGAAATGCACACAGCCCGGATTCAGAAACTGTGCCTTTAAATGAGCTGGGCTTTGATGCCAATTTGACATTGTGGCCAAACCATGTAATTACAACGTCACATGATACTATCGGGCCCAAAAAAGACTTTTTCCCATAGACTTAGATTGTGAAAAAGATCACATCTTGAAAGTCTAGAAGAGCCGCACGATTGAATTGTTTCATCCCCATTCAAGTTAGTCAGAGGGTGAAACCGGATGTTAGCGGTTTCGGCTGGCGGAAGTCTCTACTGAGCATGCTCCATGGGTGCATTGGGGCCATAGAGTGTGTGCAGTATGTTTTCAGGAAGTGGCTTTTTTGACTTCATGCACCACTGAGCAACTTTCATAGGAATGAATGGGGCCCACCTCCAATGCTGTTTCCAGTTCTCTTTATACATCCATGGTTTGGACTTCTGTAAGGTTGTGATGTCACAACTATACACTCAGCACCGAGGGCGGGGCTCACACACACACACAGAGCGTAGCAGAAGAGAGACAGTCGTGGAGGAAACGCTGTGCAGTTGTTGGATGTCAGGAAGCAAATTTGTCATTGCACAGCCTTCTAAAGGTTGATAACATTATGCTCAGCAGTGGCCATCACAATTTACCAGTGAGTTTTACCCAGAGCCCTGTTTTTAACTAGCTACATTAGGCTACAATCTGTTAGCCTACCTGTGGTTGGCCTGGGCGTGTGTCACTCAGAAAACAGTCAATCAGAAGAGAGGGACATTGAGCAGACACAAAACAGCTGTGAGACAGAGGGGCTTCATCCATGGCTGGTACAACAGTAACTAGGTGCTTTTTGACCATAAAAACATACAAATGTTTGTAAATACACCACAAAAAATGCTTGTTTCTTATTTTTTTTAAAATCACTCTTTGGTGGAACAGCGAACTTCAAATTTCAGCATGTAATGAGGGGTTGCAAGTATATAATGCTTCAATTTAAGGTTGGGAACCACTGACCTAGATAATGATGAACAAAAAAATCAGAGGATATAAAAACCTGAGGATGATAATATTACTACAATTCCCCAAATTTTTAGAGGATATTGGTAGTGGCTCATAGAGACAGATGCTTGTCATACAGGTCCTTTCCTTATTGGTCCAGGAGCTATACTTTATAAGAGGGCCCTACATGCACTCCCTCTTATCTGTCTTTACCTGGTCTAATATTCTCTTATCTTGACAAAGATAACACAAAGTCTTTTCTGCCTCTCTCTTTGCTTTATTTAATCTCCTTTTTCTGCCTCTTATCATTCAGGAGTCCCAAAAATATCACTAAAGCACTGTGGCACAGAACTTTGCCTTCTTCATCACTGGGCACTGATGCTGATATACTGTCTGAATTTGCAGCTTTTTCTTTTGCTTTATGCACCGGAAGACACTCTGGGCTGAGCTTCAGTGTAAGTAAAACGCTAAAATGGCAGAATAAAAATGAATTTGGCCAGCCTGCGTGTCATGAAGGGACCTTGAGGTGGAGCTAATTGTAATTATACATTTCGGAGAAGCTAAACCTGCTAAAGGGAGCGCTCACTGAAGTGTAGCCTCTCTCTCTCTCTCTCTCTCTCCCTCCTCTCTTACCGTGGGATCTGCTGATTCAGCACTACACACTCGAGGCGTTCGAGAACCAGTTTGCCAGCAAGTTAATATATCATGCATGTAACACACACACTCTCACACACGTACACAAATGAATGGCCGATCACAAGGCTGATCTTGTGGCACTGTGTTAAACACGATTCACTGTGGTAAACGGCACGTTGCAGCCACTGTAACACAATTATTTGTGCTTGCTAAATTGTTAAGCCCTTATCCTCTGATTGAGAGAAGATTGCTAATTATTATTAGTAGCTAATTACCGTATCAAGTTCTTTTATTTCAAGTCAGCGTGAAACAACAACACTGCTCCGTTCTGTTCAAGGGATTAGTAGAAAAACTCCTGGAGGATTTCATCTTGCCTTACACCCTTCTTACTAAATCTAAAAGTTGTCTCAACTTTCCTCATTTGGTTTGTGCCAGTTGGCATCATGGCATCAAGTTTTCTGCGTGCAGCCTGGCAGGCTGTTTGGTTGTTCTGGGAGATTTGTAAAGTGTGAGTGAAAGCAGAGTGACACGCCCCATAAAAGCTCTATTGTGCTGCTCTTTAATGCATGTCGAGTCTCAGACTGAGGTCAGGGCCGGCTTAGTGAGGAGGAACAGTATGGGAGTGATCCTCTGCTGCTCACACGCGACCCCCTGCAGGAACACACAGACATTCATTTATACACACGCACAAACACACACATACATACACACACAGAGAGGCAGGCACATTGTGCTCATGTTGCCACACAGGACCTGTGCATGTAAGCGTAGGTCGCTATCACTGTGGTGATTCCTGAGAAAATTACTGTTTTCTCAATCTATAGGATGCTGTAGGACTCTCTAGTGGGCAACTAAGAATAGCAGCACCGTTGACACCTCATATAACACACCTGTTAATTCACCGCCTTTATTGCCACAGGTTTATTGCAAGGTCTGTGGAGCAGTAACAAGCTGTGTAGTATATTAGAATGCAAAGGAGCTTCGAAGGTATTTTTTCAGCTTTTATATGTTCATCATCAGTTACTGCATGTTCATTCTCATTTTTATGTTATCAGGATATCTTAAAAATGTATAAATGGATTAGTTTGAAATATGGTTGACAGATAATCAGCTAATTAAATTTTTGCGATGATTCGGATCAGGGATTTCCTTTGTTAGACGATAATCAAATTTGAGCCATAATTATTATGCTGGATTCATTGACTGGAAGAAAGAACTGACATCTAGGACTTCTAAACCAGCTGCTAAGTATCATTTCATTCAAAAATGTTTTTTTTTTAAATTTTAAATTTCAGCAAACTGATGGCATTTAGAAATTTAAAAATAGCAAGTGGACAGAGTTAGTATCACAATATACCAACTGAATGACAGAGCTATGTTTCACTGTTCCCACTGGACTCCAGAATTCTTGAAAGTTTAGTTAATAAGGAATGACATATTGGAGGTTTTCTGAAAAATAAATGGCCTTGAAAAAATTACTTTTAAAAAAGACTGAATAGAAGCCAAATTCACCCGCATGCCTCCAATTTCTGGTCCTGTCTCGTCCTAAAATAACACTTCACATCCTGCAAGAAACCGTGTGATGGAGTTTTGTACTCATGGCAGCAGTTTCCCATAAATTCTTTGCTTAAAGCTGCATTATGGGGCAGCGGAACAACCTGTTAAAACAACACAGACATACTATATTATCACTTTAACAAGTTGTTGTGGCGAACATGCCAGCAAACAACAGCTAATTTACACATTCAACAGACACTGAGCAACATTAGATGTATGTTTTGACCTGTGACATGATTTAAGTCAAAGCATGCCTGTCAATTTTGTAATGTCTTTAGATTCGATACTCGGGCAGGAGACTCATGTGTCTAACAATAAGGATTTCACATTCACCACAGAGTCGAGAGCAATCTCTGGACAGCTATTGATGTCAAAATGCGGGGGCAATAGAGAGACCAGAGTCTGTTTACAAGATGCTCACATCTGCTGGGGAACGCCTGACATTGGAGTGACCTCAGAGAGTGCTGCATCCATCCTGTTTCGCTGCCAAACATATGCACACACCGGCAGTAATATATAAACCTTTCTGCCTCTTATGCACATGCAGCAGAAGAAAGAAAAAAAAACACAAAACATGCACCCACACTTTCACTGATGTGGGAGACTGCAGACTGCAGATACACACGTGTGTACACGCAAACATACATGTGCACATGGCATGAGCAGTGCACTCTACTGGATTACGTTAATTCAGTTAGCTTTGATTGGTTTTTCAAATATCACTGCCACAGCTATTCGCAGTAGCCTCACTGTAGCCAGCTTGCATTTTCTGCTCCGTTTTCAATGGCAAATTGAATTCCAATGGGTTGCATGGTCCATATTTGGCTGATGGAGCATATCCAGATGCAGTATATATAGACTGTATAGGCCTACTGCAGGTGCTGCAAGCCAGAGATTGATAGTATGTGTAAAAATAACACAGCGCCGTAAATCATGGCGTGGCAGGAGCTTTAAAAGAAAACCCTCCTGCATCAGAATGTGTCCTTGGATGGAAATAAATTAAATCTAATTATTAAAAGAGGGAGTTTGACACATATGCATTCAGTGAAGTATGTGTGCTGTATTAATTAATTTATTGAAACGGATTACAGTCCAGATTGAACGCTCATTCATCCTGATCTCACTAATATAATCTGCCTCTGAACATTTTATAGCGACTTATCTCTCTGAGCTCTCCCGCCGGGTGAGCGATATTTATTGTGTTGTGTTAGAGTCTTAGGCTCCTCTGACAGGGGTGGGGGGGGGGGGGGGGTGTTTGCGCTGAATGAAGCACACCCACACTTCCTTATAAGAATTATTAAAAAATACAGTATATAAGGTGCTCCACTGCAAATATTTTAGTTGCCAAGTACTCTGTGACAAATAAATAACTGAACAATATATACAGCTCCATTGCTACACTTTAAGTGACATGCTCCACAGCCTTCTTGTTGCAAAGTTTGCACCCTTTGGTCGAACATCTTATTTTACGGGGATTTCTGAAAAAAATATTCCAATGCCCTATCATATGGGAGGGCCTCAGGACGAGGTGCATTTATGGAGATCCTCAAGCAGGCAGCCAGGTGTTCTCCTTGAAGCTGGTTTCGGAGGTCTGTTTTCACTTGAGGATAAAGCAAAAAAAAATACCATAAACTGCACTAATATAAAGAAAAAATGTGTAAATATGGTGCTTTTTCAAAGTGATGCTCTTACCTTGTTCAACATTGAGAAATCCCCTTCACAGTTCACACTGGAAACAGGGAGTGTGCAATGCCCGCAAAGAGGCTCAGGCAGGGGTAGAGGTTGGCCCACTCATCAAACTCACTTGCCAGCAGACTCATGATCTCCTCCTGGTTCTTGTTCTTGAAACAACATTTGGTTTACCATGGCATTAGTGTGTTGTATGTGTGTGTTGTGAACCATAGTTATTGTGTAGTCACAATCAGCTTAATTCACCCACCTTGAATGCCCCAGTAAGGACATGATTCTTGAATGAGGACCACTCCTGCAGGACCTCATTTTCATGTTGAGGGCAAAATTTCCTGGCAAGAGTCTGCAGATGAGAGATGTTGATTGCATCATCTTGTGGAGCAGAACCTAAATTTAAAAAAGAATAGCTGCTGTTTAGTATTGGTCAGACATGCAAACAACCCTTATTTAAAATGTATCAAATCAAACAGACTTTAATAAATCTCTCTTTGGAGGCAGAGGTGAAACCTGCAGCACAATGCAGAAATCATAGGGCCCTATATTTAGTATTCACAGTTCATTACCCAGTATTCATAGGATTCTGACATCAAACAAAATAAATGTTCCCCATACCGGAAATGCAAATCAAGTTCCCTGAATATAGACACATCTGTGCTCTCATCAACTTCCAGACTAATTGCCTGTGATGATTTGATCTTGATGAGATTAAGCTCCTCAAACTCTTCTGCTAAGATCTCAAGTCGTCAATAATACGATAAGATCTATAATTATTCCTCTGGTCAATCTTGACTAATGACTGATTAATGTAAAGATTGAATTTAATCTTAAATAATGGCCAGGTGACCTTTACCTTTAATTTCCTGAAGTAGTCGCAAGGCTGGTGGGCCAGTTCATTTTTTTATGAGCCAGTAAAGACACTTGAACCCACCAATGATTACCTCATGCTCCAAAACAACAGCTCAAAGGAGTCCCATCACTGAGATGCCTGTAAAAGAAAAAATTATTAGAAAATTACTTGAATATACTCAAGTTATATTATTATATACCTGCTGTTGAAACCTACCAGATGCAAAAGATAACTGGCATCTGATGCTGTCCTGGTGGTGCTCTGTAGTGATGTGCCGTTCCAAGTAATCTTTAAATATTAAATTTAACATGCCATATGTGGTACAGCCAAGTCTTAAATTGGGACATATTCAGCCACTCTGGATCAAATCCAGTTTCTCTTTGCTTGTCCCATCTACAAGGCACAGAAGAATAGTAATGAGGCCCCTTTTCCTGAGAAATCTGGGGGACACTACCAAAACCATGGCATTTTCACACCATGTCTCTGTGTTTACCCTCGCTAGCTCACTGCAGACGATAAAGCCATTCTTGGAATATGAAACTTTTTCCATAACTGGTGGGCAAGCATGCAAGAATGTCCCTGTTAGACAGCAAATGTTCTAAACATATTCTTTATATATCTTTACAACCATTCACTGAAAGAACCAAGCAGGTCTGCCTTATTGCACGATCCAAATCTTTGTCAAAACTTGCCATTTTCAGCGTGTAAGTTGCTAGCTAAGAGGTTGTTGTTGTTGTTGTTGTTTCACGTAGCGACAGGGATTAATGCGCTGCACGCAGCTTTACAGTAAAGTAAGATTTTACCCATTTTAAATAGTAAAAAAAAAAAGAAAATCAATATGCAGTGGTCATTGTTCATATTGTGGGGAGCTGCCACAAACAAATCAATGTATGGGAAACACTGGGTTTATTTGCATCCAGCGGCCGTCGCAGCTCCATTTGTGTTCGACCCAATCCCCCCACCTTCCCTCCATCCTGCCCCCTTTCGCTGGTCACACCATACTTCCTGTTAAATCCCATTACCAGAGCCAGATGCCACTCTCTGCACTGTTACGGTCTTTGAGCAAAATCATAAATAGGCCAAGCTGTTGAGTACAGATGCTGCCAAAAATACACTCACTGTGTTCCCATTCTTGCTCATCCTCCACCCACATTTTTTCCCTCCCCAGATTGGGAATGTTTGGTGATGTCACTGTGTGATGTCATCCAGCACTTCGTTCCAAAAACGGCTTCAGCCTCTTACGCAAACAGGCGTTTCAGAGTACACAAAATTCTGCTTTTCCAACATGATGTAGTGAGATTGCAGCAGCAGGGCTTCACTGTGTGCAGATGTTAGCTATTGCACAATGTGCTTTTACTCATCTGTTGAATATACTGTGTTCTCCTGAGACCTGCTGACACTAATGGATGCCACAATCAGTAACACACCTACAGACACACATACATACCATAGTGGTAACTTATCACACTTCACTAATTGTAGTGGAGAGCAGAGTAATGGTGGAAGTAGTTGTCAAACATAAACACACTGTCACACACACACCATGCACACTGATAATGTCATCATCTGACTGCTTTACTTCCACACACTCACATCACACACACATTTGTGTAGCTGGATTTGTGAGGACCTTTAGTCTTTAACCCCAAATTCTAACACGAACCTTCATTCCGACCTTGTAATCATCGCTATGAAGGATAACACAGTTGCCATTGAGATAACTTTCCATAGATGTCTTTGACTATAATAGACCATTGTGCAGCATTTTGGCGTGCAATAAGCTTTCAAATTCACTGCTCAGTTTCTTCCTGCATCGTATTTCGTGTCTCGTCTGTAGCAACGCAGCCACCCTGCATTGTTTTAACGCAGAACTGTTTTCGCTCTTGAAGCCTCAGGCTGTGCACGAAAGCACTGCTTAAAAAATGCAGCCACATTATTAATTTCTTTGAGGCCGCTGCTTTGGTCTGGGAATGGTTGCGATGCAGAGGGCAGGTTGTTTGTGTATGTAAGACACCACTTTAACCTTGAACAAATCTTTTATCTTATTTTAAACCTAAACTTTAATCCATGGCCAAAATTAGGCCTTTATGGATGTTTTCTGTGGCTAAAACGACCTCACTTTGACAGTCTTAAACCTCCAGAAGGACAAAACTACACACCAGTGAGCACATGTACACAAACTCAAGTCAATTTTTCAAGTCAGTTTTATTTGTATAGCCCAATATCCCATATCACAAATTTGCCTCAGGGGGCTTTACAGTCTGTACAGCAGTACAACATCTCCTGTCCTTAGACCCTCGATTAGAATAAGAAAAACTCCCTAAAAAACCCTTAACAAGGGAAAAAAAGGTAAGAAACCTCAGGAAGAGCAACAGAGGAGGAATCCCTCTCCCAGGACGCACTGTTGTGCAATAGATTAACAAATTACACAATAGAATTACACTCTCACACCATTAGCCGCCCCTCACATTTCAGATGCCCTTCACGGATGATGTGAGGCCAGAAGAAGTAAGGACATAGAAGTGAAAGGATGGAGGAGAGAAGAAAAAGAGGAGGCAGGGAGAAAGACCAATAGAAAGGGAAGAGGGGGGTCCAGGAGGGAGGTACAGGAGAAGGCCAAAAAAACCCAAAAAAACAGACAGTCAGTCAGTCAGTCAGTCAGTCAGTCAGTCAGTCAGTCAGGGCCCATAGCGCCTGGTTAATTCAGTCCTAGCAGGGTAACGGCTGTGTAACTACAATCTGCTAATCCTGCAGGCTGGCAGAGGCCCAGGGGAGTAAAACCAGCCGCACCAGTACTGCAGCCGGCTCGCACACCAGCTGTAGCTGCCTGCCAGCCTGCATGACTGCATGACTGACTGCCACTAACCCATCCTAACAGGCTTGTGAAGAGCAGTGCATTCAGATGAAGATGAAGAGGGACCTCTGTGTGTGTGTGTGTGTGTGTGTGTGTGCGCGCGCATGCCTGTGTGTTTTTTTTTTTTCATGTTCATGAATGCAATTGTGTGTGTTGCAGATTTAGAGGCAGAGCTACTGAGGTAAATTACAACATGTAGAGAACAAGTATTTGGTTTTCATTATCATTTATCTGTTGATTTAAAAAAAAAAAAAAAAAATTTTTTTTTGATCAATCAATTGCTTGGTCTGTAAAATGTCATAAAATATTTTCCCAGAGCCCAAAGTGTTACGTTTAAATGTCTTATGTCCGATCAACTGTCCAAAAATCAAAAATAGTGACTTTTTATTATAATGATAATTTCTGACCTTGCTTTGTGAAATGCTAATCTTATTGATCTTGTATAGAGTAATGAGGACTGCGGGTGTGTGAGTGAGTTACTAAAACTTCTCTCTGGTGTGCATTTACCTCCTTTCAGCAAATAATAATAATAACTTGCCATATTTGAATTTAAGTTGTACAGCTGGTCAGGAGGCTTATGCTGCCTTCAAATGGAGTTCATATTTTCAACATGGGAAGTTGACGATGTATCGTTTTCAAATGGTTAAATCGTCTTGCTGTTTTCAGTTTTTTTTAAAAAGGTTAATGATTTTGTGCTTTCTGGTTGTCAGGGTCATGCTAGGATTAAGAGATAGAGGTAGACAAGAAAAATGATAAAAGAAAATAAAATAAGTTAAATTTCACAAGCTCTGACATTTTTAAGAATATCAGCCATGTTATAAGTCGTGAACTTTCAGAACATTTTGAGTAACAAAGTCTCTCCTCACTTAAAAACAGTATTAAAACAAATTGACGGCTTTCTGTTAAAAAGTACAAAAACTGTAAATTGTCTCACCCTATGAAATGTTTTCTTTCTTTTTTGTCTGCCAGTAGAACTTATTTATAAAAAACACCAAATGAATATATATGCAGTCTTTTGATAAATGCCAACCAGCATTTAAAGGTCAGTTTACACAACTGTATTTGCTGGTGAACTGCACAGACAAACTATTTGATTAGTCAGAAAAAAAAATATTATGATCAATGTTCTTCGGATCATACTGTCTCTGAGCCTCAAATTGACTTGTGTATACAGTAAATAGGGATCCCTGGTAGCGGCAGTCTGGGGTTCTGAGGAGCTTTGCACAAGATGCTGTTTAATCCGCTGTCTCCCCAGAGAGATTAGCTCTGTCACCAGGGCAGGGAATTAAACCACGACTGGTGTTGGAGATACTGACACAGACACAAAGCTGAGGATGGCCCGAGAGGGGGAGGGAGCCGAGACGGGGGAGGGATTCACGCTTCTGATATAGCCGATAGAGTGAACCTTGAATTACAGTCTGTCATCACCAAATAAAAACAATAATAGCCTTGGAGAGGATTCCTACAGCTGAAGTGGGTTATATGAAGCCCTCTGGATGGAGGGAAAGACGAGCAGAAGTGCAGTTTGCCGTGAGGTAAACAATGACAGCGTGTCATCACTCTCAGGGCGTTTTCATACATATAGTTTGTTTGCTCTGGTCCCAATCAGCTGATGAGTTGGTGAACTTGGTGCATTTTCTACTAACTGTCTATCAAACTATCTATAGCTGTGAAAACGCCCTAACAGGACAGGACGCCTAAAAAAAAAGTCAGTTACACAAGTAAAATTTGGGGATAAACAAATCTGTTATTTTCTTGAAGGGAAAACCAGATCAAACAACATGTCAAACACATTATGTAACTGTTGCTTGACAATGGCTGCTAAAAAAAACAAAAAAAAAACACATCTACTATCAGACTTTGTGCATTCAGCTCAAAGCAGATTGCTCACAGTGCATCAGAGCAGAGTTTGCATCAGACACAGAAACTTCAAACGAGAATTTGAAGGCAAAAGCAGGGCCGATGAAAAAAACTTCTGTGTGTGAGAACTGTCTTAAGAAACATGTAGACAGATATTAGAAAATATTGATCATGGAACACAGCTGAGCAGAGAACTATAGGGAAGGTCTTTTTTCGCAGAAAAAGAAAGCTACGGAAACTAGGCACAATGTTCAGTTCACAAAATGGTAGGCAAAAAATATTTCTCCCTGTTACTTCACATTTATTCCTGCATCTTTTTCTGTAACTTCCGCTGCCTACGTTATGGTTACAGTCATGTTTTGGTGCCGTTTCTAAGTGGGCGCTGCCTTCCTGTCGCAGAGCCAGTGACTGAGTCAAGGTCCGTTCCTGCTCCGGGCAAAACAGGTTCACCCTCACACTTTCCATCTGTCTGGCCATAAATGATTCATGCTGTCCCACTGGTCTATTTTGGCTGGCAACAGAGGTCGTACAGTGAAGAGTTTGCTTTTCACCCAAAAAAAAAATGAGAGCGTAGGTGAAAACACATTACTGTATACTCTTAAAGCAGCTGAGGCAGTCGTGGATAATATTCTGTTCAGTGATTTAGGTCGTCACCGTCAAATTCTGTTTCATTAAATTAAATTCAAAAAACTATTCATTCATACCCTTTAAAAACACTAATGGTAAAAAAAATATATCTATTTTACTGTGACTGTTCACAGGTTGAATGACTCCTGGAATAAAACCAAACTTCACTGTCACATGCAACCTAAAACACATTCCTGATGGCATCAGCTGAAAGTAGTCATACAGGACATGTGGGTTCACTGCTTATCTTACATGCCTTTGTAAGGACTCGTTCAGTATTAACCTGTACAGGAGATTTTTGATGATAATTTTAGGGCTGAGCTTAACAACACCTTTTGATAAACAGGCGTGAACCAGCAAATAAATGGAAAAAGTTAAAAAACATTCAATAAAAGGGATTAAAAATGTTATCAGTATTCTCACTAATCCATAGGTGGATTTTGTGCCAAAACAATTATCCAAATAATCAATTTACTAACAATAATTTTGATAATCAGTTGTAATTTAAGTAATTTAGCAAACAAAAAATGCCAAACATATGCTGGTTCTGGATTCTCAAATATGATTATTTGCTGCTTTTCTCTGTTTTCCATCACTGTAAATTAAATAGAGACAAAACAAGCAATTAGACTGAGGATCTTGGACATTGTTGCAAACATTTTTCACTTTTTTTTTTTTTTTTTTTAATTTTGTAGACTAGACAATGAATCAACAGATTAATTGATAATGAAAATAATTGTTAGTTGTAACCATAGAAAGACTATCACGTGATTGGTGGCTGTCTTGGTGACTTATGAAGGAGAACATTAAAGTTTAACTGTGACATTCAGATTGGAAATATCAATATCAAGTTATGTTTCCTAGAAAGGATCTTGGCTATGGCTTAACTGACCATCAGAATCTTTAAATAACTCTGCCAGGCAGCAAGCTGTTCCTGGAAAAAAGGTTCACAGTTGAGAACTCTGCACTCTGCATTTATAGACGAGGATTTCTTCCTCTGCCTCTATCCTTCTCTTTCTCTCAGTACTTGTCTATGTCATCCCTGTCGTATGGAGCTGAGGCAAGAAAGTGTACCGAACTTGATAAAAATGAATGATTTTATTTGTCAGTAAGACTAAGCTGGTGCGCAGAAAGCCCTTTTTTATCCAGGCTTTGCGTGCGATGCCTAGTATTAGCTACAGGACAGATTTCTCCACTGGACAGGCAGATGCTTCCCCGCAGAGCGTTGTGGAAGCACCATGTGTCACTGAATCTGAGCCTGGATAAGACGTCTGTCACACTGAGCTCTGAATGGGATCTAATGCACCCTGGTGCATCATACAGCAAAAGTCACATCTGATCTGTACTCTGAAGTTTTCTGAGCTGAATAGAGAAGAGAATTGTCTGCAGTGATGATTTACATTACAACATGTGAATCGTTGTTCATTCTGCTGCTCCACTCACTCGTTTTAAGATTGACATGGTAACTAGATGTTAGCTTTTGATACAGGCTATTACCGTTACTATGTGCATGAATCAGACTGTAATTATGTCATGTGATCTGCAATCTGCATTAGAGTAAATGCGTCCTTATTAGACTTAGCTTTGATCTGATGATGGAAATGTTACGTAAGATTTCCACATAGATTAATGTTCTTCTGGCCTTTTGCAGAGTCTGCTTCACATTAGGGGAGTCAGCACACATGTTAGCCAGCACTTTTGTCCCACTGCATTGGTACTGCAGTGTCATCATTATTGTGATTGTCAATTATTGCGCATGTCTGTGTAAGCACTGGTATCATGATATATGGAAATATCAATAGCATCTTAAAAAACTGCAGAGATCCTCACTATTGAATTCACAAAGCCCCTTTTATTGCTTTCATCTGAGTGTTGTAATGTTGGACTTTGTAATTTTCCCTCTCACTCATACAGCAACAGCAATTAACGTTGGAAGAATATTTCAAGATTGAAGAAGCGCTTGTTCATGATCAAATGTTTCACATCCTTCTTTGGTCTTTTACAGACTGTACTGAGGAGACGAGGAAGCAGGGAAACATTTAAAGACAAGAAATCAACAAGTCAGGTAAGAAAAAAAAAATTTCTGTCCTTTTTCAGAATTCGATATCATAAAATATAAATATCTTGTTGGCCTGAAGGGAAAGACATAAATCTTGTGATATTTTATATTTATCTTATTGTCAACAAATCCCATGAAAAGACCAAAAGCAACAATGAGTTGCTCCTACGAAGAAGTATTTTCTGTGCTGTCAAAACCTTTAAAGTTTTAAACTGCGACCCTCTCACCCTACTAGGAGGACAGTGCAGACCTCAGGTGCCAGCTCCAGTTTGCTAAGGAGGAGTCCGGCCTGATGAGGAAAAAGATGGCGAAGCTGGGCCGGGAGAAGGATGAACTGGAGCAGGAGCTGCAAAAGTACAAGTCAGTTTACGGAGACGTGGACAGTCCCCTTCCCCTGGCTGAGTGCTCTGGCGGGGGCCCTCATACCACTCGAGAGGCTGAGCTACGATTACGCCTCAAGCTGGTGGAGGAGGAGGCGAACATCCTGGGAAGAAAGATTGTGGAGCTGGAGGTGGAGAACCGCAGCCTGCGGGCAGAAAATGATGACATCCGCTGTCAGTATGAAAGAGACTGTTTTGGGCGGGAACCCTTCTCCAGCATGCCGTCGTCGCCGTATGGTGGTGATGCTCTGGAGTCAGCCAGTGAGCTACGCCGCCACCTCCAATTTGTGGAGGAGGAGGCTGAGCTGTTGCGGCGCTCCATCTCAGAGATTGAGGACCACAACAGGCAGCTCACCTCTGAGCTCAACCGCTTCAAGTTTGGCCCCAGCAGTAGCCCCCTCGGCGAGGAGGGTAGTGAAGGAGTATTGTTTAAACCCGGTAACGGGGGGAACGGTAACGGCTCCACCAGCGGGATGATGATGGAGGAGCTTAAATCAGCCAGGATGCAGATCAACGAGCTGAGCGGAAAGGTGATGAAGCTGCAGTATGAGAATCGCGTCCTCATGTCCAACGTCCAGCGCTGTGACCTGGCCGCACACCTCGGCTTGCGCACCGGCAGCCCTCGAGACAGCGATGCAGAGAGTGACGCAGGCCGGCGGGAAGCCGCTGAAGAAGAGGAGGCAGGGCGACTTCTTCTCCTCCACCCCAAGAGAGAGGGCCCTATTGGGGGCGAGAGTGACTCAGAAGACCTGTTTGAGAAAACGACAACCACCTCAGGGTTCGGAAGCATCAAACCTTCAGACGGCAGCGAGCTCAGTGCCACTGAACTAGCCAACCGCAGGAGGGAAGAGCGGGAGTCATTCACCAATGTGAAACGAGAGGCAGAAAGGCTCGGGAAGACGGTGGACCGCCTGATCACAGACACTGACAGTCTGATCTTTGAGGGCAGGCTGCTGGTGACGACAGGAGAGAGCCTGGAGGGAGGGGCGGCGTCTGGATCCAAACCAGACACCCAAGTCCTGGACACCATCAACACACGCATGAAGGCTTTCCGCACTGAGCTACACATCTTCATGGAGAAGCTGGACCACGTAGGGGAGGGGCTGAGAGAAAGGACAGATGATTTGTCACCCATGCCAAACCTCACAGAGTCCAGCAGCTTCCTGTCCACAGTCACCTCCATGTCCCGCGACTCTCCCATTGGCACCTTTGGAAGAGACCTGGTGACGGACTTCCAGGTATGTTCAATGGATAGACTCCCTGTGACCTTTTCTACTGTTTTTAATGTGACATCTTTTGGTACATTTAGCTGTTCTCTTTCTTTTCCAAAAAGAAAAATATCAATAAGGGAGAAGGCTTGTCAGCTTAAAAAGTCAGTACATAAGATCTTCCTCATTAGCATTATACACAACGTTTAAATTGCATAAGAAGATTGATTAGCATTCAACCTTAAAGCATCCCACTTGGTTGTCCAGATGATATCATGTTGAAGGAGAGAGCAGCTGAAGACAAGAAAATATTATACCAGTTTATACCAGGCTTTCAAACTGCAGCTAAAATTTTGTTTGTCTGCAAAATCAGGCAGGCCAGAGTCCAGGTATATTTAGTAGAAATTAGGAAACCCAATGGTATATTTGTAAATGTTAGAATTAGTTTAGGTTTGATTTGAATGGCTCCAAAGTGTGCAGTCATTAGCAAACCATTTAAGGCCAACATTAACTAAATGAGATCCTAAGTCAGCTTTAATTGAAGAAAAAAAAAATCAGCTTTAATTGAAGACAGTGGCAACGCAGTACATCTTCAGCAGAACACACACGTCTCATTAAGTTGCAGCAAACATGGTTTAAAGGATAGGTTTGGAATTTTTCAAATCTATCTTACTATCTCTTACAATACAGTATTGTGAGAGAGCTAAGGGTCACTCTAATCAATCCTCCTCTCCATATTGGCTGTTGCGCGATTTTGCTGTAAGAAATTGGGCAAAAATGTATTTTACAGATCCCTTCCACACATGTTTAAGACATATAAAATACTCTGCTTTGAATTATTCAAAGCAGAGTATTTGTGTCTGATATGGTTTTTCCACAAAAAGTTCAGTTACCTCATTAGAATTTTTTTTTAAATAACCTCTACTCCTTTTCCCTCATTGAAGAATCCAGAATCTTTGAATATGTAAATATTTTTTGTTTAGAAAGTTTAACTGCTGGACACAAGATGTCTCCTACATCACTGAAAACTGAAAACACTTGTGTAAGTTTCATACTGGACCATACTGGTTTCCAAACAAGTTGTGATAAACTTACATGTAGAGTTTCCACCACGCTCAGAAAAATTGGTGCATTGCCTATATTATGTTGACTAATGATGACAGAGGCGAGTCACTTTATTTACAGAAGACAAAAAGACAAAACATTTTTGTCTCGCCATCTGGTCTTCATCAGATGAAAACCTTTTGTCTTCTGTTAAAAAAAAAAAAAAGTTACTCCTTGTCATCAAGTGCATTCCTCCTCTGACATCACCAAACAAGTTGTCATGTCGCAAAATCATCTCGTACATTCACGCCTTAAACTCAGATTTGAGCATAACCCACATACTTAGCTCAAACATCCAAGTACCAAATAGCGAAACACATTTTTGAATGGAGGGGGACTTTAAAAATATATTTTTGCACAGTGAACTGTGGGTTTTGTACCCCATTTCTTACAGTGGAGTCAGGCTACAGCATGTGAGGCGTTTGACTGAGGTGGTACACCTGTCAAATGGTAACGCAGCAGTTCTACAGCAAAGTCAGGGAGGACAGAAACCTCCTGTGCAGCAAAAGAACAAAAGGCTTGTGAAAGTGGAGCCTCACAATCTTCCTGACTTTTTGGGTGTTAAAGCAGGAGGTGTCTGAAAAGTTACCACGGAGATAAGTGGCTTATGACGGAAAAAAGTTCATAGTGATGTCTCTTTTTGATCCTTTGATGTCAGCTCATCATTCATTATGAAGCAGAATTCAAGAGTGTTGCATTGGTCACCCACTAAATAGGGAAAGTGAGCTGGGATCAGTCATGAGACAGATTAGATAGACTTGAAAAGAATTCAAACCTATCCTTTAAAGCCTCAAGAGGAAACAGATGTTGAGAGACTCTAGAGACGCCCCCCCAGACCTCCAGTGTGAGCACAGGGTGACACAGCAGGCCCTGCCGCTCCACCATGAGCCACCCAGCTCGACCACACTGGCACCACCGCCACCGCCACCACCCCCCTTCCCCTGACCCACCGCCACCACCATCGCTTCCTGCCGCTGCCGCTGCCGCCACATTCACATCTGCATCTCCATGCACATCCTCATAGCCAGCAGCCCTGCCTGCCTCCTTCTCCCTGCACTCACTGTCTGCAGCTGCCCTGCTTCCAGTCAGCCAGGGCCAAGGGAGGGTGCTTAAAAGGGTGCTTGGTATGAGTGGAGTAAGTACCAAAGGAGTTATTGCAGCTTCTTCCATTTGGCTGGATACAAAGCTTTTCTCGACATAGTGAAATGTTGCATGATGGAGTTTAGTAAAAATATTTGTTTTTACAGCCCTGCTACACCATGCTCTCATTTGTACGACTCATTATGACACATAAATGGTGTAGCTATTATGTTTGCACAACGTCATCACACACACATACACACACACACACACACACACACACACACACACACACAGACACACGTGGGATTGGTTACTCCATGGTGTTGCCAAGGAGACGAACCATAAAAATGTGTGAACTGTCTAAAATAACCTCTGTTTAACAAAAAAAAAAAAAAAAAAGAGAGTTGCATGGTGTTGTGTGAGTTGCCTGTGGAAGAATCTCGCTGGCTGGCATCCTGCTTTCTGTCCTTGTTGTACTCAACTTTCAGCTTAGTGTTGAGTTAACATGTCAACATACTGTGTACTCTTCCAAAGCAGGTTCATTATCTCTGTGCTGCATGATCAGGCAGACATCTTGGATGTCTTTTTTTTTTTTTTTAAATCAGCCAGACTGTCAAATAAAACAAACAGCTCCTCAAACATTTGAACCCAATCTGCTTTGTGGAGATAATAGACTGAAGCTGCCTCCATACTCATTCTATCCAATGACTTGTTTCTGCTTTGCTCCTCTGCCTGTAGGACTCGCTGGTTAGTCTGGGTGAAGCTGGGTGGATTAGTCAAAGCTAACCCACTGTACAGTACTAACAACTCACACTTGCTCAAAGCAATAAAGCCTTCGTCCATCAAGAAAAGTTGAAGATGAACAAAGTTGAATGCAGTTTACCACAGAGCGAAAATTGTCACTGCAGCAGCAAAGAGCAGGGTGTACAGTAGATGGAAATACAACAGATAAGAAAGATGAGATATGTACGGAAGCTCATACAGTAGCGTTCACCAGAGAAAAAATAACTGGAGATGGTTTCTTGTAATTATAACTTACGCAGCATCTCGTAATCAAGAGAAGTTATCTTGTCCTAATTATAACATTGTATCTTGTACTTGTACTTGAAACAACTCATCTCATAATCACAGAATGCAGATTCTTGAGGAAACCAAAGAACATTGCACACTGTCGATCACTTAAACATATCAGACCTTAAACATATCAGGTAGACCTTAAAAATAAGTAAAATTCAAAGAATTTGTATGAGATCTTAATGAGATAAAGAAAGTAAAGGTCTCATACTTGCAAGATAAGAATCTCATAATCGCTGAAAAATGTAAAATGTTGTAATCATGAGATAATTTCGTATAATTTTGAGATTAAAACTAAACTGATAAATTGGCTCAGATGATATATCAGCCAATATTAGTTTATTGCAGGTATGTCAGTATTGACAGATGTCGGACGATGATTAAAAAGAAATTGCAGAGCAGAAATGTCAAAGATGTGTTTGATATCATGTAGAACTGTGTTTCCATTACATAGTTTGTCCTCAGATTATTTTTCAACTATAAAATGTGTCGATCAGGTCATACATTATTAATTAAAAAATAACTTCAGTAATCATGATCAAACATGCTTTTTATGTTATGTGTTTTTGTAAAAAAAAAAACCAAAAGATTATATATGTTTTGTTCAGATATTTTTAATCTCAAATTCAGTATTGCAATCTTCCTCAAAAATCCTGTATCTCTTGGGCTATATTTAAGATGATAAATGTCTCCATTTTTTTTTCTTTGATGAATGCAACATGCTTCTGTAGATGCCTCTTTGACACAATAATTCCTGCTGGCAAGGAAGAATCCTCATTTACAGAAAAAAAATGTGGGCGCTGCTGCTAAAGGGGCAGCTAGCATGGCACTGTTTGAAGCTTGACTGACGCCTCAAATGCCTCCGGTGTCTTCAGTGTATTTTAAATGCTATAATGTCTGAAAACAATGTGCATCGTACAGGCTCAAGATGCAACTTTCCTTAGTTTACTGCTTCTACAACACACACGGCTGTGCACGGGCATGTGTTGGAAACCTTTAGCGTGCTAGCTCTCGCTCTGCAGTTTGCCGTGGTATCTCTCAGCTGTTGGTTTGGACTCATGTATCCCCCATTGCATGCGCTTCATAACAAGTGTTTTGCATTCTTTTCCCCCCCGATTCCCTCTCTTCGTTCCTCTTTGTGTTCCCGCCAGATGTTTCAGCCCATGATTTTGTTCATCCTCATTCTCGTTCTCTTCTCATCTCTCTCATACGCCGTCATCTTTAAGTTGGTCTTTCTCTTTGCGCTTTTCTTCGTACTTTAGTCCGTTTGTTCTTCTCCACACCATGTAGTCTGTTAGTTAATTCCCCTCTCCCCCTCTGCTTATATTCTTTACCCATCTTCTGTTTTTTTTTTCTTTGTTTTCCCCCGCTCGCTTTCTTTCCTCGTCCCCTCACCCCGTTTGTTGTCTTCTGTCTGTTTTGTCCACAATCCACCTCACACATCTCCCCCAATACCACCACCACTACCTGCACCCCTGTATCCTGCACCTGTCACCCATCCCCCTAACCCCTTACACCCACCGTCCACACTGCCCCTCTCCCTCCCCCACTCCCCTCCCCCGCCCCATGTCACTCACAGTCCGGTCAGAGGGATGAGCTGGAGTGGCGTCTAGGACAGGAGCGAGGCGTGGAGCCCCAGAGCCAGAACCAGGGTGGGGGCCAGGCCCAGAGCAGGGGAGCCACGGGACTCACTAGGTACCACAGGCCCCTGGCTTTAAGAGCAGAGGTCAGTGCCTCCTCCCTCCTCCATCTCCCTTCCACCTGTAGGACTGAGTTGACACTGGCTCCGCACATGGGCCTTCTGTCATTTTAAAACATATAGTACCTCTTGACATTTTTGACCTGGACACTATTATCTTATAATTCCTCAGCAATTGATTCAAACCTCAATCTGCTGCAGTAGCGACCAGTTTTTTACAACACAGGATGAGCAGCTTTTAAATACAGCTCAGGACGTTCCAAAAAACCACTCCAAAACTAACCAAAGCATGTAATTTTCAGCCTACAGATTACAGGAACGGCAGTGAGACACACTGGTAAATTTGGATGCACCAACTTTTTCTCTCCCAATACTTCATCTCAGAGTATCTGCCAATACCAAGATCCAATATCAGTGCTCTGTTTCCCAAATTTTAAGTCTGGTGCAACTGTGCATGGAACTCATTAGGATCACTTATATGTCAGGTAACATGAGTAGAGCTGCAACAATTAGTCGATTAATCGATTATTTGCCAATTATTACATTTATAGCCAACTATTTTGATAATCGTTTTGAACCATTTTTAAAAAACATTTCCAAATCCTTGGATTCCAGCTTCTCAAATGTAAATATTTTCTGGTTTCTTTAGTCTTCTATGATAATAAACTGAATATCTTTGGTTATGGACTGTTGGTCGACTTGAGACAAAACATTTGAGGATGTTACCTTGGGCTCTAGGAAACAGTGATCAACATTTTTCACCGTTTTCTGACATTTTATAGACCAAACAACTAACAGATTACTAGAGAAAATCATCTATAATGAAAATAATTGTTAGTTGCAGCCCTAAACATGAGGCCAGGGGTTGCTTTGGCCCGCCATGACTGAATGAATGTAACTGATAGCAGAAACACTGAATTTTATAATGACATTGATGAAGAAACCGCATTTAAAGTGCATTGGTCACCTCTGACCAGTCCGGTAAAAAGGATTGGTGCATCCTTACTGACAAAAGATATGAATGAAAATTATCTACAGTTTTACAGATGGGAAGTTGTCTTGTCATAGACAAACGTCAAATTAAAAAGAATTAGCCTCGGCACAGAATGAATATTCTGGGGTTCATTTTTGGAGTGTCTGCCTACTAGTAAGACTAAAGTTGATCTACAGTGATCAGTTTCAGGTCAAATGTGAGTTTAACTTTCCAGTTTAAAAAAGAAAAAAATGAATTAAAAAAAAAAGGACAATCTTAAAAGTATCAGCTGTACGTGTAAAATAAATTCTGTAAATCTCAACCAAACTGTATGAAGTACATTTGAGAACACTACACTATAAATGTAGCTACTTTTAAATTAG
The DNA here is from genome assembly GCA_038419695.1 of Scomberomorus guttatus. NCBI lineage: Eukaryota > Metazoa > Chordata > Actinopteri > Scombriformes > Scombridae > Scomberomorus > Scomberomorus guttatus. The sequence continues at coordinate 10,597,494 of CM076457.1, forward strand.
ATGTAAGTGTTTATCCTGATCAGAGGGCCGCTCAGTCCAGCATGTTTAGTGACACTCCAGCCACAGTCACTTTTTTTATGCTGAACGCGATTTCACTTCATTCACTCACTCTACTTTCATACTAAATATCCACTCCCACAGCCACTGATGTTTTTTTTTTGTTTTTGTTTTTTTTAACTCCTTTGATTTAACATTTTCTTATTGCTTTTCATATGCCCTTGGACATTTTGTGATTTATTTACTCCTTTGAAGAAACAAGTTTAAAGTAGATTCAAGTAGTAGTACCTCAAAAGAGGAGTTAAAGGGTATGTTCACAAAGTCAGTCTTAAAATAATAGTGCCAACGAACACTGAAACAGGTTACGTCAAGTCAATTTTACTTGTATAGCCAATATCACAAATCACAAATTTGCTTGAGGGGGCTTTACAATCTGTACAGCAATACATCTTCCGTCCTTAGACCTTCGATTCGAGTAAGGAAAAACTCCCTAAAAAAAAAAGTACGTTAAGTTTGCTTTAATCATTCCTCCTGTTTTTAATGGAAACTAAAAGATCCCTTTCTAATGTGCTTCCAGTGTAAGTGATGGGGGACAAAATCCACAGCTCACGTTCCCTGCATTCACATTTTTGTTTGGAGCCAATGTGAGGCTTTAACCATCCAAATTACTCAAATCAAGTGGATATCTTCCCAAATAATTGTCATTTTAGTAGAAAAATGGGTCTTTCTGTTACCACCATTCCACTGCAGCTCAACAGGGAAACACAAAGAGGGACTTTTGTACTTCTGATACACATTTGAAGACATTTTTGCACAGAACGAGGACTGTGGATTTTGTCCCCCATCACACAGAAAGTGCATTGGGAAGGGATCTTTTAATAGGCAACATGAACAGGAGGAATGATCACAGAAAGCAAAACTTGTTTCAGTGTCCATACCGGCAGCCATTTATAGCACTAAATTGGTCGATTGGATGTTTGCTTACTCTGTGGTTTAAGTAAATTTATCTGCGAGAGAGCAGCCATGCACAGCTAGACATGACTTTTTAGACTTATGTATGCACTCAGTGTATCAAGGCTGAGTCTGCACACCGTGCCCCCTGGCACTGGTTCATCAGTAAAGGCTGTGCTGTCATGACTTGACTCGACTCAGCAAATTAAACCTATGTAAAAGTGCAGCTTACACAAAAGTGTCACAATACACTTCACACACACACACTGAGAAAAGAGCACAATCAAAGTCGTGGTAACGCTGATGCAGCTCACATCAACTCAGATCTGTTTAAGGTGCAGTGAATAGAATTTAGTGGCATCTAGCAGAACAGACTTGGCATATATAATATTGATAAGTATGTTTTAATTAGTGTATAATCCCATGAAAATAAGAATCGTTGTGTTTTTGTTACCTTAGAATGAGCCTTTATACCTACAGAGGGAGCAGGTCCTCTTCCATGGAGCCCGCCATAGGTGTATTCAGTTGGTTGCAATCTGCAACCTCACTGCTAGATGCCACTAAATCTTACACACTGGTCCTTTAAATCCTTAAGTGACTTGGCTGTTTAATAAACGGAGTAATCGCAGAACACCTCAATTCATAATCGCTGCCTCATGCTTGTTTTCATAGAGGAACTGTTATGTAATGCAGAGTACTGGCAGCGGTGATGTGACACATAAGTATTACAGTTACAGTTATAGCACATTCATGTGGATTTCTTTTTGTCCCCCGTGCTTTCTGCCGCAGAGTAATCTGTGAGGTGAAATGAATGAATGGGAAAGCAGCTTGGATATGGCAGGATTAGTGCTGCACTGTAGGCCTGTGTGATTTGCATTTGACATTGGGCTGACAGGGAGGTGATCCTGGGTCAGCACACACTGAACAGCTCAACTTACTGGTGGAGGGTACAGTAAAGGCTGGCACACAGGATACAGAGGAGAAAATCGCATTATAAACCGCTGCAATTTCCATATCTTACTCGCTCTAAGAAGGAGAGAGGTACAGGTGCAGGGATGTCTTCTAAACAGGTTGAGCAGTTGATGCTGAAGAAGAATCATCACATTCAAAAGTGTAAACATGAGCATCTCATTTCCCTATGAGCATTTTTCACCTGTGGACACCTCACGAGCGAGATAGAAACCATTTTTTAGGTGAGGCAAAGTTTTTGAGCTGCAGTAAATGCGTCACGTCTTGTCAGTGTCATGCAGCTCTAGCCAAGTACATCCACTATCTTAATATACAGTACAGCAGTATCATTTTCCCTTCACAGTTCTCTATTCAATATTCTTAAAGCCTAAAGTAACCTTTCGGTAATTCAGAAAAGGTAGCCAATGAGTTAAGATTTATATATTCTGGTTTAAGGTTTGATCTAAAGGCTTTGATGTTGTTAGATGAAAATATACTTCGTCCAGCCTGAAATGTGCATCATTAAATTATAATCACTCTCTGACACGTTGCAGAAGAAGTTATAATGGATTTCTACTTGTGCGAAAGTCAGATCTGAATGAAGGTTTTTCAGTCCTGCTCTGCAAATTGTTTTAATCATCTCATGTAGAGATCCTGTCAGTTATATATGTTTTAAATAGAATGATACTGAGATATCAACATGTGATGTAACTGATCCAAATAGATGGTAAATTAACTGCTGTGCTGTTGTGGGTTCAGCTTCGGGAAACGCCTGCTTCTGACATCCAGTTTCGCCTGGATCATGAGCGAAGGCTGCGAGCGGCAACGGAGGAACGGGAGACTGTCGTTTCACTGCCTCAGGTACAATAACACAGTCAGTCACGCCATGTTTGAAAGTTTTTAGATTATGAATATGAACATAAGCCCAGCAGTATCACACTTCACTAGCTCGGACATCTTTGCTGAAACCCCATTTTAATTAAGTCTAACCACTGGAGAGGGAAGAAAGTTATGGATTTCAGGTTTTAAATATGCATACCTCTATATTGTTTTAGACATTACACCATCTTCCCCCCTTTTTGTACTTGCAGCAGTTCAACCATCATCATTCATGCATGAAACATGACATCAATCTTTCAAAATGATTCCTAGAATCAAAGTAAAAAAGCAATAGCATATATAGCAAGTATGGGCATATGTTTTAAAGGTTTTTGCCATTTGAAGCACACAATAAGTACAGTATCATTTAAAACTGAAACAATTAGAAGATTAATCAGCAACTATTTTGATAATTCATCATTTAAGTCATTTTTTAAAGAAAGAACGACAAAAATCATCTGATTTCTGCTTCACAAATGTAAATATATTCCTGGTTTTCTTAGTCTTCTGATATTAAACTACATACGTTTGTGTTTTAGACTATTGGCCAGACAAAAAAAGCAATTTGAAGCTGTCAACTTGGGCTCTGGGAAATTGTGATAAGCAATTTTTTACAATTTTATGGACCAAATGATGAATCGATTAAGAAAATAATAAGTAGTTACAGCCCTTGTATAACTGACATAATCAATTTTCTGCTAAGATCTTTGCATCATAACATTTTTTTATTATAATAGATAAACAATGACAAATGATAATAAATATCGGGTAGCCTTCCTCTCAAACCAATAGGCCTCCACAAGGCTGACATCGAAAATGACACATCTAACTTACTTACTGTGAGCTACACCACAAAAACACTATAAAAGATATTTGAGTGTGACAGTTTTGAAATGAAATTTCTTTCCAGTATGTTACTCGGTCTCTTCCCTGATCCCTTCCACAGCAGGAGGACGAGCGTTTGCGTCTGGAGGCCCAGCGTGCAGGTCTGGAGCTGCAGGGACTTCAGAGTCACGAGGTGCCCTGGACTCAGGAGAGAACCATGCTGCAGCAAGAGGTCCGCCTCTTCAGACGCAACACCATCATCTTCTACATGAAGCTCAGGTGGATCCTTATGCACTGGAGGCTCGGCCGCAAGGACGACTCCGGAGAGGAGGCGGTGCATCCAGAGGTGAGTCAGGGGTTTGAAGAGTTGGATTGGATCTATATTTTTGTTTTGAGGCACATGTATGCATTTACTAATAACTTGACTGTGTGCTATGTTCCTTCTTTTTTTATTATTTAAGTTTTTTTTATTTATAGAAATTTATTTAAAAAACAGCAATGGTTGTCCCCAAAATATTTTATTATATGTGCCTTAAATTTGGATTTTTAATCATTTTGTTTGAATTTGAGTTGAGTTGAATATAAGTTATGGAAGCTGATTGGAGATGATGGGGAGTTGCTGCTGTCATATTGACAGACAGCTCGACCTCAATCTAAATGGCAATTGTCAACTCGGAGCCACATGTGAGCTCTTCTGTGCATGAACGAACGTTGAAACAACACACAGCTTCCCAAGAAAAATGTAGTAGTCAAGTGTCCAATTATCTTTGAACCCTTAACTTCGGGCGCTATGTGTTAAAAGGGCTATAACTCCCACAAAGTTTTTTTAATATTGATGAGCTCAAATTAAAGCTGAGACTTGTCACTTTAATGTAGTATCCATTACTTTATTTCAAAGTTATCTCAAAGTTATCTCTGAAGCACAGAGCCTGAAGAACAGAAAATGTGTAACTGTCCAAATACTCTCTGGACTGTATAATTAAGGTTTGTGCCCAAAAACCAAAAATATTGCTAATACAGTACAGTACATGGTATAGCTCCTTAACTATTAAACACCAAAGAATTTCAGGTTGCGTAGAGTCAAGTAATTAAGTATTTAGATGGTGAAAATGTCAACAAACAAGTGACCCATCCGGAATCACTTTCAGGTGCCAACTTCCAACAAGAATGCAGGTACTGCTGCAGGACTGATTGATAGTCCAGTTAATTGGTTGCCCGGCTGATTGAGCAACTCCACTTGTTGTTCAGCTTGTTGATTCAGCGGTCGATGCACCACTTTTTCTTGTTATCTTCACAGGCTAAACTCGTAATTTGTGAGATTCATGTTTTGTTGTTTTGTTTTTCGGTGGTGTCCAGATGATAAGCATTCATAGCTCTGCACTGCACCCAGGGATCACAGAGAGGTTCGGCCAGAACTATGAAGTCTTTTTTCCTAAATTTGTCACTGCTCACTCTGACTACCCACTTCCTTCTGTTTATACCAAACCAACTGTCTTTGATGCTGTTAGAAAAATAACATGCATCACCTTTCAGGGCACCCGTTTTTTTTTCCCTCAGAAAGACCCTCCATACTTTTTGTTGTGTACTGTAACACTAATCAGTAATAGAGAATATCGAAATAATAAAAGCACCCAAATTAAATACATAAGGGGCAGTGAATCGCCCACAGGTGTGAAGGTGAATGTGACAGGTTGTTTGTCTGTCTGTATAAGCTCTGTGATGGACCAGCAATAGACAACTCATCCAGTGTGTTTCTCTGCCTTCTGCCCATTGCATGCTGGGATAGCCTCAGTGACCGTCAGCCTGAAACAGAATGTGTTGGTACAGGAAAATGAGTGCTTGAATTAAAACAGGGCTGTATCGTCTGTTCCAGTTTGAAAAGTTGGAGGGCATCCCAGAGTTGGGAGTGATAATGGAGCAAACGGAGGGGGAGTCAGAGAAAGACGACAGACTCTGTTTACCGCAAACCCCGGGGGACGTCCACGACCCTGGGCCCATCATCCCTCTGCCGTCACCTGAACGACACCTGCAGCATCAAAGACAGGTACTTGCACATTTACTGGTCTGACTAAAGTTATGTTGACCAAATTATGAAAAACTGCAACTCCAGTGACTGTCTACTTTTGATTGGAGGATGTAGAGATAAATATTTTGAATTTTATCATAGGATTAGTCTCTTAAAGGTCCAGTGTGTAGGATTTAGTGGCATCTAGTGGTGAGGTTGCAGATTGCAACTAACTGAATACCGCTCCCCTCCCCCTCCCCTTCCAAGCGTGTAGAAGAACCTAGGGTGGCTGCGAAACCCACAATGTTTTGGTTTGTTCTTTCTGGGCTACTGTAGAAACATGGCGGTGTAACATGGCAGGCTCCGTGGAAGGGGACCCGCTCCCTATGTAGATTTAAATTGCTCATTCTAAGGTAACGAAAACACAATGATTCTTATTTTCATGGGATTATACACTAATTAAAACATACTTATGAATATTATATTCCATTTCTGCCATGTCCGTTCCACTAGATGCCACTAATTTCTACACACTGCACCTTTAAAGATCCCATGATTATGATGCTTGTAAATCTTTAAATTCAAGTGAAAACATTAGATTTCGTAGTCATTTCAATTTTAAAATATTTTTCTCTGGCAGCAGTGTTTTGGTAGCCAGCAAGGTTCAAGGTTTAAGATTCAACTTTATTGTCATTACCTAAAACATAATTGCACAATTAAATGCAGAAGTATTGCCTTATAATTATATGAATTTAAGACAAAAAACTGAATTAAAATAAAAAAAACAGGTAAAATGAATAGAAACAGAGACAGAATAAGAAATACTTCAGTACTAATGGCAAGGAAAAATACACACACACACACACAGTTGTAATGCAGAGAAATAAGATCTTAGTAACTTTTCTCTAGTAAACTGGTGTATTGAACAACTTTGGACATCTATCTATTCATTTTCATTGTGCACAAATGAATTTTTGGCAGCCATTCATTAGAGCTGTTTGGCATGGCATGAAAATGACAGTTTTGACCCAGATAACTACTTGGAGGCAGTGATTATTTTGAGTACACCCAGTTTTATGCTTATTGCTCAAACAAAAAAAAAAGGAGTCTTAGTTACATGCGAGGGAAACAAAAGGAGCTGTGTTTCTACCCAGACTAGGGTGTGTTGAGATCTGCTTTCAGTACCTCTGTCGACTACTTTGCCCCTGTGCGAAAGTAAAGAAAGTACGTAGGCGTTTTAGGTTGGATGCATTATTAAGCAGCTCTAAGTGCTCTACTTTGTCTCGCGTTTTGATTTTTCCACAACACACACTGATATGACATTGTTGCCTTACTCTGTGAACAGTTTTCCAGTCCTAACAAGCGAGCCCAGTAGACTATATTAAACTTTATGCACGAGAGCAGAAATGCAAGACTTGCTTTAGTAAGCATTTGCACACATGGCTACTACAGCAGAGCAGAGCAGAGCGCAGATGATAATTCCTGCAGTCTGAGTGAGATAATAGTACGTTAAGCCTGGAAGAGGTCATTGAAAGTTTTGAGTGAAAACTTGGTGAGGGAAAAATACTGATTAATTCCCCCCGGTACTGCAAATATCAGATAGTGCTGATATACTTCTTTATATACTGCAGGTGTGATGTTTTTACCCACCGTGGCTCTGAAGTGATATAGCTGTAGAATATTAAAATATACTGTATGTAAAACTAGTGTTGGTCTGACATAATTGGTATCTATTGCAACTTTTTGGTCTCCTCTAGAATTTGACATAATCTTTGATGGGTGATCAAAGTTTGGACAAAGAACTGAGTTTATAAGGACTGATTCACCGGCACACCACTGTGAGTTAAGGGGGTTAAATGGGAACCTCTGGGGTATTTTTTACATATGTATTTTCAGCATCAAATCAGTGACATGAAAAATGTCTCATCACCTGATGCTTGTATGTTATGTATCAAGGTATACAATAGTAGAAACAAATAATAAGGTCTATTGCAGGTGTATCTGCCCTCATAAAAATAATCCATGTGAGTTCCACCTCTTTCCTGGATATTCCTAAACTGGATCATCATGCTCAGGCCTTTTAGCACCTGAGCTCATATCACATTCTCAGTTGAGGCAGAGTTGGCAGCACTGTAGTGATACCTCGAGGTGATGTTTTACTCACAGTTTCCTTTGTGCTTCACTGCCTCCTGCCAAGACCTGAAGACTCTCCACAGGACCACCAGAGGTGAACAACTCTCCACACACCTCCCTTCAGGAGCAGATAATCCAGGAAATACATGATGTTCTTTTCTCCATGACCCACTGGATGTCACTGCTCATACAGCCTGAAGCCCTAGATGTTAGCGTATAAACTTTCTTAAACTGCTGCATTATTGGAACTAATTTGACTTAAATAAATCTGCCCATCAGGCGCTTTCGGACCAAACAGTTCTGGGGACTCTCTGAGAGGAACTACCCACTGGAGAGCTCCCCCAAGAACTACATACCTTCAAGGGCTTTTTTTCTGCTTGCATTCGCACTGCCAATAGGAACATTGAAATGATGTAGGCCGGTGTAAGTTGGTGTAGCGACGTTGCTTCTACGTGAGATACAACAACAAGATGGAGGACGCCATGATAGGAGCTGTGTGTTTGTTGTGTGTCGTGGGTTTCATTTTAAAAAATGGCTGTTGCCGGTGCTGCATTGGCTCATGTGTTTGACCAATCAACATACACTTACATCTGGACCAATCACTGTACACTTAGGCCACTCAAGGTTCCTCTTGTGCTGGGAGAGTACCTACCCTGAAGTAGGAGCTAAAAAGTCCCTCAAAACGGCGTTCTAAGAACTATGATCTTTCCCAGTTCCTGCAGTGTGGACACAATAAAAAGGGAGTAGTTCCCCCATCAGTTCTTAGAACTAAAGTTTCTCCAGTCCAAAAGTGCCTATTTATGTGTACATAAACAAGGAAGGAAAGGAGAAGAAGAAGGATAGATGGGGAAAAGGACAACAATCGAAAAACAGATCAGGAGACAAGATGAGAAACAGGATGGAGAAGGTCAAGTCAAATTGCAGGTCAAGTCAAATAAAGCACCTACAGAAGGTCGTCCCAAAGTGCTTTAAAGAGAAACAAAAGACACAGATAAAAACAGAAGACAAGCACCATCACAAATTTCAGGATAAGGACAGAACTTGCTGTGTGCACGTGTGTGCCTGAATGTGTTGGATTAATATTTCCTAAATGTGTTTTTGTTGATTTGTTTTGTCTGAATATCCTCTGCACAGTTCGGGGAGAACAGGCGGGTGCTGCAGGCCTTGCGGACGCTGCTGGAGGATTTTCGAGAGGAGCTGAGGGAGGAGGAGACGCGGCGATGCCAACTGCTGCAGTCCTACGCCAATGACAAAGCCGCCTGGGAGGTCAAGTGGGCAGAGATGAAGTGCCAGGTCGCCCAGGTACAGATGGCATCTCAGCGCCCACCTTAAAGGCACAGCACACAGTCTGGTGTAGAAATCCATTGGTGCATTCACTAAGCAGCAAGACGACAGTAAACATGTTGTCTTTTCCACGGATGAAATCCCACTCAGGGCAAACCCAATAACAAGTCAAAAAAACAACAAATGTTCTTGTTTTTTGACCTGTAACTTTAGCTCCTTTCATGGCCCCATCTGTGTCATTTTGAAAGTGCTGTAATGAGATGAATAATAGCCATTTTAATCCATATCACTTGTGACAAACAAATGGACAGAATTGAATTCATAATCGCCCTTCAGCAATTAAATTAAAAAAGGAAGGACAGCTTCCAGTTAGAAAAAAAAGGATGAATCACTTGCTTGGCACAATATAGTGTGTATATTCCATTGTGCAAACTAATTAATTCAGCATTGTGCCTAATTGTTGGATGTGCCTCTCAGCATTTCTTACTGAGCTGAAGGCAGCTGTTAAAGCACTCTTTTTTTATTCCTAATGGTTATGTAAATACTCTAGATTAGGAACAGACCTACTTCATTTTAACTGATATCACAACGTGAAAGCTGATACCTATAATTTTGCAGCTGCTTTTTGTGTCATTATCAAACATAATTAAACTTGGCATTACAGTAAAGGCCTCCAAGATTACAATCGATGACCATTTTTCCCAGCCTTTACACCTTAATGGGACATCAAAACTCTTTACCGATAAACAAGAAAATGACATTTTTAAGTGTTAGCAGATCCTAAAAATTGAAAGTCACATCCCAAACATTCAGTGACAGAAGAAAGTCTGAAGTACGAGAACAATACATCTTAAAAAACATTATTAAAGCCACTATTACGTTAGCAGTGTGGCTCCAGGGTGAATGTAGGTTGGTTAGTACACCACTTTGGTCCAAACTGAATTATCTCAACAAGTAGTGGATGGATTGTCATGACATTTTCTACAAACATTCGTGGTCACCAGAATTGTAATAACTTGTGACTTCTCATGTAGCACCAACATCAGGTCGAAATTTAAATATGTCCAATACTTTATGTGACCAAATAGATTCCCATCAGCCTTAGCTGTACTTGTTGTTTAGTGCTGATTAGCAAATGTTAGCACCGTCAGCTAAACATCAACATGTTATTGTCACTGTGATTGCAGCATTTTTCAAATAATTCTAATGGGATAGCTTTTTATTAGTATAAAAATGATGCAATCCCAATGAAGTTTGGTGCAGTCTATGTGTTGCTTTCGGGCCCATTTGTTCCAGTGTCCCCAGTGATATGTGGCAGATCTTTTTGATACTGCAACAGGAAAGTAAAGATCAGTACCAAGTTTGCAGAGACAGGAAGCACATTTGGAGAAAGAGTTCAACAGTGTTTTTCAGAGGGATTGCAGTAAACTTGAGGATACTGAAACCATGTTGTTTTGATGAGCATTTTAGTTGGAGCTTCATCATTAAAACGCGTCCATCTCTCCACTGTGTCTGGTACAAACTCCGACTGTATCTGATATAAACTAACACTGTGGATAAAAGCAAAGAGTACAATCCGTTTGAGGATATTGAATATGTTGTTTATTGACCTCTGTCTTGCCAGATAAAAGTTGAATCCCACACTTTCAGAGCAGCGTCTTGTCCCAGCTCTATCTGATAAAAGGGAAACTGCAGCATTGGGAACCAATTAAGTGGCTTGAGTTATAGGAGGAAGATAATCTTTTTAACTCTCATGTTCTTAATCTGTGCTGCTTTTACATGGTTCATATCCTTCCACAGAGCAGAGGTCGCCAAGGGCCTCAAAGAGAACTAATTTACTCAGTTTCCTCTGATAACACTGTGTTGAGTTCTTTTCTTGCTCCACTGTGCTTCGTTCTGATTAGGACTTCAGAAATATGCCCAAAATTTATGTTTTTCTTTTTTTTTTTTCATGATTATTATACGGCCCAGTAGAGCAGAGCAGAATTGGAAATGATCCTCACCTGTGCATTTATATGTGGAAGTGAGCAGTGATTATTTTTAAGTCTCTATTATGAGATCCTTGCTAAGGCTGCCTCATGTTTCATACTCTGTTTTGGTCACTGGCACCGTGTGAAGCCTCCTAAGTAACTGTCTATATTTATAATGTCTTACATCTTTGCTCTCAGCATTCAGTCAGCAGCTATTACTGTATATGTTATCGTCTCCAGTATGTAATTAGACAGTTTTAAAACCCAATATAAAAGTATACAAGACTAACTTTTGTGAATGGGAGTGATGTAAGCTCACATTTGAAGGCGGCCTTGACTCGCTCTTCACACTACTCCAGCATTGCAGACTTGGGTTTGTACCATTATGTTGCGGGATCAAAGCCTGTCTGAAGATTACAAAAGCTCTGTTCTGCCAGGGAAAAGAGAAACTTCCCTCTGTCGTTCTGCAGCTTTGAAGATTCCTGCAGAACATCTGAATCCTCGGCTTATGTCCCGCCGCAAGCGAGTAGTTTGAAATATAAATTTGGGAGGGCAGCCCTCACTCAAAGTTATTACAGCACGTCCCTGTTTGCTGCAAAACAACCATCCATTCTTTGTTTTTGTTATCGCACTTTTTCATTTTTGAACAGCAGAAATGTATGATCAGTGATGTGCTGTATTAGTGTTTAAGTTTGTTCTCTTTAATTTACACTCACCAAGCACTTTATTAGTAACACCTGTACAGTCTAATGCCATTCAATACAACAGCTCTGCCATAAATTCTGTTTTTACAAAGCTTATACATTTTCCGTTTTTGTTGACATTGTCAGAAAGGTGATAATTCTAATATTTTGTCCACACTATTAACATACCTGAGGGGGGCAAAATATTAGGAACACTTTTCAATATAAATAACTACGACCTCAATAATAAACATAAAGTAGAATTATCACCTTTCTGATAATATCAGCAAAAACAGAAAATGTATAAGCTTCGTAAAAGTAAAATTTTGGCAGACCTGCTGTATTCGATTGCATTAGATTGCTCAGATGTTCATAATAAAGTCCTCGGTGAGTGTATTAAGTCCATTTGCTGAAATGGATTTAACCCCTTTACATCCAGTTTTCCCCTTGTTTCCCTCAAAGCTACAATGTGCAAGTTCTGTAAATTGAGCCTGTGCTAGCATGAGAGTCGATTGATTTCTACCCGGCGACTGAGAGTAACAGAGCTCTTCGATTGCAGGTATCAGGAGTTTGCTAACCTATGAGTGAGCCATAGTGACATCTCCCATCAGCTAATGCTCGCTTGGAGCCTCAGTACGAGAGGAGTAGCAGATCAGGAGTGCGTTCATGTATTGATTGACAGCTGTGAGCTCCTACCCCTGACTTTGGCCTCCTCTGATTGGTTAGAAGGGCGAGGTTCGCTTAAAAACTTGTAAGGGAAATATATCTGTACTGCTGCCAGGCTGTTCAATGAGCCTGTGTCAAAGCTAAACGTTTAATTCTGTTTCCCCTGGATAGTTTCCTCTGTCCTGTTAAGTTGATAACTACAGTTTTTAGTTTTTTGTGCGCTGCTCGACATAATGAGCTCAGGATTCATCAGGAGGACGGCTGCTTTACTACAAACAATTTCACTGTATGAACCTGAACTGTGTGTAACAGCTGACCTTTTGGATCTGTAGAAGAAAACAGAACATTAATTAACATTAGATCCTGACTGATCCTGTTGGTGTGTCTGGAGATTTAAATAATCAATGAAGTTACGCTGCTGTGCCTCGTGCGTAAACGCGCACAGTGTCTCTCAATGTGGAGACTCAACTGCGGGGAGGTCGCTGCATATAACTCTACATTTGTTATATTATGTTCAGACGCAGGGATAGAGTAAATCAATAGGACGGACATTTGATTTTCGTGAGGGGGCACACAATGCACTGTTTATCCTGTTGTCAAACAAGTTGAACACAGCTCTGGACGGAGGGTACACGGACCCTCGGTCCTCCGCTGGTTAACAACGAATTTGGTCTTTTCAGACGGAAATGGTGTACGTGTTTATTTGCATATACAGCTGGTTACGACTCTCCATATTAAGATATGCTTTGGAGCATACTTCACCTAAAAACATAAGAAAAAAACATACATACTGTAGCTTTAAATGGGTTTTTTTCCAAAGGTTTTTAAAGGGAAAGTCCCACATTTTGGGACATATGCTTTCCTGCAGTTAACTCAGGACATTGATACCACTCTCTCTGTCTGTATGATATATATGTACACTAAATAACCAGTTACAGTAAGCCTTAGCATTTTGTTGCTGTCTCCACCTGTTTCTAGTCTTTATGCTAAGCTAACCGCTCCTGGTGCCAGCTTCATTTTGAACAAACAGACATGAGAGTGGTATCCATTTTCTCATCTAACGCTCAGGAAGGAAGATTTCCAAAATGTTCAAGTATTGCATTAAAATCATCTTATTGCACACAGTCTGTCAGAAAGGAGCTCATATATATTCTGTATAATCTTGCTCCAACTCTTGAAGCTGTTTGATGAGTGAAACTTAATGAAACATTAAAACCCAAGATTATGGAAATATTCTGCATTATTTTAGTCACATTTCCCCCCAAATTCAGCTTGATATTTTGGTATCTTTGGAAACACTGGGATCTCCTCTAGAATTTAGGATAAAGTTCTGTGGGTTTGAGCAAAGTTTGAACAAACAGAATGAGTTTGTAATGACTGATCCTGTTAAAGAGGTTAAACATCTTTTTAAAATAACTTTAATTTATTGTGATTCGTAATTCTTGTCCCCCACAACAAAAATCTGCTCTGTATCGATCTTTTTTTGGCCTGTTTGTGTCTTCATCCATACAATACTTAAGATACAGTATCTTAGACACCGCTGGCTTGATTTTTGAATAAACTTGAAATAATCCATCGCCCTGCTGACTTTCAGCATTTTCAAAATGACACTGATCAGCCCCAGTGAGTCATTGCTCATTTGTAGTGTGAGAAAGCTACAGCTTCAGCCTACACCTTTTCTATTATTTATTTATTTGTGGCTGTGTGAGCACTTGAATTCTCTTCTTTTTTCATTTTGTTGTCTTTTTTTTTTATAGCGAACTCAAAGATCGACATACGGATTAAAAGATCAAATAAGAGAGATAAAAAGAGTGAAAGATTGTTTGACCATATGTCATCCACAATATGTCAGACTCTGCTTTTTGGATTTTGACCAAACTTTGTGAAACGATGAATCATCAGTCTGCTCTTGACAAACAACAGGTCGAAACAAGTTGGCAGATGCTTTATTTATCGTCTGCAAGTAGGGGTCACCTTTTATTCTCTCTTTTTAAACTTTTTGTGCCTTCAAATGGAAGCACATGTTCGGCCAAATCACCAAAAAACCTATTTTATAATTTACCCCCAGTATTATGCAGAAAGTTTTGATTTTGTTTGCCTGGGTTTTGAAATTTCTGCCTCCACACAAACACTATGGAAGTGAATGGAATTGTGTTTGAGCTACTCACAACCTTTAAATATTACATTATAAGGTATAGGGTAATGAAAATTACAGGCCGAAAATTTTAAATAGCAACTATTTCATTGATAAAAAGTAGTTACAATGAAAATTGTATAGTAATTTGGGTGTAGCAACCCTTTAAATGTAACCTTTTCACACATACTGGTCTAGATTATATGTTTATTGTTGTGGTATTTCCTTAGAACTTTGCTTCTCTGTATTCTTTGTGATATACTGAACAGCTTAATAATGACATAACATCCCCGTGTTTCTCCTGTTTGTCCAGCTGGAAGAGGAGGTGCAGGGCAAGGTGCGAGGTGAAGCGCAGGGAGGTGAAGGGGAACCAGCAGGAGACCCGGAGTGGGCCTTCAAGCAGGAGCGCGAGGAGCACCAGCGTCTGCTGGCCGAGAGCCACAACACCTCCCTGGACCTCCGCTGGAAGCTGCAGCACGGAGAGAAGAGGTGGAGCCACGAGAGGGCCGAGCTCCTGGAGCACTTCGATCGGGAACGACAGGAGTGGGACGGCAGCATGAGGGAGCTCCACCGCAAGATGGAGAGGGTGAGAGGAGGGAGGAGGTGGAAAGAGATAGAGGAAATGGAGAGAGAGAGGAGCAGGGTTGGGTAGAGGTTAAAAAACGGATAAGAATGAAAATGTTAAGGCTTACATATATTTAATTGGTCAAATTGCAGCAAATTAATCAATCAAGATCAATTTTTTTATACAAAACAATCACACAAGGTCCATTTAATAGCTGTTCTGGAGCTTTCCATTGTTTTCATCTGTTTTCAAGGTAAAGAATAGTTTAAAGTGTCAGGAGACAGAGCTCAGAGCCTAAGGTAATGTCTTCATATGATTCGCTTTGTTTAATCAGCAAGCTGAAACCCAAAGTGTGGGTTGTGTGCGTGTGTTTGTGCATGTGCGTGTTTGTTTGTGTTTGAATAGACGGAAGAGAGAAAGAGAGTGACAAAGCACCAAAGGCGATTATCTTCACTGTTGTTTGGTACTTTAGAATTGTCAAGGCTAGATACAACAAATACTGAGGATTACTGAATAATTGATGTCCTCTGTGAGATTTAATTAGTCGAACTGCGCTCACCTCGCTTCTGTGTGATGTTCAGGGCAGGAAGTGGGAACACGCACCGGTTAATATGACATGGCTGTGAGTGTATTAAAATATAAAGCAGGGACAGGAATAATATCAACAGGAACAGCTCACAGAACACAAAAATAATTAAAACTGCTGATGCACCGCTGAATGGAGACACAGAGCAGGAAGCAGAGATGCATTATTGAGCGATGTTGCAGCAAACTATGAAGTACAGGTCACCAGCTGAAATGCTCAGACTGGCAGGGGAAAGAGAATGAGTAATGTTGATGTTCTCCTTTAACCTCAAGCCTGGAGGAAGGCACTTATCCCTGAATGTTGCAAGTAGATTACTAAGTGGCTTACAGTTGAGTAATACAGTGTGCACAACCATGATAAACCCATGCAGGCGATTCAGGTGATGATTTTGATGCACCTATTAGGGTGGGACAAATGACAGTTTTATCTAGGGCTGCAACTAATGATCATTTTCATTATTGATTAATGTGTAGATTACTTTGGTCGTTTGGTCTATAAAATGTCAGAAAATGGTGAAAAATGGTTTCCCAAAGCCCAAGGTGACATCCTCAAATGTCTTTTTTTGTCCCGACAGTCCACAGCACAAAGATATTTAGTTTACTATCATAGAAGACTAAAGCAACCAGAAAATGTTTACATTGGAGAGAAGCTGGAATCAGAGAATTTGGACATGTTTTTCTTTTTTTTTAAAAATGACTCAAAGCAATTATATAGTTGCTGATTAATTTTCTGTCGATCAACTAATAATTGCAACTCTATCTGTATCATTTTTAATAGAGCATTAAATAGAGTCCAGTGACCTCTAGAAATTCCCACCAGAGCTCCACCCACCAATAACTTGACCAGAGGTCTAATCAGCAGGAACTGAAAACACCTGTGTGGAGATGCAAGGAAGATGTACCATACTGAGCCAAAACCCTCCCTGCGTTATTAAAACATGAAGGCCTCTACTAGTGGTTTTGCATGTTTTAGCTAATTAACTAGATAAATACTAGTTTTTAGATTTTAGATAGTGTATGAAATTAGTATTTAATACGCTAAATGTAAAACCACAGGTATGACCCTTTGAAAAACATGCTAACTTGTCATTCCCCAGAAAGTTTTTTGGTTAGAAACTACTGTAAATGCATCATTCTTCATCCCTCCAAATGTTATCAAAATTGGACTGATAGTAGTATAGTAGTTATAGTCTTGCCATATGTTGGACATTTTAGCTATAACACAACCATCAAACAACTAGGTCACCAGAAAATTAATTGGCAAAATTTTTGACTGTCCTATATAGTATCAAGCAAAAATGACATTTTCTGATTCCAGCTTTTCAAATGTGACGATTTGCTACTTTTCTTTGTTTTGTATTATTGTAAATGAAATATCTTTGTGTTTTGGACTGTTGATCTAAAAACATATTAAACACTTTAAGCTCTGGGAAATGCTGATGGGCATTTTTCACAATTTTTTGACATTTTATGAACCAAAAAAATATTGTCAATGTCCTTAAATGGCAGACTACAGTGACTTAATTAATTGAGAGGAAACTGTTAATTTTCTGACTATATGTGTCATGCTCTGAGCAGATGCAGAGGGAGCTGAACAGTCGGCGAGGCGAGGGCATGGACGTCAAAGACGGCAGCTCGAACCACAGAGGCGGGTTTTCCCCTCAGGATAGTCCCTGCCATGCCCCCCGGTCGCCTCGCTCCCCACGCTCTCCCTGTACATCCACACCTGTCCTGGTCCCCCCCGCACGATCCCACTCTGACTCTGAGGCCATGCTGGAGGAGCAGGGGGCTGCGATGAGGCTGAAAGGCCCAACGGAGAACCTGTTCCTGGATGCCCTGTCTCTGGACCCCCTAAGTGGCCTGGAGGTCCCTCCACCTTCCAGACTGGAGAGCGAGAAGAGGTTCCCCTGCATGAAGGAGGTAACACACATATTAGTCATGTCAAGACAATTCATCTTTATTAATGTAGCAGTTTGCTCCAAAGTGCTTTATAAAATAGGCATGTTGCACAACAGGAAATAAAGGAGGCAGAGGTTGGGACAAGAGAAAAATTTGGGTTCAAACTAACCAGTGCTGAAATTGATTTCCATAAATTTTGGTACAGACATTCATGATGCCCAGAGGATGAATCCGAATGACTTTTTTGGTGACTTTTCCTTTAGCACCACCATGAGGTTAACATGTTTGGTTTACATTGAAAGTCTCAACAAGTATGGATGGATTACCAGACGTTCATGTACCCTTCAGAATGAATTGTAATAACTTTCTTTGGTCATCCCTTAAATTTTTATGTATCTCCATCATCAGGTCAAAATTTAAATTTGGTTTATGACTAAATACAATACCTGCAAAACTAATGACGTTTTGTGTTGTGTTTAGTTCTAATTGGCAAATATTAGCATACTAAAACACTAATCTAACATGGTGAACATGGTAAACATTATACATGCTAAACATCAGCATGTTAGCATTGTCTTTGTGAGCATGTTAGCATGCTGATGTTAGCATTTAGCTCAAGGCGCCACTGTGCCAGCTTCACAGAGGTGCTAGCATAGCTGTAGACTCGTATTAAAGCCAAAATGTGAACCTTTTGCTGGTTTCAACTTCTGAAATGTAAGAATTTAATGCTGCAAAGATGAGTAACATTAAACATTTTTGACTGCCAAGTATGTAAATTAGTTATCACTTAATAAATTGTGTTGCTAAAGTGAGCCAAAAAATACCATATGTTTGTTGCAGAGAGTTTCCCTGTTTTTAAATGGTTGACATTCACTTATTTTAGTAAATATACTGCTTATATTTTTTCTAAAAGCTAGTGTATAAATCATTTTCCCATTGAAACCTCTTCCACATAATTTAATCGTTGTATCTGTTGTGTTCCAGGCCCTGAATGAGATTTCAGAGAGAGAAGGTGATCCTGCGTACCCAGAAGAGGAGATGGGTGGTGGGAGTCTACTCAGGTAACGTTATGAAAAAAGCTTCATGTCAAACTGAGTTCAAAGTGTTTTTATAGGCAAACTCTTCTGTGAAAGCTGCTGCATTTTCATAGATGTCAACAGTAAATACATCACCAAGAAGTGGTCAGAGAGCGGCTGCAGATTATCCAGCCTCCTGCTGCATTTTTGTTGCTCATACATTCACATTTGTCCCTCAAGAGATCGGCTGTTGATTCTATTAACTGTTACTTGAAGTGACAGCGAGTTTCCCCCTGGTGATTTTTTTCTGTGAAACTTTGTCTTGCAGGGAGGATGTGATCCATCTCACTTTGCTGTTTAATAATTCAGACAGTTTTAAAACATGCATTAAGTTGCTTTTCAAAAGACACACACAAACATTAGGATTTTCTGCAGTGGGAATATAAAGGAAATGAGATCATGATTGAGTTGTTTGTTTGATGTTTGTGATGAGTGTCCCAGCTTAAGTTAATGTTAATGTGCTGTTTGTGTGTGCCGTCCAGAGCCAAGTCAGTGTGCTCCATGAGCGACTTCCAGCGGTTAATGGACAGCTCGCCATTCCTCCCCGACAAGACCCGCCACGGCGATCAGGGCCAAGATGACGTCACCCCACCCCTGTCTCCGGACGACCTCAAGTACATTGAGGAGTTCAACAATAAGGGCTGGGACTTCCCATCATCCACCTCTGGCCCGGGTCCTACTCGAGAGGTGTGGGCAGAAAAAACCTCTGAGGCCCGGGGAGGAGAGCCCGTTCCTGATCCATTCCAGCCAGCCTCCTGGTTCCTCACCACCAGCGCCACCCTGACCACCAGCACCCTGAGCAGCCCTGAGCACTGCCACAAGTCCCCGCTGAGGGGCAACGGAGCAGGGGCGGCAGGGTTGGGAGTGGAGCACTATGGGGTGCACATCCTCCACAGCCCCACCAGAACTGGAGCAGCTGAACGCCCTACTGCCCAAGACCCGGACTTTCTGTACGCTAAGGGGACCAAAGCCAGAGGTGGAGGAGAGGCGGGGGTGGGAGCCAGTGGGCCAGATGAGGTGTTCAGCAGTGGGAGGTGGGCGTGTGGCCTTCTGGAGAGTGGCGGGCTGAGGACTTCTCCTAACCAGTCTCCTATCTGCCCCACAGTAGGCTACGCCTCCTCTCTGGAGCTTCAGCTGTCCAGAAACTTGAGTGACGACATGAAGGAGGTGGCCATCTCTGTGAGGAACGCCATCCGCTCTCCGCCAGGACCCCTTGTCCGGGACACCGCCTGCCAAACCAACGGTTTCACCACACGAGGCACTCAGACCACCCAGACCATCAGCGTGGGTCTGCAGACAGACCTCCTGAGGAACCTGACCAGCAGCCCTCACCGCTGCCTCACCCCGAAAGGTGGCAGCACGCCCATCTCTTCTCCGTCACGCAGCCTGAGGAAGGTTCAGTACTCTCCTGTGGTCCAGAGTAAGTTTGAGCGGCCCTGCTGCTCGCCAAAGTACGGCTCACCCAAGCTTCAGCGCAAACTGTCCACATCCAACAAGGCAGAGCTGCCCAATACGAGCCGTGCTCCCACCCCCACCACACCCCAGAAGGGCAACAGCGAGTCGGCGTGGGCCCGCTCAACCACCACTCGTGACAGCCCTGTCCACACCACCATCAACGACGGCCTCTCCAGCCTCTTCAACATCATCGACCACACCCCCGTGGTCTTTGACTCCATGCAGAAGTTCAACAAGTCCCCCAGTCGCTCTCGCCCCACGCCGCCCTCCACCACCGAGCCCAGCCCTGCTCACGGGGCTCTCGCCACGGACCCCAGGAACATGCAGGAATGCTTGCGGACTGCTCGCGGGCGTTCGCCCAGCCCCGTGCAGCTGATAGTGGAGACGCAGGGAGACAAAAACCCAGAGGTGGTGAGCATACGGCAGGACCTGTCAGCTCCTCCGGGCTACACGCTGGCTGAAAACACAGCCCGCATCCTCAATAAGAAGCTGCAGGAACAGAGCTTTAGAGAGGAGAGGAGGCTGCAGGCTGGAGGACAGAGCAGCCACAGCAGAGACAGCAGCAGGCAGGCCGACTCAGACAGAGGACAGACTGGATGTATGGAGGTAAATATACAGACGCACTGGATCCATCGCTTCATCATTCATTTGATCTGGGGCCCATGTTTTATGACGCAGTGATATTTATGACTTTTCCTTGGATTTTCCCTGTTATGGTTGAAGACAAACTTTAAGAGATCTGTGGCTAACCAGTAAAAAACTAAGCAAGAAATCAGCTACATTATAAAATGCATGATCACTAAAATGTTAATGCTTTTTTTCTCAGATCAAAAGCACTGACTGATGCAATGGTAATGTTAAAATATTTAACCCTTCTCGGTAATACTGAAACTTTCCTTCCACACTGTATATAGAGACTCTCTAAGGTTTCTTTTTCTGCTTCTGTACTTTCTTCTTTGCTGTAGTGACTTGTAGTTTGGCTTTAATTTTCTGTGCTTTAACTATCACTGAGGCCCGACCGAAATATGATTTATGTGTCTGATGATTTCACAGTAATGATTCAAGTGGGATCACGGTCACAAAGTGACATCATTTATCATTATCAGCACTACAGTTTCTATCTGGAATTTAATTTTGGCAACACTTGTATTGTCAGTGTTGTTAATAATTTAAAATCAATCTCAAAAAAACAACTTCCAAAGGTGCTAATTTCACTCAATGAAATCAGCGCTCTGACACGTCGGTCGGGCCCCTGTCAACACCCATTCAGCTGACCTGTGGGAAAAATAAATGGCAGGTAGAAAACCACCTTGGGAAACGTTGCTGCTCATGTTTAAATGATGAAATGGAGAGAAATATACATTCAGCATACTGTATGTACTGACATGCCTCTTATTTGGCTCTCTATTTCAATAGCAGACAGATGAGAACCTCATGAAAGTAGGTCATTTTGTATTAAAGCTGTACATTAAAACAATATACCCCCAGACAAACTGTATATTTAAAACCGTAAAATGAACAGTAAGCAACATAATCCCAAACATGCTGGTTAATATGTCCACTAACATCAGGGTTTCACCGGCTGCTGTTCACTGATCTGCAGAACAGACAAAGTAAGATTGGAATCTGATATGTGATTTTATGGATGACAGTGGTGTGTGTGTTTGCTGCGGTCATTCACTAAGTGATGCTGTGACTAGTGTGGATGAAGGTCACAGCTTGAACAGAGCAAAATAATGGATTGCCATGGTACTTATGCACGCAATATGTCAATATTGTGTTATAGAGCTGGACATGGGGCATAAATTGCTGTTGCTTTGTGTGATTTGAATTGATAGATACACACAGATGTGAGGATAAGGGAAATTTCATCACCATGAAAACTCCCCATTTAAACCATTTACAATTGCCATAGGTTAGACTAATTGAAACACTAGTTTGGTTTAGGGGTGGGCAATATAAATATATACAATTTTATTCACAATTCACTCTATATGTACTATAATATTGTAATGGCAATATGTGTTTTCGTAAATCTACTAGAAATAAAAAAGAGAAACCATTTGTAGATAAAATATCTGGATGGTAATCAATATGTTTAGCTAACATTGGATTAGTGTTGAAACTAATGATTATTTAAGTAAATGAATTAATTGTTTAGTGTATAAAATGTCAGAAAATAGTCCAATCAACAGTCTTAAACTAAAAGATACATTTTTCAATAATATAAAACAGAGAAAATAAGTAAAATCTCACATTTGAGAATCTGGAACCAGCAAATATTTGGCATTTTTATATGATAAGCAATCAAAATGGTTGTGGATTAATTTTCTGTTGACCAAATTAATTACTCGACTACTTGTTTCATCTTAAGGAAATGTCATCATCAAAGATTCCCATTGAAACCACTTCAAATTTCCATTGGATTTGTATTGTGATATAGCAAATTTTCTACAAATTCAGTTGAGAAACCATAGTCAAATTATTGTATTATGTATTGTATATATGTTTTGTATTATATTTGTTAACCCAATGATTCAGGGCTAAAATTAATGATTATTTTTAGATTATTTATGAATCATTAAGTCTATAAAATGTGAGAAAATAGTGAAAACGGCGCTGCAAAATGTTCAGGGAGCCCAAAGTGACATTCAAATAGTTTGCTTCCTTGAACCAAAAGTCCAAACATGAAAGATTTAATTAAATTTACAATGATATAAAATGGAGAAAAGCAGCAAGTCTCTTACATTTTAGAAGTTGTAATCAGCACATTTTTCCTTGATGAATGACATCAAGGAACATTTCAAAGATATTTTGACTGTAAAAGTACTACACCATTAGTCTAACTTGTACAGAGTAGCAAAGAGTGAGATAAATAACTTGAATTAATTGATTATCATACAGTACTTCTTCACATGGAGGCAAACAATCTTGTAAATGCACTCAATCTTCTGATTTGCAGCTTTGTCTGCAATGGTCTAATTGTCTAATATAAACAGAAATATTGAAGAGATAGCTACTTCAGTATGATCTGTATCTCAAACCCCACGAAAAAAAAATTAATAAACAAATCTCACGGTCTTTACAGTATATCATCATATTGCCCATCCTTAGTATGGATTATTCTTAGCCTATCTTATCCAACATTATCTGGCCAGTCTGTGTGTATCTATACCAAGGTCAGCTTCCCATTAAAGCTCCCCTTGTGTTTCTTCCAGGTCTAAAGTGAATGGGTGTGTGTTAACTGCTGTCTGTGTGGTCTTTGGGCTGAAATCAGTCACCTTATTTTTCCCGGTCGACTTCTTTGCCTTTGATATGCCAGACTTATCATGTATCTCCTCTTCCTCTTTGCCCAATTTTACCAATTAACATTTCCCGCTCTATCTTCCCTCCTCCTCCTCCTACTCCTCCCCTCTCTCTCCTCCCCTCTGGGCTTTATCTCTCCCTCCTCCTCCTCCTCCTCCTCCCTGTCCGCTGTGCTCTGATCCAGAACCACACTGTCATACTAACAACTCCTTGGGGACTCTAACTCTGCTTGTCTCCGTGATGTAAGTTCCTCTTCCTCCTCCTCTTCCTCTATGACCTTTGGCGGGGGGTTCACCAGCCACACGGACCTCTCACCTCACCCCCTGCAAACCTCCCTCCCTCCCTCACCCTCTTCATTAATGCATGCTTCACAGGACAGCAGAGTGACAGTGTGTGAAGCCATCGGAGTGGTGTCAAAAGTTGTGCGACGGCCTTGCATATGTTTCTTAGTGTTAATGCGCATGCTCAGTTTTTTTGGTATAGACCATCTGTTTTTTTTTAAAGGACCATACTGCTGTTTTTGCATATTTTATCCCATTTACCATAAATCCCATTTACTGTTCTCAAATCCCATACCATACATTTTTAGATTATTAGATTTAAATGAACATTCCTGCCAGTATGGTATGAAAATCAGATTGGAGAGACTTGCATGAGAGAGTTAATCCATCACAGAGGACATTTAATAAGATGTACAGTATTTATACTGGTGAGGTCCAGTGCAGCTGAGAGCAACAAGCTGCACTGGACAGCTGCAACATCTGAGATTTGAGAGTTGTTTGCTGAAAATTGCAGCTATCATGAGCTATGTTGTCAGATATTATTAAGTCATTCACTATTCACTATACAGGGAATTCTTTATAGAGAACTATAGTGTGTCAGATGGCAAAACTAAACAATTTCATTTATAGCTACTACGATTAGTTGATTAATCGATTAGTCAATAGACAGAAAATTAATCTGCAGCTATTCTGATAATCGATTAATCGTTTCAGTTATTTTTCAAGCAAAAATGCCAAACATTTGATGGTTCTAGCTTCTCAAATGTGATGATTTGCTGCTTTTCTTTGTCATATTTGAAAATAAATTGTGTTTATGGTCAGGTAAAGTAATGCTCAAGGTAACTGAATAAATGGGTTGAAAGCAGAGCTAACGCTGACATTACCAGCTAGCGTTAGCTGATGTGTAAATGCTTAATATTAGCTATTGTAGGCTGCTAACAGACTAGTTCTTAGAGACAAACCTGGAAGACAAACAAAAGAACATTTTGACAACAGTAGCCTAATGTTAATATGTTTTTCTTGTAATCAACAGTTGCCAATTCTTAAGTCTGATTTTCCCATGAACACTTGAAATCACAAATACACCATATTTTTCAGTACAGTCCTCACTTTCTGCACTAGATTACTATATGATGTCAGTAGTACTTTGACAAAAAAGTAACTGAAACATGAACTGTAATTGAGTACGTATCTAAAGTGGTTTTTAAGTTGATTGTCATACCATACAGAAAAGAGATGACGGTGTTGTAAAATATGTAGAACTTGTCATTAATGGGATAAATCCTGCAAAACATCCGGTATGGTCGTTTAAAGCTCACAAACTCGGCTCATGTGACTCAAACAGTCATCATATTGTGTCTTGATTACTGGTCGGATCCACTTTTGGTATATTTATACCAAAAAATATGCACCAGTAAACATGACACAAAAAGACGACTCTTTTGGACATGTTTCACTCTTGTAGCCTCACATTCCTCAGCGCAGGTTCTTTGTTGTCCTTCTGGTCTTATCTTGGATTGTTCTAACACTGTGTTTCTACCAGGTCCTCCTGTTTGTGTCACCATGTGTGCAACTGGATGGACTGTGATCTTTTCTTGTGATGTTTTACTTCTTTTATTCACATATTTATCCATACAGTGCTCTGTTTCCTCTTACAGTTCCCTCACCATTTCCTCTCACACTAACAAGACCTGCAAAAGATTCACTGACGAAGACGGCTGCTAACACGCATCGCTGTCTGTGCTCTCTCACCTCTCTGGGTTGTTTGTCTGGTGGATATTAACTGAATATTTTGCATGCTTAAAGGAAAAATCCACCTTCTGACACACCAGTATAGACTATGTTTTCTCACCATTTCAGTCCCGGGTGATTTGGGAACACCTGTGGTTATTGGTGTTAACAGCAAGTCTGTTTTAATAATAAAAGTTTCAGATTTTTTATTCAAAATCACACATTTCCACCACAGAGAGCACAACCATTAGCTGCTACTCTGTCAAATATGCAACAAAGGAAGAGCAATTTGTCTGTTTATAGTGCAGCTAAACAAACGATGGACTGAGACTTAATTGCATCAATTTGTTTTAGTAAAGCAGACTCAATAAGACTGTCAGCAGTGTTGTATCTGCACGCATCATTTCCTGTGAATCCTTTGTACTGCTGTGAGCAATTTCAACCCTGCATGGGAAAGGTAGCAATGAAAACTATCGTATAGAGACACAATTAAAGAATGCATCCTACTTCTGAAAAATGCTATGAATAGAATAAAATTAGGTTTGATATAATGAAAATCTTAAGGATTATAACCTAAAATTTTAGAAAACTGAAGTTTTTTCCATGATTGCTGCACAGAAACTTTCCAGCTTTCCACATTTGGCTAATTGTAAAAAATCAAAATGGGCCTCTAAATGCAGAGTATATCACCTTTAGCTGTTTTAAAGTGTTGTACGGTGGATTTTTCCTTTAAGGCGGAAGCATCTACTGAGAAGTCAGGGCTGATGTGGAGTTCATGTTGCTGTTTTCAGTGACTTCCTGTACACTTAACTGGTGCATGATCTGTGGCGTTGTGTGATCTGATGTATTAGCGTCACGTAGGAAATCTTGTATTAACCCACAAACCGCCCATTAAACGACTTGTCTGTATCTCCGGTGTGTACACTATCCATCAGTGGTATTCAGAAAACAAATGATTTATTGATGGAGACGTCTATTTGGCGCTGACGCTGCCCATCTGTCTCTGTGACTTGTTTTCCCGCCTATTTATCAGGACGTCCTGCAGGTTGTGTAACACATCACTCACTGGTGGATCCATCCTTCCATCCATCTGATTTTATTTCTCCTCAGTTCATCCTCTCACACCACCGCAGCCTGACTGCCATGTATTTTTAGCAGAACTAGATTGTAGCTTTGCGGGCTCCATGTCCCCCATCCTTCAGCCAAAATCAAACGCCTGGAGATGAGTTATTTATAAATCAGGCCAGTGGTGTGATGTCCCGGTGTGATCATTCACCCAATCACACTCTGACATCATTCTAAGGGGGGGAAAAAACTCATCCAAAGCAACTTTTCTCTCTTCTTATCGCCCTCTTTTCCTCACTTTTCTTTTTGATCCAGGGGACAGATGTATAAAATTCTCTGTAGTCTCAACACCATTAATCTGTGTATGCATCATAGCAGAAATATGCACACACAGTCTTGAGCCAGATTTATAAACCCTTGTGTTTGCATTATTCAGTGTTATACATCTCAGCCAGTGTGAAATCCTGCCTACAGGCACAATCCATAAATGTCGATGTTACACTTGTGTTTGGACATAAACCAGGACAGTTTTGTCCTTCGTCTGACACCAGCAGTGTCTGTAACAGCTCTGGAGCAGCTCCTGTGTTATGATACACCTGTGTATGTGTGAGTCTGACAGCACGTTGACAGAAGACTGTTGATTTAACTGTATGGTCATTTTTGAGGCTGTAGTTTGTGGTGTAGTACTGAATTCTTCAGTTTGTTCACGTCAATTTTATTTATATAGCCCAATGTCACAAATCACAAATATGCCTCAAGGGGCTTTACAATCTGTACAGTACAACATACGACACCCTCTATCCTTTAGACCTTCAATTCCGCTTTGGAAATTCAGGTTACCAAATTTCGATCCGGTAATTGAAATTATGGCTTTGATTTTGACGTGAATGCTATGCACAAGTTGGAAACTGTTAATAACTCCAATATGACATGATCGCAGCATACAGTAAGCTCTGTTCCCCACCGTTACTGTATCAGAATAATTTTGTGTTAAATTGTTCATTTCAGTGTAATGTTTTTGCCTGATCATCAGGTAATTTATCGGTCAAATGAAGTACAGATAACAGAAGTTGTGTAGTTTTATTCGTTATGATTTAGTAAAAGAAGGTCACACTTCCTTTTGTGATGTTTTTTATTTTTAAGATTTTTATATTAAGCTGCTTGTGGTGTTGGTGCAGGTCATCTGCTCAATCCCTGAAAACAGGTGTGCGTTATTAGGCCCTGTAAGCAGTGAGCGGCTGAGCACAATCAAGTGGTGGAAGAGAGGGTAAAACTGTGGTGCAGCAGATGACAGACGATTAAAATTGGTGCAATCGTGAGCTTGTATGTGCCCGTAGCTAAATGTCTGGTCTCAGCAGTGAGTTGAAACTCTTAAATTACTGTTTGGTTTGCATATTGTTTGTTCAGCCAACCACGTGCTTGCCTGAGCAGATGGCTGCTTCCAGTAAGGTGAGGCTGAGAAGTTAAAATACACACTCACGGCTCTGTAGTGATGGCAGGAGAAGCTGGCAGGTTCTGGTGAGGCTGAGGGTTTTATTTGTTGATTTTACTTCAGCTTTTACTCGGTTTGGTCGAAATTTTTTCTTCAGTTTCATTAACATTTTTGTTGATAGAATTACAGCATCGTTTCATTGCTGGTTCATTGTCACTACATATTATTTAAAGCTGTCTCTAATCTTTGGTCCACCATTTACATACAGAAGGGGGGACAGAACTTTAGAAATACATCTGAGTATCAGGCACTCTTGTACAACTCTAGTGCGACACCACTAACTGCAGCTAAAAGTTACCAGTGAGCACAAATTTGGCGATTTGAAGCTCAAAAGATGATCTATGATAAAACTGGGCAAAATTTGTTAGAAAACTCAACGTTGTTTAGATGTTTAGGCTTCATATGACCATTGATTCATAAGCTTTTCATTGACTTTTCCAGTATGTAGCAGTGCCTGAATACATGGTGTGATGTAGTCAGTGAGATTCTATTAAAACAAAAGTTATTTTTGTAACCTTAAAATCTAAAAACCTTTAACAACCAACCAAAAATACTGTAGCCTGGTTAATCTAGTCAGTTCCTTCTTGACCTTGGAAACAGCTGTCAGCAAAACAATCTCGACTCAAGGTCCACTTACTCTTTTGTTATGGAGCTTTCAGCTATACGACACAATCCTCTGCAGGAGTAAACTGGTTCTCCAAAGTTCCAAATAAGATTACGTTCCCTCTTTGTCATTTTCTTTTGTTTCTCAGCCTCATGGAACATATTTCTGTGTTTAAAGTGGGACGTTCATTTCTTTTGTTTTTATACATCTGAGCCCTGATCCCTTTTCTTTTACTTTCTTTCATTCATGTTTCTCTGTTTGAATCTGTTCACTTCCTGTTTTCTTCGGCGCTGACCGATGGCAGACGCCCCGTTGCTCTGCCCCTCTCTCTGACAGCTGCTTTTCATTGGCAGGACCTGCCTCGCTCTCCGGTGGCCCCGCCCCTGGACTCCTGCTTCCTGAGACCGGCCCGCCCGGCCAACCGAAGACCCCCCTCGCGCTGGGCCGCCCGCTCCCCCTCCCCCTCACCTAAGTGGAGCGAGGGCTCAAAGAGGAGATTCACCTTTCCGCCACCGGGACATTGGAAAACCATCCTGGAGGGCGAGGAGCCGGTGTGAGGCCGTCCTCTACCTCTGCTCTCCCTCCTCCACCTCAGCCTGCCTCTCCTTGTCGGAGCCTAAAAAGATCCAGTACCTCAGAAACCCCCCCCCAAATCTAGAGACTCCCAAGAGACAGAGCCTGAAGGGGGGGTTGGGATCCACCCAGTAGCACCAGCTGACCATCGAGGAAAAACAACCAGAACTTCTTTTTAGAAGAACCTGGAATGTACTGTAATACCATCAACAACAACAAAAAAAACAACAACAAAAAATCACATAAAAACATTTCCATAAAAGGTGCCTGTACACACTTGAGTTACTCATCACCCCACGTGTGTATATATGTATTTAATACATTTATATATTTTAATCACAATCTTGAACCTTTTTTCAGGTGAAAACTGTAGGTCAGCAGACGCATTTATATGAAGTTTACACCATTTTTTCTTTTCTGTTTACAGATTTCTTTCTTCTTTTTTTTTTTACTTAAAATGTCTTTTATGTTTTGTCCTGCATCACTTCATGCTCAAACTATTTTTTTCTATGAAAGCAAACCTTTATTTTTTGTTGCCAGCCTTTGAAGCTCGAATTCAGTTTTCAAGGAGAGGAAAGACAACACAAGCAAACAAACAAACAAAAAAAAAACAACTTCTGCTTCTTCGGGTCTGAAGCAGAGACACATGATGTCATTTCTGATGCTAATGTCCTTACCAGTATTTATTTTTACGTTCTTTTTTGGATGAATGTTTGGCTCTGTAAACATGTAGAAGATGGGTGACAACACAGTGAATAACCTTATGCATATTTGGAAGGCAGTTGTACAAATATCAGTCAAATATTTGCATGCCTTTTGAACACTAGCACTTTAGTGCATGTACATATAAGCTCTAGTCATTTGTGATCACTCTGCTCCGTTGTGGGGAAAAAGAAAAAAAAATGTTGTGATGGGATGTTTTTTGTTGTCACATGATTTGCATTGACTAAAATATGAACAGTTTTTAAGTAAATTATTGTACCTACCAGGCTGTCTTTGTACAGTTGTTACTATTGGATATGAATTACTTTTTCTTTTGACAAGAAAAAGCGATTGTGGAAAAAATATGAATGTTTTAAATGAAAAGTCTATGTCAAAAAGTCTAACGATCTATAGTCTTATGTAAATAGTAAATGGTAATAAACATGAATGTGTATTTACAAGACTCTCTGTGTGTGTTTGCATCTGTCATGTTTTATATATATCTCTTCATGATAAAGGTTAGATACAGCTCCTGATAGATTATATGCTCTTTCATTAGACCTGAGTTTGTGTTCTTGGCAGAGACTGATCCTGAACTGTGTGTGTGTGTGTGTGTGTGTGTGTGTGTGGATTACAGTGCAGACCACAGGATTACAGTGGGTCAGGGGGGACAGACACACAGAGAGAATGTGAATAAGAAGATTGTGTCCTCCCAGAAGTCAAATCCTCTTGCATCACGGTCATACATGTGCCACCTTACACATGTTATCCAGCTTGTCACGCAAGACTAGTTTATTTAAAGATATGGTTATTTTTGTGATTTTTAATTTTTTAAATATACCCTTAGTGGTGTCTATCTATAATGCTATTTTAAATAACATGTTTGGTTTTATATGCCAGTATTTTTAGATATCTGTTGCTAAAACTTTTGCCACCACACCACTAGGCCCTTTTTCACAGCAGACACTGTGACTTGTCATAGTAGGAAAAAGCACAGGCGTTACTAATGATATCAACAACGGCTCTGTTCTGTTCAAGTGTCCCAGTAAATCATGACAGTGTGACAGTGAGCCAGCATGCACAACACCAGGACCCTGAAACTGAAGCAGCTAAATGGAATTCATTCTTCATTTTATTATTTACACCTGCAGTTTTCCTACCGTGATGTGAAAAACACTTTCGTTGGAGCTGAAAAGAATTTGAAACAACAAAATATTGGTTATTATCTTCCAAAATGGCCCATATGACTGACTGAAAAATGACTTGTATGGGTGTCAATGTTTCTGCAATGGTTAAGGTTTGGTTATGTTTAGGAAATCATCTGTATGCACAGGCAAATACATTTTTTACAGGTGCTGGGTAACAATAATCTGCACAAGAGAACAAAAAACTAACTATGCAGTGTCATTGTGTTCCTCTTTACTTCTAAGTGGATATGACAATGTTTCAACCACTAATTGTCTTCCTCAAATAAAGGCAGCGGTGTGAACACACTTGCATATATAGATGAGCTGTGATGAGATGTCATACATCATTTGTGAATTGGATACATGTGAGGAGAATAAGCTGAAGTTATTTCATCACTAGAGTGGCCACACAATAAAGGTATGAATATCATATCAAAATTGCATTACAAGTACTAGATAACATGCATACATGCACATAAAACCTTCTGTGCTGGTACTTTTTTTCTCCTTTGGTTATGTTTAGGCAACTAAAACTACTTAGGGGTAAAAGGGGTTAAAGGGGACGTATGATGCACATTTCCAGGTCTATATTTTTATTCTGGGGCTCTACTGGAATATCTTTGCATGATTTACAGTTTTTTAAAAACTCCTTATTTATCTTATACTTTATGCAGCCCCTCAGTTCAGCCTCTGTCAGGCTGAACTGAGGGGCTGCAGAAACAGGCTGATGTGGAGTACAGAGTACTCCACATGTAACATGCAAGTACAGCCAGCCCTGTCTTTCCCTTTGTTTCCTGTCTGCTCTACTATCTAGGCAAAGATGCATTGTGATATTTTGCTGTCTTTTATCAATGTCAGACTTAAGAAAACATGGGTAATTTTAAGTATTTAAAAAATGACAGATGCTGTCATTTTCTGGTGAGAACTGTTTTAAAAGTGACATTTGAAAGCTTTGTCAGAGGATGAAATGTAACATAGGAAGGCCTGTTTGAATAATCAGTCCATGAATTTGCAATTTATCAGATGCTAAAACACTGCACAGCGGTTTAGTACTCTGAGACAGGTTTTTACAACTCTGGAAAGTTATCACACTGGCAATCATTTTAGCATTTCACCTGGCAAAGATTATGAGTTAAACAGCAGAAGTACATAGCTGACGTTACAATGTAATCTACCAGGAATCTGGTCTGGCATGAAGTTGAGCCAGGCTCCACTTCTTAGCAGAACGACCTTGTAGTATACAGACCTCACTGCCAACATAATGACTATTCAACTATTGATAAGGACTATTTCTTCAGTAGAAAGTAATTTCTATGAAAACTGTTCATAATGGTGTCCATAGTCCATAGAGACTTTGTCTCTTAAAAGATACATTGCTGTTGACTTTTTCAAATGTCATAATTCATGCTTTGAATACCACAAACAAAATTCCATTTATCTCCACTGTAGGTAAATTTCTAAAAATATGTTTTTTTGTGATTTAGATGAACCAATCCTTTAACGAGACTAGATCAAAACCTAGTATATGACTGTGTATGAAATGTTTGAAGATGTGATAAGATATATGCTTAGATCTGTTTGTTTAAATGTAATATAAGATGGTAACTTCTTCAAGAATTTCATTTTATAAATATAAAATTTGGCTAGAATAATGAGCAAATTAATGACATATTGTTCATTGCTGGAGAAATTAGGATTGTTGAATATTAATAACAAATCATGTTATTTTTGTCATTTAAGTAAAATTTCCTTACCAAAATATATTTTAAGATCCAACTGAAAATCAGCCCAAAACACTCACATGTTCACACTGAATAAACACGTTCTAGCATTTCCACTATATAATTACAAAAAGAGCATTTGTCTTCTATATTAGGAATATATGTGATAAACATGTTTCTCTATAAAATCTTTATATGAATATAAAAGCCCTTCACAGTTAAATAGCTGTTTCACAAGCAAAATGTTGTTAAACCAATTTCCAAAAAATAAGGATTTGTTTCTGTATGTGATTATTATTCCATAAAAAAACATTTGTGAGGAGAATAGTTGTGCTTATATAGACGGGACCAACACATAAGAGCTTGCCTATGAAAGTTGGAGAGTTTGACAGGAAGTTTACCGTCAGCATACTGTAAGGGCACATTAATAAAAAATTAAGACTTTTTTAAACAGAAAGTTTAGGATAATATTCCACATACTATCTGGATCTTTTGATTCAGTTATTTTTGATAACATGGTTGAAAGAGGAAAAGTCCAAAACATTAAGACCTCCCTCTGTTAGAGACATAAACCTCCTTTTTTAGCTTGTGTGGCTTATTTTTCCAAATAAAGTTAAAAATCTTGTCTAATCAAGAGGTTAAATGGCCAGTCTCTGCCCTGGGAAGACACTGGACATTGACCAGTCAGTCATCTCAGGAGTTGGGCTGCTAGCAGCTGAGATGACCGGCTGGCACCCGGCCAGCGCCTCCTCACATCTCCGAAAAATGTTGGCATTATTTGGATAAACTGACCACATATTGGGAATCTAAATGGTTTCTTTTAAAACCTCTATATTAAAATGTAATAAAGTGACATATTAACAGTCCTACAGTGAAAAATCACAACAGTCGTGGCCAATTGCGGTTGTAGGGCTGGCTCCACTGTTGCTCTCCAGCCAAAAAAACAGATTTTTCAGAACACAGGCATGTTTAAGGCGCAGCAGTCTCTTGAGTTCAATGTTGATTCCAGCTAATGGAGACAAATGCCACAATCTCGCTTCTAGTTATTTGACTCATTTTCAACTCTTCACATCTTGGAAGAAAATATGGTTCAAGAATTAAAACTGTTGGTTTTTACTGGAGAACTCCAAAGCATTTATTGGCTCTGAGGGTGGGAGAGAGGAAGAGGGAGTGATAAAGAGGCAGAGGCAGAGAGCTGAAGGCCTCTGTATACCTTTCATAGAGTTATAACGATGAATAATTAATGAGCGGCCCAGCTGCACGCTGGGGGCTGCTGATGGCAATGAGCAGGTCAGCAGAGGGAAGAAGAAGAAGATGCTCTGCTTTTACTTTCATCCGCCCTGAGAGGAACCCACCACTGTTGAATAATTTACAGCAGCCCTGCTAACATACACACACACACACACACACTGCTCTCTAAACACTGGACACTGCTTTAATGTCTGATGTCAGCTGCAGCAAGGAGGGTGTGACCTCTGTGAAATAGAAGTCACACCCAAATACAGTAGATGTTTTGAAGCAGAGATGGAGAAGGACAATTTTTAAGTTAAATGTGACATTTTCAGGAGGTAAAGTTTGAGTTTCTGTGGAAGATTCTCTTTTCTTTGCTATTCTTTCTGTCTGATCAGCTGCTCATATTAAATATCCAGCTTGTTCTTTACACAAACCAGCCACTGCTGCTGTTCTTTGGCGAGGTAGCTTTTAGCTTTCAGCCTCTGATGTGTTCGAAATGCATCATTTGATCATGTGCAATCTGGCGCCTCTAGCGGCAGTAATCAGCAGGACAACATCATCTGTCTGTGCTTTCCAAAGCTGTTATAAATCACTGTTAACAAATAATGATGTTTCAGGATGTGACAAGGCTATGGTTAAGGTCTGGTTAGGTTTAGGCCCCAAAACCACTTGGTTAGTTTTAGTAAATGATCATGATTTGGGTTAAAATGTTGTTGAAGTGTGTTAAATGTTAAGGTTAGAGAAACGTGTGGTGTGGGTTAAAGTTACTACTTGCTTAAAGTTCGGCCACCTTTGTTGTCATGGCTACAATAATAACGTCAGGGAAATGTGACACTTCCATCTTCATTGTACTGAAGGAACAAGTCAGCCGGGGCAACAGTGCGGCTCACTTATATGCTTTTAAACCGGCAATAACTGATGGAGCAGCGAAAACAAGCTATGAACACAACACAGACATAAAACCACCTTTTGAGTTGACATGGAGCAACATCAGCTCTGTTTTGGTCTCCACCAACTACTGATGGAAATATCTGTTTCTAGCTGCTAAATGTTTCACTGTGTTCACCTGCTGGTTGCTAACTTTGTCTATCTGCTATTGGGTGCTGACCAGATCTGCTCTCAGTATGCTGCTCATTACTCACTCCTGCCATTCCCTCCCTGTCCTGTAATAGTCCCCAGCATGTCTCCGCCATTTCTCATCACCGGATTTCCACACCCACCTGCACACCTGCTCCCAATTCCCCCATCATCATCATTTTAGTCACAGTACTGCCAGATTAGTTTTCCTGCCTGCTTTGTTTTGTGATCTTTGTCTGCCCCCTGAGCTTCTTCTGACTGCCTTCCTGTTGCTGACCGCTGTTCTGTTCAATGACCCATTAAACTTTACTTTTACTCTACCTGTTCTGCCTGTGAGTCATACATTGCACTAACCAACATTAAAAAATGCCACACATATAAAGTTTGTTTGACTGTAATTTCATTAACCCATCACTTCCTGTGTAGCAGAAAAGTTTTGCAGGAAAAGACTGTCCTCGCTTCTAAAAAGGTAACATCATGGTTGAATAAAGGAAAACAAAATAAAGTCCTGACATCCCATGACCCTCTTTGCTGAACTCCTAAGAAGATTTAGTTTAATGCAATCACCTCATCTTCATAATATATTATGTTCCTGAATTGAAAACACATTAGATCACCTGTCAATATCTCACAGTGGCATAAAAACAGGATTATGCTGAGATTTACGTCTGACATCACATAAACAGTTTACTCCATTTCTGAAATTACATACAACTTTACAAAGTCACATGTAACAGATCCAATTAACTGAAAAAATGAAAGTCACAATTGCTTTAATGATGCATAAAATAGTTTCAGATCTGTAGAAAAGGTCTAATGGGACGCTGTCTTACGTTGTATCTTCTGCTGTGAACAACGTTAAATTCAAAGATTCTGATTTTATTATTAAATCAAAACTGTGTGGTGCTTTTTACAAATGAAATCTAATTTTGTTGGTGGTAAGAGAAACTATCCTATATAAATGTATTTATCTGTGGCCAAAACAGAGTTCACAAATAGTTCAGGTGGGCTTTTGAAGTATATTGTCTAACTTCCCTCAGTATTAAATCACCTCCATCAATAAAGCTGCTTTGGAATATTTGCTCTGACATTTGACTGTGATTGAAAAAGATGAAGAGAGCCACGTTGTCCTTTCTGGCTGTGATGAATAATGCAGTGGCGTCTGTCTGGGAGTCTGTCAGATTGTTTAGAGCAGTTTCCCCATGTGTTCCAAAATCTTTGTGTGTTTGACTAAACAGATGAGACGAGCCTCTCGTTTTCTCTTTTGCCTTGTATTGGAGAGTTTTGCAGCTGCTGTTTGAGAACTCAGCTGACAGTTTTTTTTGAACATCTGAACACAGGGGATCAATGTTCAAGTCCGAAGGGTATCACACCACAGTGAAACCAAACTAAGGTCTCTGTAAGGGTAGACAGATGTGTTGCTAATGCAGATGTGCTTTCACAAATGTCCCTGAAGATTTGTTTGTTTTAAAAGCTGCAGAGAGCAGGATATTTAAGTAGAGATGCATCTACATTTAAAACAAAAGCACATGATGGGACTGCAGATGAGAAGGGTCTCTTCACGTCTTATTTAGACTCTGAGCATCTGACACCAGGAAATAATTTTGGTGGGTCACACACAGGTATGGCCACTGATTGGAAATTATTTCACTATACATATTTTGTAGAAAAAAAAAAAGAAAAAAGAAAAGAAAAGAAAAGAAAAAAAGATTTCTTTTTATCTCCACATTTGCCACTAAGAATATGTTATTTAGGTCAGTAAAATGTGCAATTTATTTAACTACAAACTTTCATAAAATGATCAACTGTTTACTCATTTCCACCATTGTGAAACTTCTTCAGAGTATCTTTGACTTCTAAAATCTTTAATTCAAGATTCATAAAGCAGAATTGATGAGTTTGCATTTGAATTACCTACAAATTTTAAGAAGGTGCACTAATCAAATCTTTTTCACTGACAATCAGGTAAATGACTGTGTAATGTGAAAGCCGTCACTCATAATAAAAAACCCTGAAAGTATTCGCAATTCCCCTGGTTGGCCTTTACTGTTACAGCTCTGATAAACCCACTGTATGCTGCTGTACCTGTTCAGCACCAAACAACAGTCAAAGTTAACGACTAGCTGGTGAACATAGTGGAGCATTTAACAGCTAGAGAGCCAGATATTTCCCTCAGAAGAGGGTGGAGACCAAAGCAGAGCAAATCAAAAGTGAATAGTGGACTTTGTCAGGTGGCTAGAAACAAGACTTCATATGATGTTCTGTGTCTTCTAGGTGTATAAATAAATAGGCAATTTTTTGCTTGTAAGTAAAAAGTTGTAAGTAATGGATTCATTTGTTACTGGTTTATCATAATCAGCCATTCGTCACAGTGGGAAATATTGTCATTACAATATTTTTGACAAAATGAACCTTACAAGAAAAATACCAAATATTTCTCCTTGACCAAGGACCAACCAATTTGTTTTTCAGCATCACAAAACCAGTCACTTGGAAAGAGACATTTAGGTCAGAAAAGCATGAAAATTTAATAGGGTTTTTTGTTTGTTTGGGTTTTTTTGGGGTATATTTTCAGGTCATACAAGTCATCCTTTATAATAGCTCATTCCTGATCTATAAACAGGAATGGATATTTAGTAATGTTTAATAAAACATTAATACAACTTGTATACCTTTTATAAAAACCAAAATATCAAGAATGCATTCATCCTCTCTGAGCAGTGAATGAATCATTGCCTTTGTTTATTGTCTGAATACATTTGAAAGTGACCTGCTGTCCATACAGTTAAAAGACTGCATGTACAGTCTGACATGGATAAAGACACATTTTAATCAATTCTACTCAACTGCCCCTTCTCCATGTGTCCTGCTGACAGAATTAACCTTTCTGAAGGCTCCACGCTACCTCGTTCAGCGTGCAATCTGTCAAAAATTGGACCCCAAATTGCACATGCCCGCAGCTGTGCGCGAAGGCCTCGAGCAGACAATGAGCGACACAATGGGCCTGGCTGTGCCATTAGCTTAGAGGTTGTCATGCCAACCATACAAAAAGCCCTACGCTCGGCGCTGGCAAAAGGTTTGGCCTCGAGGAGAATTCATATTGAGTGAGAGCTTTGCCCGGGGGCCCTTCACTTCTCTTCATTTTCTGTTACATCATTATTCATGTGAGAAAAAAGCCTGCTCTCGTCCTAAACTCCTGTTGAGGCCTGAAGACCAGAGCGGTGGCAACTACGAGTGTGTTCAAGCTGCGGAAACAGCAGGGTAGAGGCTGGGTGTCAAGTTTTTTTGGATGGCAGCTCCACAAGAAATGCACTATTGTATGATTAAACAGACAGTCTCATTGTGTGGAAGACTGTGACGACCGTTTGAACCCTGAACTAAACCAGCAGGGCCGTTGCTCAGGCTGGCGTGGAATCAGAAACAATATGTCCAGCAAAGAAAACATTTGAAGTGCAGCTGAACATGAGATGTAGCAAAATAAATATCCAAATACAAGAAAAATCCTGCATTTATTAGCAAAATGCATGTTAAGTATCAAAAGTAAAAGCACTATCTCATATTTGACATTATCAGATTCTTAATACTGATGCATCAATCTGTAAGCAGCATTTTTCTATTGTAGCTGGTTGAAGTGGAGCTAGTGGTTTTAAAAATTATGGGTTGGGCCTCTCCGAAGGATCTTAAGATAAATCTGAGAGGCCGCAAGATGATTAATGGCGTCTTTAGACTGTGCGACAGCAATGATCGTGTACGTTTACTGCATGTCACGCTGTGTGAGATGCCTGTGATAAAATCTTGGTTGCAATCTGTGTCAGACTGTACAATACCAATGTGAGGCATGTCAGATTGTGCGCTGACTGTGTGGTGAATCTTTATAATGTAAATAGAAAAAAAGTCTTATTTTCTTATTATTTTGCTGTGTTCGGGGCGCTTCTGGTTGTCAACCTTTGAACTTTGACCTGTGGTTGACCTCCACAGCGTTATCTGAAAGCCTCCTCTTCGACATTTTTAGTTTTAAAATAAAGCATCCACGAGGCCTCAAGTTCAGTTAGTCCATCTGTTTGTCTTTTGAAGAGCAAAAACAAAAAGACGCCATTCATTTGGTGCCTCCTTGATTCATCTTTTGTCTGTGTAATTTGCTTTGGACGTGCCCAGTCTTCTTCATGGCCCTGGCACTGGTTCCTGCACACACACACACACACACACACACACACACACACACACACACAGAGCGCTCACATCTTTGTGTCGCTCACAGTGGGCCTCTGCCTTCACACAATCTGGGATGTATAGTGTTGAAACCTCCGGGTCTCACCACATCTGAGGCAGTGTGGATGGATAGCTGAGTCTCTCTTTCTCTCTGAGTGATACCACATCAAAAAACAACGACGGAGGCTGTAATCCTCTGGCGGCTCGGGCTTGTGGAAGGTTGGAGAGGAGTTACAAGTCTTCACACACATTAACATTCTGCCTTTGTTTCCAGATCAGGATGGAAAAGTAGATTTAATCACCATGTTTCATATGAGTTATATAGAATGTGCTCCCACGTTTTTATGCTAAAGTGCACATTAGAAACAAACTTATTCATGTTTGAAGAAAATATTCAACACACACATAAAACATGTCTTTTATATACAGTGCAAAAGTTTTGGTCACTAAAAGTAAAGTGAGTGCTTTCAATTAACTTCATACAAAGTTCAGTAAACAGAAGAAATCTAAATTAAATCAATATTTGGTGTGAGCAGCTTTACCTTTACAGTAAAACAACAGCAGTTCTCTTCTGTACACCTGCACACAGTTTTTCAGGTACTTGGCAGGTCGGTTGTTCCTGCATCTTGGAGAAGTTGCCACAGTTCTTCTGTGGATGTTGAGATCAGGGCTCTGTGGAGGCCAAACCACCTGTTGCAGGACTCCTTGTTCTTCTTCTCACTGAAGATAGTTCTTTATGACTCTTGCTGTATGTTTGGAGTCATTGTCATGCTGCAAAATACATTTGGGATCGGCATCTAAATCATCAACATCGTCTTTTGCACAGTACTGTATATTGTTTTTATATTGAACGCAGGAATAATAAGTTATTACTGTAATTTATACATGTTAATTGGGGGGACCTCACTAAAATTATGAAGAAAGGTTCATATGTACCTTTTTATTTCTAAAGCCATCATTGGTAAACTTAGTGGTTACCTTCGTGAAATGCTTTCTCCTGTTTCTAACAATTCTCAGACCACATCATCTACACCAATAATCTTCAGTGTCCCTTCAGTCTGATCTGAACTGTGTAAAACTGCATTTTCATATTATGCACCCTGGTATTGGAAAAAGGAATTGGTTATATTTCATTAAGAGATACAAATCCAAATCAAGTAAAAATAACCAATAAAAAATATAATAAGGAAAAATAATTCAATAACACAAACACACACAAG